>CM026208.1:7095789-7195789 GCA_014839995.1 Xenentodon cancila
GGGAGAGGTGAGACTTTGTTTCCAAGAAGCACCGGCTTTGCATCGATATTTATTTTGGCTGCATTTCTAGAATTCCTGTTAATGTCCCGACTAAAATGTTTTGGAACTTTAGCAACATTTTAGTCCTTTTCGTGCAGCTCTGGGCTCCTGTTAGTCGCAGACCCGGTGGTTTGATTGTACGTTTTTTCATCTTTCTCAGAGCGCTCGGTGGGTTGATTTGTTTATCCAGCGATGAAACAAACTGATGCTTTGCTGATTGGCAAGTACATTGATGAGCTTTAAACTCCGCCCACATTGGCCTCTGAGAAGATTGAAACAAATGCTTCTAATGCAAACAGACTTTAGATCTGCTCAGACAGCAAAGCTAATAAAAGGGCATTTCTCGCCGTCGGGCAGCTGCTGTTACAGTTACGCCTGTAGCGCTGATATTGCTTGTTATCTGGAGGTGTTGCTACTTCGTCTGCAGCTACGTCGTCATTAGTTTGTCAAATCTCTGAGTCACATGGTCTCTGTGGCTGAAAACGTCACTCAAGGGGGAGGGGTGTTACGTTCTTAGTGACCAGCAGGGCTTGTCCGGGCTCTTCGTCCGCAGACATTTGTACTTGACTTGATTTTCTGGACTGCAGGTTTCTGTGGACGGAAGAGCAAGTCGAGAGGTTTGATGAAGTATTATCAGTTTGTTTTTTTTTAAGATTGAGCATGAAAGATATTTACTAATATCTTTCACGTAAGTACATTTAAGGGCATCCGAGAGCTGCGAAATCAACCAAGACGTCTGCAGAACTGTGAATAACTCGCTGAATGGATGAGTTTCACAGTAAAACCAGCAGCAGTCCGTCACCGGTGTTCCTGCTCCGCTGCAGACTGGTTGTTGCTCCGCCTACATCGCATACAGTACATCTCTGATTGGTTGGATGTCTATGAAAGAGGCAGTTTCTTCTGCATTCGTTAGTCTCGCCGCCTGGAAATCAGAGTTGACTCCGGAGGAACCAGACTTCGTTTCACTTCTTCGTATCGGAGAGGGAAACGTCTGGCCGGGATAGCCTTTAACAGTGGGATAAAAGTGGTCCTTGACTTGATGCTGGATGAATCTCCAGCACCAGCACAGTCGGCCTCTTCCTCTTCCGTTCCTCTTTTAATTCAGTTCCCTGAGAACCAAAACTATAAAAACTGTTTGTAAAAGGCCGTACAGTCATGTTGAAATGAAATATAAACACTCTATCTGTCAGATGTTCTCACATCTGTCTCTAGAAGATGCTGGTCTACAGAGGAGATCATGGTCCAACTCCAGACCATCATCCCTCCACCGCTGTGCTTGGGTCTGAGGTGTTTCTGCTGGTTTCATCCAAACGTGCTTCTGGACATGAAGACCAAACATCTCCACTTGGGTCTCATCTGTCCAGAGGACATTGTCCCAGAAGTCTGCTGGTTTGTTCAGATGCAGTCTGATGAACCTCAGGTGTGTTTCAATGTCCTCTTTGGACAGAAGATGTTTCTCCTGGAAACTTCTCCAAACAAACCGTCCTGGTTCAGTCTTCTTCGTGGACTCAGCGAGGCCTGTCGATTCTCAGATGGAGCTCTTGGATCAGGTCCTGGGGTACATCTGCTGGGATGTCCACTCCTGGGAATACTGACAACTGTCCTAAATGTTTGAATGTGAATATGTTTTCTCGGTGTAGAAGGTTGAACTCCAAATAGTTTGGAGATGTTTTTATAAATCGTTCCAGATTGACATGCAGCAGCTGTTGCCTCTCTAAGGCCATTGCTGATGTCTTTCCTGTTTGGCATAATGTTCACATGCTGCAGAACAGACCTTAAAGAGGGTGTATGTTCTTATTCACATGGCTGTGGTACAATCCAAAGAACAGAGATCAGAAGGTAATAAATATCTGTATGTTTCTTTGGTTCCTTCTGCTGCTGTTGGTGCTTTTGCTGCACGAATTTATGTTTTTATTTGCTTCGATCCCATTTATTTGTTTCCTTCGGCTCTGTTGCACCCAACATGTGTGCAAAGCTCTGCAACAAACTCAGTCATGGTGTGTTTACAGGCAGGAAAACCTCCTGAAAACCTCAGATTGTTCTCCTCAGCTGCTGTTTTGAGAGTCAGAGATGATTAATGCGTCGCTGTCAACCCTGCAGGTCCTGGAGGCCTGGAAGACCCTCCTGGAGGCGGTGGAGGGCCGGCGGGTGAAGCTCTCCGACACCGGAGACAAGTTCCGCTTCTTCAGCATGGTGCGAGACCTGATGCTGTGGATGGAGGACGTCATCCGGCTGATCGAGGCCCAGGAGAAGCCCAGGTGGGAGTCTCAGTTTTCCTTGGTCCTCTCCAGAACCAGTCTTCCAGGGTTAAGTGGGACGGTTAGTCTGAATGTTGCTGCTGTGTTTTAGGGACGTGTCCTCAGTGGAGCTGCTGATGAACAACCACCAGGGCATCAAGGCGGAGATCGACGCCCGCAACGACAGCTTCACCGCCTGCATCGAGCTGGGGAAGGCTCTGCTGGCCAGGAAGCACTACGCTTCAGAGGAGGTGGAGACACCGCTCACGCCGCTCACGCCGCTCACGCCGCTCACGCCGCTCACGCCGCTCACGCCGCTCACGCCGCTCACGCCGCTCACGCCGCTCAGATCAGTTTCATCCAAACCGTCTAGGAAGCTAAACTTCAAACAACCAGAATGAAAAGAGAAACATGTCTTCAAGTTGTAATTAACACCTGCCGTTCCTAAAGTCGGGAACTTAATTCAGTGTCCTGCTCTTTAACGACGTTATTGAGGAAATACTGTAGACACGGAACCTCAGGTACAAAAAGAAAAGGTCCGTTTTTTCATGGCAGCAACGCGACTCAGAAAAGTCGGGACGCCCGCTCTGGAGTCCAGACACGTCTGGGACCTGGGGAGATGCTGCTCGGCGCTCCAGATAGATATACATTCTTACATACAGACGAAAATCCTTCAGGCCAGTAAAAGTACTGGCTCGTCTCCATCAGCCAGAAACATGTTTCTTCTTCTTCTCCATCTTCCATTTGCTTTCCCTCCTCACGTTTTGCTTCACATCCATGATTTAAGCACAAAACCGTTGTAGGAAACAGCTTAATTTGAAAAGATGGGTAGATCTTCAGATGGCATCATGAAGGAGGTAAGAGAGCGAGACTCCGCCTCTCCAAGATGCTCCTGCAGTCATCTGCAGTCGTGGCACCGACCTACCCGCTTGCAGATGTTTCTCCAGGTGTTTATCTTGAGCAGCCTTTAGTTGTCCAAGACACGTGTTCAAATCCATCGAAATGAGCTCATATGATTTATGAAATGGTGAAAAGTCTCACTTTCAACTTTTGTATTTGGATTTAGGTTCAAAAGTGTTTTCTCCCGACAGATTAAAGAAAAGTTGTTGCAGTTGACGGACAAGAGGAAAGACATGATTGACAAGTGGGAGGACAGATGGGAGTGGCTTAGACTGGGTGAGGGGTCCCTCGGTGTGACGAGTGGTTAGAGGTTAGAGCATGTTTAGATGTGAATCCCGCCTGACGTGTGAATCCGTGTCCAGTCCTGGAGGTGCACCAGTTCTCCCGGGACGCCGGCGTGGCCGAGGCGTGGCTGCTGGGCCAGGAGCCCTACCTGTCCAGCAGGGAGATGGGGCAGAGCGTGGACGAGGTGGAGAAGCTCATCAAGCGTCACGAGGCCTTCGAGAAGTCTGCCGCCACCTGGGAGGAGCGCTTTTCCGCGCTGGAGAGGCTGACCACGGTGAGACAGGCGACATCTCAGGTGTCAGGATGAGGACGCAGGACGCTGACTCTGTTTCTGTGTCCAGATGGAGTTACTGGAAGTGAGACGAAGGCAAGAGGAAGAGGAGAAGAGGAGACAACCGGCACTGACTGAAGCTCTGGCTGCCGACGCCGCAGCGCAGCACAGGTGAGCGTTCGTGGGCGGTCTTTAGTTCACCTGTGTGCTAGAAACTGCTCAGTGGGTTGAAAATTTCCAGAGGCTACTGCCGTCGCGCAGGCAGCGTGGGTTTGAATCCCGGCCTGTCGCTGTTTTCCTGCCTGCCCCCCCCCCCCTAAATGTAAATGTTGTTTTCCTCCTGTTTGTTTGCAGGGAGGGCGAACCGGTGTCCCAGAACGGGCTGCCGTCCGAGCAGGAGTCTCCCAGGGTTAGTTACCGCTCCACTGCCTACCAGAAATACAGCAGCGCTCTGCAGAGCCGCAGGGCCGCCGCGCCCTGACGCACCATAAACTCTGAACACCCCCACACTGAAGCAGGCAGAAAACGCACATTAACCTTGTTCGCGAACGCCTTCGACTCATCACATTCCTTTGACCCTCATTCTCGTCCTACTTTAAAAGTGTTTTAGCCTTAAATGTGTTAAATGTGCGTTGTTTGGTTCCCGGATATTATATCTAATCAGCTGTGTTGAGACGCCTCCTAATCATCAGTGACAGGAAGCGCTGGGCCGTCCACACCGAGACTCCACCTTTGAAAAGGTGTTGGGCAGCAGGTGCACGGAGGCAAAGCCACAACCGTTAAACACAGCAGTAACTGTAACCGTGGGAGCAATTAGAGAGCAGTTCGGTAAATGTCGGAGGCATCTCATTCCCACGCCTGTTTTTCCTTTTTGTTTTTTCATTTAGCTTTTATCTTTAGGAGCAAATTGTTTATTTTAACCAGAATCTGGCTGAGATCAGCTCCTGCGTTGCTTTATCCATCCACATTCCTAACATTTCTTTTTGTATCTAATCTGTTCAATGAAAAAAATCTGAAGTTAAAACAGTTAAAGGTGCTATGAAAGAGTTATCTGCGCTCTTGAAATCACAAACAAGCAAAAGATTCTGACACAAAAGGTGTGTGAAGGGTGATTTTTGTGTTTTGGGACGTTTATGATGGAAGGATGAATCTGTGTGGTGTGAGAGCGGCTGTGTGAAATCTTAAATGCGAGCACATAAAAACACTCGCAAGAGCACCAGAGTTTTTATTCCTTTCCTCCCTTCTTCCCTCTGTGTCCCCCAGCTCGACACCCCCGTCATCCTCTCCCCTCAGCTGTTAATGTTTCTGCTGCTGTACGTCGTCATTTACAAACTCACGCTGTGGAATATGAACCTCTGAGATGAAACCAAAAACCCGAGCTCAGAGCGGCGCCACCCGCTCAGTTTAGAGCCGCTGAAATCACACATCAGGTTTTTCTCCTGTAACGTAAAACACTGTGTCATCTGCATATTGAATTTGGAAAATTAAACATAAAAAGAAAATCCTGATAATCATTTTCAGCTAAATTATTTCTTACTCTCATAGATTTAAAATAAAGACGTGTCCTAACATTTGCAGGCTAAATTATTAAAATAAGCATATTTCTGTTTAAGAAACTACAAAATGTTCTAAAGTTTTGTGTAGAGTAAAATATTCTGTTCCTTTTTTAAAAACCAAAAAGTTAAATGATTATTTTGTTCAGCTTTGTTTATTATTTTAGGAGTTTACTGACTAGTTCGGTGAAAAAGGTGCAACTACCTGTCCCAGGTGTGTTTCCATAAACTCCCATTCATCTTCACATTCATCCATCACAGTAAACCATCACACGTTCATGCCAATCACACACCATTTAAAATTAATTTTATGTTATTAAAGTGTTTATAACATGTTTAAAACATGTTGAGTTTTCATTACCATATCCTAATCTTCATAAAAATATTAAGCTACCACTAATGATTCATACAGGTAATAGTATGGATACCCGTACCTGCACTAGATTAGTACATGTATAATTCTCTAAATCCGTAAATAATACTGTATATCTACAACCATACAATCTTTAAATTTATCTAGATCCATATTAGTACCTGAATTCACACTTGATTACTATCCAGACCGATTTATACAGGGACTAATCCAGATTTAGATTAGTGCCTGTATAAATGTGTACAGATGCTATATAAGTACCCCATACATTTATAATGTAGGTCAAGCCTTGTACCTGCTTTTACATCTTTATTAATATCTAGATGTACAGGTGGTTTATGTACAAGCAGCTAGAAACAAATAAACAAACAAAAAAAAGAAAAAGTGAAGTTTAAAATAGAACAGTATGGAGCAGTGACCCTGTGAACCCAGTTAACGAACTGGTGATTTATAACCCTTTCGGCTTGCCATACACTGGAGTTTCTTCAGGTTTAATATAATAGGTTTAATAGCAGAAACTGTTTAAATGCCCAACAATTTTCTTTGTGGTCTTAAGAGTAATTTGACAGGACGAATGAACGTTGAAATAAGCTGAGGGTCCCCGTCAGGCCTCACCTGTAAGGGCATCGGCCGGGGAAGGCGAAGGGCAGGAGATAGAATTGTGACATGCATGTTGTGGGTCACCGTGTTTTTTCTATACCAGGCGTTTACGATTCTTTTCGGATGTTTTTGACGCCCTTTTCAGTGCACTGATTTCCATTAGCCTGTGTTGGCGTCACATTACCTGCTGTTTCCTTTAAAAATTCGAAGCGGCAACGTTGCCAGGTCCAACTAGGTAACGGTTCTGGATGGGGGCGTCTAAACTTTCCTCCATGAAACCCAAAGGAATAAGAATCTGTGACCGTTGATTGAGGCATTTAAGTCGCCTGTTTGGTGTCTGGAAAAGGCCACAAACGGTTCCCAGAAGTCTTAACTGATTTCATGAAACCAGACTAGGTTCTCCTGCAGTTCTGTTTGACGGGTTTTCGTAACTGAGCAGGTGATTAAAACCCCTCCACAGATGTTTATTCCTGCACATCCTACAGTGTGTTTGTGTGAGTGTGTGTCATCAGGTATGGGTTTTATGTGGTCCACGTCATCATCAGTCTGTTTTCATGGTTTCCTGTCCTAATGTTCCAGCGGTTCTCCGACTAACACCTGTTCCCAATAAACCCAGTCAGAATCAACCCGTGACTCTTCCTGGTTTGTCTGTGTGTGTCGTCGTGTTCGCGCCGGCTTCCTCTTCAGTTTTTGTTGCATGCTGCCACCATCAGCAGCATTTCACTTCTCTGTTCCTCACATTTTTCATCCCATCTTCTTTTTCACCCCGGAGCGTCGGTTTAAAGGTGTCACTCACGAGGCATCGACTCAGATCGAAGTCAGAAACTTACGAGAACACATTCACAATTTTATTCTAATAGTGAAGCATAAAAAACATGAAGTCATTATTTGACAGAAAACAAATGTATCTTAGAAGCTGCACTTCCGGTTCTATATTTTAAAGTGAGGGATTGCTGAGGGTGTAAAACAGGGCAACCACTGCAGCTTTAGTCGTTTTCAGGAAAGTTTCTGGCGGCTTGAGATTCCTTTTGAGTTACAAAATACGTTTAGTCCAAACAGGGTGAAGTGTTGAAGAGGACAGAAAGAAAGTTTGTGCATTTTCTATGGGAATTAAAGGTAATAAACAGATTTTTTTTTAACTGCAGGTTAGCCTGTAATGGATAACATAAATGTAGTTGAAAAGAAAAATATCTTTTAGGACAGTCATGGTAAATAGAATTGATGTATTGGTAAGCCCCGCCCCTCAAACACAGATGAGCCAATGACTGTTGAGTATCAGTTCCTCAGGGACCAGAACTCAGACATCTGTAGCTTTGAGCTCCAGACACAAACACTGGAAGAACCTGAACTCTCATCTGTTTGATGGAGTTTGTCCCTCCAAAACTGGTAAAATGACGCGACTCTGGGACAGTTCCAGGAATCCAGAGAGGATGGACGATGGAGTTTATTTTGTTCTAGTCCCTAGTTCCTTTGGATTAAACTGTCAACTTCCAGAAGATCAACAAGGCCGTCTACATTTGTTCTAAGATCAATCAAAGCTACAATGACTCTGCTACCGTAACCTAAACTTATTTAGTCACAATCGCTACTCTGAAACATGGACTTTGGCGCTCTGCCAAGCGCCAGGTGTAAAGTTATAATTTTAAATCTAGTGTCAGAGTAGATGAAGAAGTTAAACGAATGAACAAATTAAATAGTAGTTTTAAAAGACTTTTAGTCCAGCCCTAGCTCACACAGCTAGCCCGTAAATTAGAAACGTTAACGGTAGCTAAAGGACGCTAACGCGTTTGCGTTTAAGAGGCTAGCCACGGTAGCGTTAGCCAGGCGCGCTCACCACTGGGATGTCTCTTGCTCCCTCTGCTGGACAGTTTTCTGAGTGCAGGATATAGTTTTTTGTCTCATACATTGTTTTTAGAAAATGATTTGATTACAAATTGGAATATCTTTAATTTCCTGCAGCATAAATGTCCCGTGGAAAAGTTTCAGGAAATTTACCAGGAATTTTCTGCCGCTTTGCAATCCTTGTTGCGACCTAGGATCAACAAAAACGGACTAACTGATGATTAGCCGACAGTGTTCCCTGTAAAAACCCAGTCACTGGTTTAGTTCCTTCCAAGTTCCCAGTTAAAGTTCCCGGGATTGGTCCAGCTCTCGCAGCACTTCAGTTAAAGCTCCCACGGCTGGTCGGCGTCAGGTCTGTCCTCAAACAGGGTGTCCACCATCGGTCCAGCCTCTGAGGACCTCTGTGACGGGGTAATAAGCATCCGCTTTGTGGTGTGGAAAAATTAAAAACCTCTTTGACGCTCGGCCAATCACATCCCTTCACTAATAAAGATGCTCTGTAATGACTTCCAAGCAATTAGTTTGGGTAATTGTTTGAGATCATGTTGTTTCCTGCTCCTCCTCCCTGCTGGTTTCTCCTCATCTCCTTTCATTTTGTTGTGCGATAAAGAGTGCTGTGGTGATTCTGCATGTCAGACCGAGGAATCGGTGCATCATCGGACCGTGTGCTGTGTTTGAATGAGGAGGACGCGTTTCTAATCACAACTGAAATCCAGCTGAGCTCACGCCGAGTAATGAAACGCTACAAAACCAAGGCTTGAATCTGCTTTAAAATCCAGATCAAATCAGTTCTCTGATGTAGAGCATCAACTTCAGGCTCGATTTTATGAGAGAAATGATTTCGTTTAAGGGAGAAACTCAATGAGCTGTTGAAGATGGCAGCTGCTCCAGATTTTTGGAAATCCGCTGCTGCTAAAACCAAACTCGTTCGACCTCCTGAGTTTGCCAGTCAAGTTACATTCGTGACTTCTCCAACCACCACGTACAAAAGTATGTAGAAGATGTTAAAAACCTGTTTTCAATGTAAAATAACCTTCGTGTTCACTAAATCGTAAGGGTTTAACCACTTTACCTGCAAATTAAAACATTATGGAGTTGTTTTAAAGTTAATTTTATCACTCGGTCGAGGTCTAAGCTTTGTCAGACCGGCTTAATCGGTGTACAAAGAAAAGGCCGGTGTATACCCTCTTAACAAACTCTGGGGTAAATAACTGCCATTTAAGTATTGTTGTTCTTTCAAAGAAATAACAGAATTTAAAACGCAGTCGTGCATTTGTGAGTTTTTTCGGTTTAATTCAGTCAGCTCATTTACTCATTCAGCCAGCTGGTTTGGGTACATTGGGAGGGTTTTAAAGCATCTCCACAGCCTCTGATTGTTCTCTGCTCTGCATGCTGCAGCTCTGATGACTCTGATTTACAGTTTCTGTGCTTCTGACAGAAGAGTGCGTGTCAGACGCATCCATCCGTCCACCCACAGTCCTCTGACTTTCTTTCTGCTGATCTCAGGATAACGTGGACGAGGGCGAGGTGGTGAATGGCGTGTCGGAGCCCAGCCCCGCAGGGTCTCCGGGTGCAGCTCGCAAAGCCAAACCCAGCCAGGCGGCGACCCTGCCGGCCAAAACCCAACAGGATGCCCCGACATCGCAGCTGGAGGGCTTCCTGCACCGCAAACATGAGTGGGAGGGCCACAACAAGAAGGCTTCCAACAGGTGGGATTCACTTTGGCAATGTGTGCAGAATGAAAACACGTCGTCTTGAAGGCAGCAGATGTTGCTCTGAAATCTCAGTACACTAGTCTGCAGTAATGCAGCTGTCATGGAAGTGGAAATAAGTTTTCAACACTGATTAAGCCCCAGACCATCTACAAATCGGGATACCTGACTTGGTCCTGATAACGGTCTGGGTGGTTATTTACACCCACGGTCCAGATCACATGGTCTCCATATCTTCCAAAAGTGATCTGGAATATTGATCGAGGACATAAAACATAAATATAAGTGTCATCTGCATATAAACTGATATTTGTATTGATTAACATAATAAGATGATGCGGAGCATGACGGGAGCATGTTGAATAAAAGTAACAGAGGTCCTCATACAGAGCCTTGTGGTACTATTCAGTTTCCAGTGCAATGGTCCATCCCAGAATCCTCAGAGTCAAGAGGTTGGTGCGTTTGGTTAAGTGACTCCTTCTTCTGTGCAGGTCTTGGCACAACGTGTACTGTGTGATCAACCACCAGGAGATGGGTTTCTACAAGGATCAGAAGAGCGCCAGTCAGGGAGTCCCCTACCACAGCGAGATCCCCGTCAGCCTGAAGGACGCCATCTGCGAGGTGGCGCTGGACTACAAGAAGAAGAAGCACGTCTTTAAGCTCAAGTGGGTTATCCCCCTGTACACCTCCGATTACCTGCAGGACGCAGAAACGCGTCCAGCTGCCGAACTGAAACAGATTCACGCTGAGCTTCTGCGTTCAGGTAGAATCTGTTTTCAGATTCTGACGAAACCAGTTTCAAAATCACTCGGACCCGACCGAAATGTCACATCCGAATTCTTTAAAGTCGGAATGTTCAGACATCCAAACTCAATACATTCAGTTTTGTTATTGTCGACTGAAACAGATGCAGACTGAGCAAACATCGAACAATCCTCTCAACTGAAGAGGGGAACCGTGATCGGATTAACTAAGCTCGACCCAAACATTCAGACGTCCGGATGTTCACGTCCAACCAGAAAAAAAGACACGTTTTTCTCTCAAAACATCAAATCTCAACACATCTTTTACAACCCTGCTGCGATTTAACGTTTTGTCTAAAGTGGTCCAGAAGCTCATGAAAACCTTCATCGTGCTGTTTCTGTTCTCGTGTTGTGCTGCTTCCTGTAAATACTCACGTCAGTGTCGTAACGTCCGCAGGATCACGGACGGGAACGAGTACCTGTTCCAGGCCAAAGACGACGTAAGTTTCAAAGTCCGCTGCTTTCCAAACATGTGCATATATTTGTATTTTAAACGCTGTTCGAATTTCATAAAATGTGCATTTTGACACTTTTTTCATTTTTTTTTCTTCTTTTGTTTAAATGTACTCTTCACTTTTGGATATTCTATTAAAATTTTTTTTAAATACATTAACCTTAAATTGATGACTTAAAACGCACAAAAATAGTTGTCGGTTAAAGTCTGCTGAGGTGGGCAGACTGAAACTGTATTTCCAACAAATTTGAGTCTGAAAAGTCCAAATTTTTGATTTTGTTTTCCAAAGTTTTCATTTTCAGGGTTAGAAAACTCTGTTTCTCAAGTTGATTATATTAAAAAGTCAGAATGTATTTTTATTCATTTGTAAGTTTATAAAGTTTCAAAAATATTTCAAATTTATAAAATCACAGTTCTAGTTTTTTCCCAGATATTTGTTAATTCAGCATTTTTCCTTTAATTTGTGAGCTTTTAAAGCCACATCTGTTGCATTTTCTTTCACAAATTTGCAGGTTTATACGTTTATAATAAGTTTATAATGTTAATTTCTCCGCGCGACCGGGACACCAATCTCACTGTGTCATTTTGTAACTGTGTCATAAAAACCTTAAAACGGAGATGAGGTTGACGTTTTTTTGGGTTTTTTTTGGTCCTGCAGGAGGAGATGAACACATGGATCTCGACCATCATCGCTGCCGTGGCGGGTGACCAGCTGGAGGTCTCGCCCAGCAGCCACAGCACACCCGCCCCCGCCGCCGCCCGCGCTCAGACGCTGCCAGCCTCCGTGGCGGCGCCAGAGTCGAGCCCTGGAAAACGAGAGAAAGGAGACAAGGAGAAGCGCTTCAGCCTGTTCAGCAAGAAGAAATAAACGCTGCCCCTCTCCCTCCCCTCCCCTCTGGTGCTCTTTGGGGTCACTCGGCGTTATCGATCAGTTGATATTTGGTCAAATATTTGTTGAAGATGTCCATGTCAATCGACCAAACTATCATTTTAGAGTCTGCTCATAGCAACTGACACTGTCATAACAACAATAACTGCTCAGAATGTAGTCTCATTTATTTAACAAAACTCTTAAGATTATGTAATAACATTAAATATTAACAAAATTGAACAACACTGTTCCATCAGCTTCCAGCAGACACAAACCTGCACAGTTGCTATGTCAGATCCCAAACAGCCTCTCCACCCCTTCTTTATTCCCCACCCCCTCTTTTTGCCCATCCCCTTTTCTTTTTTCTCCACCCCCTTGTCTTTTTCCTCCACCCCTTCTTTTTTCCCCACCCCCTTCTCTTTTTCCTCCAGCCCACCCCCCATCCTCCTCCTCTCTTTCCTCCTCCTCTCCAAGCGTGACTCTAGCATGCAAGCTCCGAGCCAAAACTGTCCACTCCGTGCCTAACGAGCGTCCGGTTGGCGCAGAGCCGCGGTCCAGCGTCCGACGAGGGCAGGCGGCGGGCTGTAAAGGAACCGACGAACGGCCGCTTCAGGCAGCTGAGTTTGCCGCTGAACAACACGATGTAGAGGACGACAAACATCCCACTCTGTTCTTGTCTTTGCTGTTATTTGTTCTTTTGTGTTTGTTTATTTCTGCTCTCATCGTCCCGGCTTTTTGTCAAAATCTGCCTTTTTCGGGTCGTGTTTACGCTCCCCGGTGGTGTCTATCTGGGGGTCGTAGGTAGTTTCTGTTCGGGTCCATCCTCAGCTTTTGCGAGGCCTTGTCTTTGCAAGATGACGTGTATCCCTCTGTAGCGGGAAAACTGAGGCCGCGGCGGGATAATCCTCCGAAACTACGGCACTCATGAAATAATGCACTGAATAACTGCGCTGCTCTCCTGCTCAGCATCGGTGCCGTCTAATACCTGCAGAGCGGCTGTAGTTAGGAGCGTTACCCCGCCGTGCTTTGAACTGTATGTATAACTTGTGTATAACAAACTGTTAAAATTAAACCTGTGTTTAATTTCACTTATTATTACTGCTAACAAATAAGAACAACCGTGATAAGCTTCATTGAGTATCTTTCTTTATGTGAAAACACTTGTAAAATGAAGGAGCTGTCGAGTTTCTTCGGCGGAGTAAGAAATACCTGAGACCAGTAGGAATGTTTGATAACTCAAAATTTACAGCATCCAGCCACGTTTCTTTTCTACTTTTCTTTACTCTCCTGAAATCTTAGCGTGCACCTTTAGTTATCGCGAGTAAATGTTGTTTCCTCCACTTTGTTTTCCACAGTGAAGCTGTGTCTGAGCTTTATTTAGTCCGACGAGTGTGAAGACGTAGATGTGCTATAAAATAAAAAAAATTACTCAAAGCTTTGCTGTTAAGTTGGTCCTAAAAAGCATTTACTGGAAGTGAATAACGTTGCAGACTAGTGGTCGCTTGCTTGTTGGCTTCAGCTCTTTCTTTTTTAAAGATTTCATACTTTTACCGCCGTTTTCTTTTTTTTGTTTTTATAGGGAAATCTGTCGAGCTTCTTGTGTGGATGCTCCACCTATGGAAGTTCCTTTATGACAAAATTCAGTTAAATTGAGGTTTTCTGTTCTACTGATTTCCACTAGAAATTAACAAGAGATGGCTATTGAAGTTATATCATTAAATTTAAAATCATAATTACTATGTGCCAATTGGTGAGTGTGTGCATATATATATATATATATATATATATATATGCATGTACACACACTTTTACTTTGCAAATACAAGAGAAAAAAACATTCATTTTCACCAGCAAGTAAATTCTGCCATCAAATTTTGAATTTGTTGCTTGAAAAATCCCTATAACAATGTTAAGAAGTAGTGATTACAGTATTTCCTGTTTAGTAAATGCTACAGCATCGCGTTCACTGTCTGCTGTCTGAATTTAGTAAAAGTCTAAATGTTCACAGCTGGAGGATGAGACGGGAGTTTAAGTCACTGAAAATGGAAGTTAATTAGCAATGAAACAAGCGAAAGTGGGCGTGTCTTATTGAAGTAGGTGTGTCGCAGCTGTCGGAAATGAGTGAGTTTAGGTTTTAAGCTAATGATCCCTGCCACCAAAGTGAAAGATGTGTTTTCACTTTGTAATTTCGTCATAAATGAACTTCCATAATTGCCAGAAAAAAGTGTCTGTAAAACAGCAGGAGCCCAAACATGAGAAAGGTGGGTGTTCTTGTTTTTTCCACAGGTGGGTCAAGGGGGCGGGACTAAGACTCAAAACAGAGTAATTTACAAACTCTTCACTGGGTGATTGATCCTCTTCCATTTTATTTTATTTTGGAGCTATAAATTCTGGCGATTTAATAAATATAGTGTGCATTCCTCTGTCATTGTAACCATAGTAACAAGATATTTCTTCATGTTGCACAATCAAAAATGCCACGACTGGGGGTGGGTGGGCTTGGGGGCGGGGCCTGGGGATTTTCGGTGTTATGTGGACTGGGGGGGGGGGGTCACTGCTAGTTTGATCTGCACCCGTGGACTTCTCCCCATCTCTGTTACATATGTGCAAAAAGCCATTAAAGTGCTTTTAAAACAAATTGACACGATTCTGTTTGTTTTCATGTCTCCATATTTGCAGTGATTTTCAAATCTCATTAGCTCATATTTTTATTCACTGTATAACAGAAAACAGTTTGAATGTGTTAACGGAGGAAATGTTCTAACTTAAGGCCACGGTTTTCCTCCGTCATTGATCTGGTTACTTTGAGGAACTTCTCTCGTATCTGAAACACTAACTCGGCCCTTTGACTTGATAAAACCCAGATTTTTGTCTGCTTGTGTTACATTTGTCCACATTCGTTCCACCTGGGGAACCTTCAGAACCTTCAAACACATTTTACCCTGAAAGAAGACAAAATGTGTCTGGATGGGAGTGTTTTTGCTCCGATGTCTGTGGTATTCCTGCAGTTTGAGCAGGCGTTCGTGCAACCAGCCGTGCTGTGAACGGTTCTTGCCTCAGAACACGTCCTCCGCTGGGGAACCGAACGTTGCCCCAGAAAATACAACCAACAACAAGGAAACGTTGAGAACAGGTGGCAGGTGATGATGCTGATCTGAAATCTTATCTTTATACTACAAAAAAAATGCAGTTTTAGAGTAAAAGTAAGAGTGAAATATTTATTACAAATGTTGTTCCTTATTCCGAAGGAAGCCAAAGAAAACATGTTTCTGGTATGATTTAAAATGTTACAAATGTGCGATCAAAAAAGCACATTATTATAGAGTTATTAGGTAATTGTACGATGTTTTCAGGGGTCCTGCAGGTTCAGCTGTGTCCACATCTGCACTGAACTGCCTCTAGTGTTTACGTGAATATTGCATCTCATATGTCTTATGTAAGTTTTTGTGGACATGCATGATGGCAGGCACGACACATTTACGTACACATAGTAAACATTAAGTTTATTCTAGTTTATTCTAGGCCTAAAACTTGTATTTTCCTCCAGCTGCTTCCTTTCAGCACATCTTACTTTTCCGGTCTTTGATGCCCATGTTCGGAAGTTTCTAAGACAAGTTGCTGCCATCATATTAACTTGTGAATTAGTTTAGTTTCAATTCAGCAGTCAAAAAATATTAGTATGAATCCATCGATCCATTATCTACCACCGCTCACTCCGTCTCCGGGTCACGGGGGTCCGTCGGAGCCTATCCCGACGCATAGCAGGCGAAAGGCAGGGGTCCACCCTGGACAGGTCGCCAGTCCATCGCAGGGCCACATACAAGACAGACAAACATTCACACCTACGGGCAATTTAGAAGTATCAATTAACCTACCCTGCATGTTTTAGGACTGGGGGAGGAAGCCGGAGTACCCGGAGGGAACCCACGCAAGCACGGGGAGAACATGCAAACTTCACACAGAAAGACCCACCTGGCTGGGAATCGAACCGGGAACCTTCTTGCTGTGAGGCAACAGTGCTGACCACTAACCACTTATGTTGGCTTTGTTTCATAATTTAACACCAACAAAACATGTATATATTTTCCCTTATTCTTCTGAACTTATAATTTGTTTTGTTTTCCTTTGTTTTTAACATTATTTACTTTGTTTTATAATAAGCCATATCCTTAATTTTTTGTAAAAGAAGACTTTAAGAGCAGGGGATTATTGTGATCAAGGGGTCAAGCTTTATAAATAACATACACAACTTATAGTAATAAAATAATAAGGTTAAAACCAGTTATTGGTAAGCGTGGTCGACGGTCAGCCGCAATATCCAGTGTTTATTAGACAAATAAAATGTAGCTGCCTGAAAAACAGCATTTAAGTACTTCACTGTGAATAACTGAAATGTGCACATAAAGAATGTTTCCACCAATTTTCCAGTTTATAAAGTCAGAATATCTGAGCACTTTTCTAACAAAATCGCAAGATTATATAGTTGCTGTTTCGGACTTTGCTCTTGAAAATTTTACATTTTATAGTCAAAAAATTCTGTTTTTCAGGGAACAGCTCAGTTAGCCTTTCAACATTAATATACGCCTGTAAAATAAACCTAACCAGCTCGTGTAATACTTGAATTCAAACTTCAACCTGACAAATCCAGTCTGTTTCCTTCTAATCCATAGCAACCAATCCATCACCATATTAAAAGGATTAGAACTTCTCCATCATACTGGGGTTTTACAAATTACCTGTAGTTCCTCTACCGACCACTAGGATCTGGACCCCGGCCTGCTGTTCCTCTACCGACCACTAGGATCTGGATCCAGACCGGCGGTTTGCACAGCAGGAAACTTACAATCGGCTTCAAAAACCGTTTTTGTCTCCATAGTTACATTTCACATCCATGACAAGGATACAGGACATTTTTGCGTACGTCACAAGGTAAAAGCATGTAAAGCATCAAACGTCTGTACAGGGCGTGGTTGTTTGATTGGCAGTTGGCTGTAGTGACGTCAGAGCTGTGGCCTTCAGAGAATAGTCGTTTATGTTTTAAAGATAACATTTTGTTGTGTGGTTAATTGTAATAACATACCACTATGCTCTATTTGATAATAATATAAACGGCCTGCCTTCATTTGTGAGCTGTGAGCCATAAATGGTTAAAAACTAAATTAAGGATAAAAACAAAAGTAAATGCAATGGCGGGATCTGTTTTGGGTTAGCTGAAAAAGACAAAAGGTTTCAGAATGAAAACGTGGACAGAATAAAGGTAAGGCATTTGTTAATACTGTAGATGTCCATGTGGGGTTTAAGGGGGGATTCTGTAGAAAAACAAAAGACATTTATATTATTTATGAGCTCCTATTTTTCTGCTGTCTGAATTTAGCGCCGGTTAAAATGCTAAGTAGGCTAAGCTTACTTCAACTCATAATATTTAAAGATAAATTTTAATTTCATAGATCTAGTCTGTTTTTTTTTTTTGCCTGCTTGTTTGTTTGTTTTTGTTTTTCGTAAACGTGTTTGTAAAAATGGATCTTTATGAGTTTAAACTCGCACTGTAGTTTCACAAAACTTTGGCTCTGTTCTGCGGCTTTTATTTTCCTGACAAACACCGGAAGTGGGGTGTAGCGATCGTCTGTGCTCGCCGTCACGCTCGTGCCCGCCGTCACGCTCGTACTTGTCAGGGCTAAAAGGAGCGTGTGAACGCGCCGGCAGCATCAGTGTGAGAGTCTGCGGTCGGTCAGTGGGGGGGTCTCCGTCAGAGTTCAGAAGCCCGGAGCTGCGCCGTCTGTCTGCCCGGGTGTCCGTGGAGGGGCGCGGCTGCAGCGGGAGGATGCTCTTCTCCCACCGCGACTCAGCTCTCCTCTGGCCGGGACGCTGCGCTGCCAGCCGGGGGCTGCCCTCTTCCTCTGCCCGCTGAACTTGGATCATCTGCGAGGATTAAACGTTGTGGTTTTTATGCTCCGCTCTTTCCGGAACTGGCAGATCCTTTCATACTGGACTGGACCCGCCTCTGGAGGAGCAGCTTGGATGGAGATGGTGATGATGTTGTGATGAGGCAGGGGGGATGCAGGAGCGGCTGCGGCCGACTGGGAGGATTATTCTGCGGGTTAGGGGGGATTATTCTTCCAGGATCAGAAGCTTCCAGCAGTTCTGGCTTCAGTTGCTGTTTTTTGGTTCCAGCATCTAGGAGAACTTCCCAGAGACAGAAATACTGAATGAGATGGAAGAAATGCTGTTTCGTGAACTAACAAAACTTCCTAATATGTATTAAAGCCTCTTACTTTCACAAGAAACAAACAGTAAAACACAGATTTCCCTGGGCATGTTGCTTTTCCTCAAAGTACCGAGGATAAAATGCAACAAGTCATCATCTGTACAAGAAATGGAGACTAAAAGTCAAATTCAACCAATAAAAGAGAACTGCTTGTTCTGAAGCAGAACTGTGAGGCAAAACTCCTCCACAGATACATTTAAGGACCGTAAAAGCTTCCTTCAGACCAGCAGGAGGAATTATGAAACATCAACCGGAACATGAACGCTCAGATTTATATCAGGAAAAAAAAACACTCTCCAGACTCAGAAGTGATGATTTACTTCCCTTTTTTAATGTCTGTGTTTTTATCTTTGGGTGGAATTAATGAAGAACAGGAGGAATCTAGGATGACTTGAACTATCAACCCTGTTAAAAATAAATACCTGATCTGTGTTTTAAATCTGATCAATCAGCTCTGCTCACTTCTGAACATCAGGAAACTGAACCTGAACCAGGCTGAAGAGGACGACACGCCGAGCCGTCAGATGAGTGACCATGTCGGACCGGAGAGCCCCGGGCTGCCGGCTCAGACTGGACTGGGTCTACGGGTACCGGGGCCACCAGTGCCGGAATAACCTGTACTACACGGCCGGGAAGGAGGTGGTGTACTTCGTGGCCGGGGTGGGCGTGGTTTACAACACCAGGGAGCACAGTCAGAGGTTCTACCTGGGACACAACGATGACATCATCAGGTGAGGAAACAGGTGATGGGAGTGGGCAGGTCAAAAGTCGACCTGTGGTCTTCCACAAACAGGTTTTACTCATAAATCCGTCCTGGGGGATTTTAGAAATGATTAGAAGGAAGATGAGAGAAGACCTTTCAGTAGGAAGAAGTTTCTTAAAATAACCATAAACCTGATCAGTAAGAAGTTTCCTCGTCTTACTGAGATCCAGTTTCTGATTAATTTAATTCTGCACGGAGGCCAGAGATGATGGTGTCCTGGCTGTGTCCGAGGGACTACATCCGGCCTGTGATCTCAGCAGGAAGTCCTGTGATCGTTTGAGCTCCTCCAGAACACGTCTGGAACGTCTCAGCGCACCAGCACGTGCAAGAAAAATGGCTTATGAAATCATTTTAGATTTCTCTGCAGCATTTGGAGCACTTTTTCCACGAGTTGTACTGTTCTGTAGAATTAGGACGTCCACAGCCTAAAGTCTTGTTTTATTTCAGTGAAAGCCACTCCTCAGTTCTGGTTTTCATAAATCGCTCCCTAAATGAAACTGAGCTGGCGAGAGGCAGATGTGCGCGTGGAACATCTCCTCCACATGCCGGTTCTGCGTTTTAGTGGCAGCGATTTGAAAATGTTTGATCAGATTTGAAACCGCCGAAATCAGAGTCCCGGACTGAAGCCGCTGAAGGGATTTTCTCTGTTGATGAGAGCGAAGTGATGCGAGTGGAGGAGGGAGGTGATCGGGGAGGTCAGTTATTCACGCACACACCTGGTTTACGCTGAGCAGCCTGTGAGTCATCGCAGCAGCAGCCGTGTTTGGACAGCGTACAGAGCAGGCCGTCCTGCAGTGGTTTGCGTGCACGGGCGTGTGCGTGTGTCACAGTAATTGAAAAGCTGCCGACTGCCAAACTCTGACAGTTACATTTGTGTTCGTGCCAGATTTTCACCAGGTTTTCATCAGGTTGTGGAGAAACGTCACTACACGTCCTGCATGTGCATCTGAATTGTAACACCACACTATCAGGACCATAGTGAACCGTAGTATTTGGGAAGTAAAGGCTCACAGGAACAACACACGCTTCGTTCCGTGTTCCAGTGGTTATATAACAAAACCAAAGCCAAGAAGAAGAAGAAGAAGTGTCCCATATTAAGCACCTGCAACCACCTCCAAAGGGTTAAAGGGAGTACGTTGAATTAAACCTGCAGAGGGAGCATAATCACCCTTACTTTCTTGTTTTTGATGTGGTTTTAAGATAACGTGTTGTTTTACTGGTAATTATGCTGCCAGACTGAAGGCTCAGAGGTTGAAGCTTCTCTAAGCAGCAGCTAACAGCCAACTGGTGGGTGGGGCTTCTAGCCCCAGCAGCAGCTGGCTCCTCCCACTGATCCACGTTGGTCTGGGCCCTTCCAGGACCAGTATCCGGACCGCTAGCCAGCGGTCCAGCTACCTTTGTCTGGACCTCTTTATCCTCTATCCACTTTAGTGACTCCGCCCACTAAAAGCAGCCGCTCTGAACAGAGCTGTGAAGACAAGGTTAAAAACGGAGCTGTTGTAGTGAATCTTTGCCGTATTTTAACCACAAAGTGTCACAGTTATCTCATTCAAACCTCTGGAAGCCACAGAGACGTAAAAAAGGGTGTAAAAAGTCTCCTTTTAACTGTAATGCATAAAACATAATAACAGTTGGAGTTGAATTTAAATGAACATGAATATGGGCTTGGAAATGGCTTTAACACCCGTAGTGACTTATGTGAAGAACGTGTTTTTAATTTCAGTTAAGTTTGAGTTTGAGCAGATCAGTAAATACAGCAGAAGAACCAAGGAGGACCTCCTCCCGTGCAACGATGAATTTGTGCAGAGAAGCTGCAGGTTTCCAATATTACTGATAAGAGGATCGTTCTGCTGAGAGTTGCTGTCCCCCGAGCATCTGTTTCCAGGTAACGCAGCCTCCCAGAGAGAACAGGAGCTTTTTCTGTGTCTGGTTCGGACTGATGCGTTTGCGTTTTCGTGGATGCTGGCAGCACAGCAGCGGCAGAAACGTTGACGCTCAGAACAACCGGGCAAACCTCCTCTGATGTCAACCACAGGTGTCTGGAGAGTGCTTGTTAAACCTGTTTGTCCTCGTACTGCATGCTCGTACTGATCCCGGCTGGGACACGCCCACCTCATGTCAATCACAGTTAGTCATTTAGCGTGGTCGACTTACCTTATGCTAACTTATGATGCTAAATCATGTTTTTTACTTCAATTCTGACTAAAATTTGTCCAAAATTCTGCTGCCGGAGCTGAAACGAGGTCGAGCAGAGCTCCGCTGGGATCTGCAATCACATGACCCACTGCTAGCGCCTTGTCGTGGAGCGGTTAGGCTGCGTTTAGCTGACGGTTAGCACCGGCCGCCTGCTCTCAGCTAAGCGTTGGCCTCGGACCCACAACCGGTCACGGTGGCCTGCAAGTTAAATTTAAGGGTAAAACAAAACATATTCTCTTTCAAACATGAATTATTATGTATTATGTAACGCTAGTGCCAGCTGTCAATCAGAAGTCCACACCCCAAATTATACATGAATGAGTTGCCGTATATGATTTTGATGATTTTGAACTCTGCCTCCTCCTGGAGAAACTTGTGAGTGGACGTCTGCTTTTACACTACATGATAAACTGTGTGTGCAGTGCATGATGGGATGGATGCGAGTAGACGAACTGTAGCTGAAGGATCTGTTGGCTGCGTTTTCCATTTATCAGCGCTCACTCGCTCTTTTCTTCCTTTGCTTCTTCTTTCTTTTTCCTGCTGTCCCATTTCCTGTTGGTGGCCTGCAGGCAAAATTTAACCAACCAACTCAAACACACACACACACACACACACACACACACACACACACACACAGACGTCATTATATTTGTGCAGTTTTTATGGCATTTCTGCTTGACTGAGTAAACAAAACCAGTCTTCCAGAGGCAGAGCGCCAAAGAGAGTCTACTTATTCTTAAAAGTCAACGATGGCTCATATTTGTCACAACTTTTCTTCTTTAATCTGTTTATCCAACCGGAGAGACTCAAGCAGCCCAGGAGTTTTTTCCAGCATCGATGGTCTGTGATGTCGTCAAGAGTCGATGTTATAATAAAGAGTTTCCTTGGAGAGTCCACGGTTCGAGTTGATTTTGGAATTGAAATCATTGAAGAAGTAATAAAAGTTGTTGTTGTTCCCTGGCTGACCACTAATGGCTGGCTTTAAAAGGGAATGATTGATCTTCATTGACCTCCATAATAAAATGTCCAAAATGAATGAATGGGGTGGTCAGGAAGGGTTCTAGTTTGGTCAGGAAGGGTTCTGGGTGGGTCTGGATGGGTTCTGGGTGGGTCTGGAAGGGTTCTAGGTTGGTCTAGAAGGTTCTGGGTGTGTTGGTATGGAGAGTTCTGGGGTGTCCTGGAAGGTTCTGGGTTGGTCTGGAAGGTTCTGGGTTGGTCTGGAAGGTTCCAGATTGGGATGGAGTGTTCTGGGTTGGTTTGGAAGGTTCTGGGTTGGCCTGGAAGGTTCCAGATTGGGATGGAAGTGTTCGGGTTGGTATGGAAGGTTCTGGGTGGGTTGGTATGGAGTGTTCTGGGTTGGTCTGGAAGGTTCTGGGTTGGTCTGGAAGGTTCCAGATTGGGATGGAAGTGTTCGGGTTGGTATGGAAGGTTCTGGGTGGGCTGGTATGGAGTGTTCTGGGTTGGTTTGGAAGGTTCTGGGTTGGCCTGGAAGGTTCCAGGTTGGTATGGAAGTGTTCGGGTTGGTATGGAAGGTTCTGGGAGTGTTGGTATGGAGAGTTCTGGGGTCTCCTGGAAGGTTCTAGGTTGGTCTGGAAGGTTCTGGGGGGTTGGTCTGGAAGGTTCTGGGTGTGTTGGTATGGACCGTTCTGGGGTGTCCTGTAAGGTTCTGGGTCGGTCTGGAAGGTTCTAGGTTGGTCTGGAAGGTTCTGGGTGGTTGGTCTGGAAGGTTCTGGGTGTGTTGGTATGGAGAGTTCTGGGGTTTCCTGGAAGGTTCTGGGTTGGTCTGGAAGGTTCTGGGTGTGTTGGTATGGAGCGTTCTGGGGTGTCCTGGAAGGTTCTAGGTTGGTCTGGAAGGTTTTGGGTGATTGGTCTGGAAGGTTCTGGGTGTGTTGGTATGGAGCGTTCTGGGGTTTCCTGGAAGGTTCTGGGTGGTTGGTCTGGAAGGTTCTGGGTGTGTTGGTATGGAGCGTTCTGGGGTTTCCTGGAAGGTTCTAGGTTGGTCTGGAAGGTTCTGGGTGTTTGGTCTGGAAGGTTCTGGGTGTGTTGGTATGGAGCGTTCTGGGGTTTCCTGGAAGGTTCTGGGTGGTTGGTCTGGAAGGTTCTGGGTGTGTTGGTATGGAGCGTTCTGGGTTGGTCTGGAAGGTTCTGGGTCGGTCTGGAAGGGTTTGGGGGTGAAGCTTAGCAAAGCAGCCTGACCTTCACCCCTCGTTGAAGGCTGCGGACGAACCACAGGACACCAGCTGGACTGCCTCTAGATCATCAGCTTCTACCTCTTGAAGCAGCTGGATCCTCTGATTGAGGGACCTTCACCTCGGATCATTTCATGACCCTTTCAAGTGTACTACCCGGATCACTAGAACACGTGTAGCCGGTCGCGCCCTGTCACCCGTTGCTAGGTGGACTTTTTTAGTGGGTTCTAGAGATGACTAGAACCTGAAGAGCTGCTCCCAATGTTCGAGTGAAGCATCTGTTTTCTGTGGGCCCAGGCAGAGCAACGGAAACTGATGCGCAGAATCCAACCTCCTGCACATGGTTACAGGATGGATCTGAATTCAGTTGCTCTCCGGAGATAAATTATCTCCAAAATAAAAATACATCGTTCCTCTTACATAACTGGTTTCCCTTCTGTTGTTGCTGCTGTTATTTCACTGTTTGATGATGCGTTTAAATGTGAATCTCATGTTCAGCTCTTTGTCATTCAAACCAACCAAATATTTTACTTTCTAGTTTGACACTAAATACAGTACAAGCACGATAAATAATACCGACAGCCCAGTCACATGTAATCTGACATTTTGGTATTTATAGAGTACTATTTTTACATCAAACTACAAACTGTGACACATTTCCAAATAAGAAAGAAAGTAAACCGATGCAGTGAAGCTTTTTACCACTTTGTAGTGTTTTCTTTCTTCTCACGTCACTTAAAATGCGTTTTGTCATCGAGGATAAAAATGATGAAGAGTTTCAGGTGTTTTTTGTCGTTTTACCACATTCCTCCTGAAAACACGGCTTAGGAGCTGCAGTGGTGTGAAAACATGTGGTCCTGGCTGTGTTTTTGGTTTCTCCAGAGGACAGATCAGGACTGCAGTCACACCCGTCCAGGTCCTGTACCTCGTCTACCTCAGTAGACCAAACGTCCTCATTTCATGCATCACTACCAACACTTCGGTAGCGACGGAGCTGAAGTTCTAACTTTCCAAATGAAACTAATTAATTTGAATTAATTCATTTAATCTTCCCCTGTGGTACATGAACAGTTTTGATCCTGTTGTCATGACGACAGCAAGATGAGGATTTTGTAAACCTTCACGTCCAATTTACCAACCTAATCGATTTAAACATTTTCTACATATCCCTCCATGACATATCCTTAAGTGTCTAAAACTAGTTGCAAAACATCTTGAAATGAGGTTTAGTCGCCATTCTAAAACGCTGATTGATCTGAGTTGGCGACAGTAACTAAGGGGGGCGGGGCTTACTGATGGCGGGATTATAGGTGAATAATGTATCCTTTAATCTAGTTTGGAGCAACATTAAGTTGAATTAATTTGAGGTTTTGTGGTGCAGAAGGAAATCCGGCTTCTCGAAGTGAGATGATTCAGCTGCTGCAGAGGAACTCGTTAGTGCAGGTTGAAAGACCGCTGGACTTCACGCAGCCGTTAGCAGAGAGAGCAGAGAGGCAGTCGGAGGACCCGCAGCCTCATCCTCATCTTCATGGTCCAGCCCACCAATCAGCCAGAACCACTCAGAACCGACCAGCAGCGCTGCTCCGGGTTCGGCGTGTCCGTGTTGGTGAAGCTCACTTCCTTCATCAGCGAGCAGGCTACACTAACCGGCCGATCTGATGAAGATGGGAGCGACCGTAGTCGTCGTCGGCGACGCTATCAGTTCATCGCTCACTGATGCGTTCAGCGTTGGTGGAAAGATGCTGCTGGCCACCGTGGAAGGCTGACGGGCACTGAACGGCAGTTTGAAGCCGCTTCTGTGGTTGTTTTGTGTTCAGTTTCTTTATTTTGTGTTTTTTAGATGTTTTTCTTTGATATTTTTCTGCTCTGTTGCATTTTATTTATTTTTGATTAGATTTTTTTGATTTTGATTGACTGTTTGTCAATAGTTTGGCCTTTGTAACTTCCAACAGGCAGCAGTCTCTTCTGGTAGTTCCTGGTGAACCTGGTAGTTCTTGGATCCCAGTTCCTGGTGAACCTGGTAGTTCTTGGATCCCAGTTCCTGGTGAACCTGGTAGTTCTTGGATTCCAGTTCCTGGTGAACCTGGTAGTTCTTGGATCCCAGTTCCTGGTGAACCTGGTAGTTCTTGGATTCCAGTTCCTGGCGTACCTGGTAGTTCTTGGATCCCAGTTCCTGGTGAACTTGCTTCATGTCTCATGATGGATCTTAAATCTCGCTTGTGCTCCATTTGTACATCTGTCTGTTCCCAACATTGCATACCTCCATCGTGTCCTCTGCGTTCATACGGTTACTAGGCAACACATCGATCAGGCGCAGTGACGAGTCAACAAACATGTCGACTGTAGTGGAGATCGTTCAACAGTTTCAGTTTGACGACGACTCAACATCTCATGATGTCCCATGAAAACTAGGAGACGATTATGCCTGGAACCGTCCTTTATTTCATGTCGTGTCTTCTTTCATGTGACAGACGTTAATGGCAGCAACGTGCAGCACAGGCCTGGTGGCTCTGCTTCACAGCTCAGTGGTCTTCATCAAGATGATGAGTAAGAAATTATCTGTCCAGCATCCCACTGCCAATCTGCCCCACGGCTGTAAACGTTCCCACGATCTGCTGGCAGTCGCACACGCTCCTGCACACAGATTTATCAAACACACACCAACCTCCCGGAGCGTTATGACACCATTAACAGCACTTCTGAAAGATCTGGGAGCTTAATTTAAGCTTCTTATTGTGAATAAGAAGACTGACACATATAAAGAAACTGAATTCTTTGTCCTGTCATAAAAAAAAAAAAAAGTCTGTGTTATCCAAATATAACCTCATGGGAAATAAGAAAATGAGAATGAGATTAATGAGAAAATATTTTTTTTTCATTGCATAATTATTTATTTAACACAAATGAAGCCAAAAAGGGTCGAAAATGTATGTGGGTAATACTAAGCACCCCTTTATGGAACCGCTGATCTGGATTTGGACCCTTGTGGTCAATAATGGAACAGCAGGTCCAGATCCGGACCCTTGTGGTCAATAATGGAACAGCAGGCCCAGATCCGGACCCTTGTGGTCAATAATGGAACAGCAGGCCCAGATCCGGACCCTTGTGGTCATTCAAGGACCTGCAGTTCTTTCTTCCACGCCAACCGTAACTCCACTTAGACCATACAACAAAACTCCACCCCCTGTTATAGGTGTTTTAAAAGAACCCTGTGAAAATAAAAAGTGAGTAATGTCTGCAAAGAAATGCAACAACATATTTTTTTACTTATTTTTTAAGCGTCTGCTCACTTTGACGATGATCAACATAATAATTACAGTAAGAGATAAGTCAGAAAACAATAAAGAAGAATGTGGCTTTACAGTTTCTTTACATGTGGTTTAGTTCTTCATAGTTTCCATTTTCACTTAAAATCAGACCCATCGGGACGGTAGTTTGAATCATCGCAGCTATTTTCTTGTTTTCTTTAAATATCTAGTGTTCTTAGGTAAAACACTGCCGGTAACAGCAGGAGAGGAGCAGACAAGCCCCAGTGGTGCTGGATGGGAACAAGGGTTTTCAGTTTCCCCCGCGGGATCGTTGGAGGACATAAAAACAGGCTTTTGTTGTGGAGAAACGCAGATCCACAGGAGGAGTTCCTCTAAGCTATTTATAGAAGCTGTCCTGATTTCCCCACCTCTATAAATAACCTCACCTACACGTTTTACCCTGCTTGTTTTTGTGTCTGGAGGACGAGTTAAACCATCATTTACAGCAGCACACCGGAGTTAGGCGGTGGCAGACAGATGAATTATGAAAATCTTGTTTTATGTTGGACATGCAAGGAAAGGTGCGTCACATGTTTGACTACCTTCCCCATCATGCAATAAGATGATGAGTTCACATCTGTGTTTATTTTATTTGTTTAGTGGTTCATTATTATGTCACTTTATATCTGAATATTTCTTTTCCATTTATGGTCATTTTGTATCTCATTCATAGATTGTATAAAACGAACCGGACAAGCCCTCAGTGACATTATAAGTGTGTAGCGCAAACAGGGTTGGGAAGCTGGGTGGAACACGCCCACCTGTCAATCACAATTAGCAGTTTTACCAAGTTCGGTAAAACCCAAGAGCCATATATATATATATATATATATATATATATATATATATATATATATATATATATATATATATATATATATATATATATATATACAGTTCTTAATTAAGATCAATGTGTCAATCTATTTGAGCACATAATCGTTCTACTATGCATGAATGTAAAATACATAGACACACGTACATGTCCCTAAATATACATGCATGTAATCCACCATTAAACTGACCTCTCTCCAGACCTGTTTGTTTAATCAATTTAAAACATTGAACCACGTAGTATAAGAAAAAAGCACTAATCAGAGGTTCTGGATGATGTCACAGAGGGTTTGTCCAGTTCTTCTTATACAGTTGCTGGTACAGATGCGTGAGCTGGGTTGATCTGTCAAGTTTGAACCTTTGAAAGTCAGGAGAAGCGGGAAAAGTGCCTTTTCACTTCCACTTTTCATAATGAAGACTGAATAAAGTATGTTAGTTTAGTGAGATAAGTAACAATCTAAATGAGAAGAGCCTGAAAAAGAGATTTAGCAACCATTTGCTGCAGATCAAAGCTCCGTCTGAGGGAATCGAGGCAGCGAGAGGTCGCTGCTGCCGGCAGGAGATCCGGCGAACAGCAGGCGACCCGAGAAACATTCACGGCAGGAGTTAATTGGTAGCAAACACACACTCACGCTGAGCATCCATAATTGATACATCAGCTACAATATTCATTAAAGGACGCGTGCTCGTTCCAGTTTGATACTGAAGAGTTTTTCTGCTCGTCTGCAGAGCAGTCGGCACCACCGATCGTCACTTTCTCCTCACATGTGGCGGCTTCATGCATGTTGAGGTTTGTTTGGTGGTTAAACATTTACAGCAGCTGTGCTGGTGAAGAAGAGGGCCCGGAGACAGTCAGATCATGTCAACAACGAGGCTTTGAGATGGTTTATCAGCTCTGCAGCTGCTCAGAGACGATGCTCACAAAGGAATGACGAGAAGAAAAATGGGACAAAAAATGAACTAAAAGAAGTTGCTGAACCACTCTGGGGATGTAAAACACAACAACGACGGACAACAAATGAAATCTAATGTGGCTCAGGACAACTGTTACTAAAATAAAGGACCATAAAAAGTAATAAAACAGCCACAAAGCATCAATAAATCCATGAAGCATCCTTTCTTTCACAGCAGATCCAGACTTATTTATCAGCTGTTTAGTTTTATAAGTCACATGGCACAAGTGTGGACGGGTCACTTGGTCTAACATGGACAGGTAGCTGTGAAGAAGCACCTCAGGTGCATCATCATCTGCACAGTTGTTGCCAGGCAACAAACACAGCGCTTTCTCTCTGCAGTACTCCTTACTCTTCAACAGTTTGCAACACAACATAAAGAACACAAAGTCCCACAATGCTTTGCACCCTCATCCTCCACTTCTCTGGTCCAAGCGCTTAAATCAGGACCATCCATCCATCCATTATCTATACCCGCTTAATCCGTTTCCGGGTCACGGGGGTCTGTCGGAGCCTATCCCGACGCATATCAGGCGAAAGGCAGGGGTACAGCCTGGACAGGTCGCCAGTCTATCCAGGGCCACATAGAAGACAAACAACCAATCACAC
Organism: Xenentodon cancila; assembly: GCA_014839995.1. NCBI lineage: Eukaryota > Metazoa > Chordata > Actinopteri > Beloniformes > Belonidae > Xenentodon > Xenentodon cancila. The sequence goes on from CM026208.1 coordinate 7,124,847, forward strand.
TCACATTCACACGTAGGGAGAATTTCAGAATGATCAATTAACCTACCCTGCATGTTTTTGGACTGTGGGAGGAAGCCGGAGTACCCGGAGGGAACCCACGCAAGCACGGGGAGAACATGCAAACTCCACACAGAAAGACCCACCGGGGCGGGAATTGAACCAGGAACCTTCTTGCTGTGAGGCAACAGTGCTAACCACTAAGCCACCGTGCTGCCTAAATCAGGACCATTAGAGCAGAAATGTAGACTTAAACCTTCAAAATAAAAGCCTGAATGTGGAATTGAGGGAAGGTTCGGGGTTCACACAGGTACACAGAGCAAACTCACCTGTAAAGTATTGTCACTTCTCAATTAGTTTAGTTTAAACTAATTCACTAATCGAAAACAATCGTATGGACGTAGTTTTAAATCACGACTGTAGCCGTCAAGTGCTTCTAGTGTTTAATTATGCATCAAATAAAGTCAAAATCGAATTGGTGTCGATTCCTCGAAAAATTCACCAAGTGCGACGTGGTAGAGGTGTCAATCAATAAATCTTGTAAAGAATAAAAGATAATCTGTTAGTGTCACAGGTAAACTCCCTTCTATTTGACCACTATTTAATAATGTTTGAGTTCAACATTGTCAACATTAAAATAGGAGGAATTACTTTAGCAGCTGTCTATCCGATAAAGCTATTACTAAATTTAGGGAGGCCATTGCTCTTCATCTTCTTACAGAGGAACATAGTGAAGCAGTTGAGGGCTGTGACCTTGGTTCTACCTCTGCAGACGTTGATTTCCTTCTCAGTAGCACTGCAGATGTGTTGCACTCAGCTTTAGATGTAGTTGCTCCTTTGAGAAAGAGGGTCTCTAACCGTAGGAGCTTAACTGCCTGGTTTAACTCACATGTTCATATGTTAAAACAGAAACAGTGGTACACCTGTAGGTCTGTAGATATTTATCCGGCATGGAAAGATGGTCTAATAGTATACAGGGGGGCAAAAACGTATTTAGTGAGCCACTGATTTTGCAAGTTCTCCTACTTAGAAAGGTGACAGAGGTCTGTAATTTTCATCATAGGTTCCATTCAAAATCCAGGAAATCACAGTGTAGGATTTTTAAAGAATCTATTTGTAAATTTTGGTGGAAAATAATGATTTGGTCAATAACTATAGTTCAACTCAATACTTTGTTGGCAGTGACAGAGGTCAAACGTTTCCTGTCAGTCTTCACCAGGTCTGCAGACACCGTAGCTGGTATCGTGGCCCGTTCCTCCATGCAGATCTCCTCTGGAGCAGTGATGTTTTGGGGCTGTCGCTGGGCAACATGGACTTTCAAGTCCCTCCACAAAATCTCTATGGGGTTGAGGTCTGGGTCACTCCAGGAACTTGTTATGCTTTTTACGGAGCCATTCCTTTGTTGCCCGAGGGTTCACCTCCACCTGTCTGTGTAGATGTCTCTGTTGGATACCTGCTGACATCCTGACCTGCAGTCCAACCTCTGACCACCTCAGTGTCTGCTGTCTACACCTGTTTATATAGTCGTCTCTGTAGTCACCAACTAACCAGGCATCAGTCATATTTACATGGAAGTCTCAGTTCTGCTGCTGATGGATAGTTATGTTCATGTATCTTGTCTTTTGTACCTTTGACGGTGTGTCTGTCTGTCTCCTCTCTGTTCTTCATCCTCTCTTTCTGATCTCCCTTTTCCTGCTCTACCCAGGTCCTGATTCAGGTTTCTTCCCTCTTAAAGGGGAGTTTTTCTTGCTTAAGGTTTTTCTCCCACTAGGGGAGTTTATACCTGCCGTTTACCTGCCTATAAGTAATAATTGATCAGGGGGTCATGTTCTGGGTGCCTGGAAAGCACCTAGAGACAACTTGTATTATAATAGATGCTATATAAATAAAATTGAATTGAATTAAAACCATTGCTGATGTCTTTCCCTCTTAGCACTGTGTTGTGTTTGTCTCAAGATGAGCAAAATCCCAAAACATCTGCTTTTATAGAGGTCTGCACACCTGCAGATGATCAGCATCACCTGGCTGCAACTTACCCGTGACAGTCCAAATGAAGCAGTCGGGAGGTGTTTATAATTATTATTTTATTTATTTTTTTAATGTATTTATTTATTTATTTATTTTCTTCTTGGTTTCATTTTCCTAAATAATACTATGTTGTAGGAAGTTACGTGTTGACATGAAAAACTCTGCAGTTCCCATCACAGTAAAAGCATGTGATGAACATGTTTTATGATGTTTGACCTCAACTCCAGTCAGCTTCTGTGCCCTTGGAAATCAGGTAGTCATGGCAACCATGCCAGCTTGCAGGCTCATTGGCTGGCAGGTTGTGGAGGAGAGTCGATCTGTCAGCGTGTGTGTGTGTGTGTGTGTGTGTGTGTGTGTGTGTGTGTGTGTGTGTGTGTGTGTGTGTGTGTGTGTGTGTGCGCTGATGGGCTTCACACACCTGTTCTGTTTCTGCTCCTGTACCTCACTGATGAACTGCGTCAGCGCTGTGGTTTCCAGTCTGGGGGTGGAGCCTTTCGGAGGGGTCGCGGTCAGTTGTGGATGGATACGGGAGGCTTTTTTGTGAATATCTTTGACTCGAAGCTCTTCTGATCTTGAAGATCTGCTTCAAATGTCATCAGTTGTCTAAATAGGTGTTTTCAGTGACAGATCAATGAAGCTGAAAGGTGCCCTTCTCCACCACAGACTAATCAATAACTGGCCACTGAAGGAAACAGAAAGCTTTATAGATCGTGTCCTTGGTTACAACAGCTCACATTGGCTCCAGATGTTTGGCTCCAGTCATCTGAAACACACAGATGTGATCAAATGAAACGGCCTCAAGTCAAGTTGAGTAACAGGAGAGAAATCGATCTTCTTATTATTATTTTCTGTTGGTGTACACATAAGGACATCGTCAACATCTTCTAGATCTGAGGACAAGAAGCATCGTGTCTGGTCAGGTGTGTTGATTAACACCTCCGACTGCAGAAGAAGAGCTGGACAACCTCTGTGATGACCCTCGAGGAGCTGATGCTCAGCTGACTGACGGGGTGTTTTGGGTCCATGGGGTCCAAAGTCCTGGTCCAACAGCGTCTGCCGGTCGGTATGGGAACCGCGGGTCCGGACCCGTTGGGCTGCCGGTGTATTTATAGCTCTGTGTTCGTAACGTCGAGCCCCTGGAGGAGGCTGTAACCCGGGTGGAGGAGAGTGGTTTATGAAACCTGGGGTTCATGAATGTATTTCTTCCCGTCTCTGTCCTCCCGCCCCTTCAGCCTGGCATTGCACCCAGAGCGCTCCCTGGTGGCCACGGGTCAGGTGGGCAAGGACCCGTACGTCTGCGTGTGGGACTCCTTCACCGTCCAGACCGTCTCACTGCTGCGGGACGGACACACCCACGGCATCGCCGGCCTGGCTTTCAGCGCCGACGGACAGGTGACACAAACCCTCGATGCAAACACCTGAAATGCCTCGTTTTATATTTTATATAAACGCAGTTAAACTCCCCCGTCGTGGTCTGTGTTAGTATTAAACTAGTAGAACCACAAAAAAACTTTTTTTTTACCATAATTTATTTAACAAAAATCAGGTGGGTGATATGGAGCACCTCATCATGGGGGAGGGTCTACCAGTTCAGGTGTCCGTTGTTTGTTTTAATTTTGTTAATTAAAACTCCAGATGTTTCCGTTTGGTGCCAATTTTAACCTAAATGAGTCAGAGAACGGCTTCAAATGTAGACCTTCTCCTTCATTTGAACCCGAAGGCCTTAAACCCCGACATGAATACGTCTTAACGTCTAAAAATTCCCCGCTGCTGCGTCATCAGTGTTTCTTTCTGGCTGGATCTTCTCTCTGATGGCTGAGCAGCTGGAGGTAAATCAATTTACATACAGACATAATAAAGTACCCATAAATTCAGTTTAGTAATGAATCAGGAGTCCAGGATTTGAGTTGGACTGATTTATTTAGCTGAACTGAAGTGAGAACAGTTTTTTTCTGAAGCTGAAACCCTTAAATCTGAAACTCCTTTACCACATCATCCCAGCGTTTCTTGTCCCTCCATCTGCTCTCGGCAGCGCTTGGCTTCGGTCGGCCTGGATGCCAAGAACACCGTGTGCATCTGGGAGTGGAAGAGAGGGAAGATTGTGGCTTCAGCCACCGGACACTCGGACCGGGTGAGTTTGTGGTTCTGACTGGGATTGTGCTTGAAATGCCGCTGACCCGCTGAAGCCGCTGTCCCCTGTTGTCCTCTGTCGTCCAGATCTTTGACGTCTGCTGGGATCCGTTTCAGCAGAACCGTCTGGTGAGCTGCGGAGTCAAACACATCAAGGTAAAACAACGGTTCCTCTGTGGCGTCACGGGTTCCAGAAGGTCTGGGGGGAAGATCAACAGTCCTGCTGCGTTCAGAGTCACCTGACCTTCTGTGTCTTCACCTGCTGCTCATGTCTGCAGTTCTGGTCTCTGTGCGGGAACGCTCTCACTCCAAAACGAGGAATTTTCGGGAAGACGGGCGACTTGCAGACCATCTTGTGCGTGGCGGCGGCTAAAGATGACATCACGTACTCCGGGGCGCTGAACGGAGACATTTACGTCTGGAAAGGACTCAACCTGATACGAACGATTCAGTCCGCCCACGGGGTGAGTCTGTAGGTCCCTCCGGGCGGGAAGTCCCTCACGCTGGGCGTCTGGACCAGGACAGAGTGCAGATGTTCGAGCAAAGTGTTCACCTTTTTTAAAAATGTCATAAAAAATCAGAGGAAATCAATTCTGTCCGACAAACACAAACATCAGATCAGATTTGACCCTAAATCGGCTTCAGAACTTCAGTTCTGTCCTCTGGTTCAGTCTGGTTTCATTTCAGAATAAAAAGTGTAAAAAAAACTCCAGTAGCCAAAACAAAAAAAAAAAGAGTTTTCTTCTGGTGTTTGTGTCGCTAAACTGCACTTTGACTCTGTAGGATAGAAATGTAATTTAAAAGAATGTTTCTGAGATGACACAGAGTCGTCTGTGTAGATGGTCCAAGAACTCAGTCACGAGCTGGCGGGAAATAAAAGCTGTAACCAGCATCTGTGTGTGTGTGTGCGTGCGTGCGTGTGCGTGTGTGTGTGTGTGTGTGTGTGTGTGTGTGTGTGTGTGTGTGCAGGCTGGGATCTTCAGCATGTATTCCTGTGACGAGGGCTTCGCCACAGGAAGCAGAGACGGCTGTGTCCGACTGTGGGACGTGGACTTCAAACCCATCACCAAGATTGACCTGCGAGAGTCCGAGCAGGGATACAAGGGTACAGTTCTACTAAACAAGCAGAAACAGACAGCACTCGGGTTTAGTGCAGAGACCAGACACTGGACTGGCCCAACCAGTCTACACGTGCTCACTAATCTTGGGGAGGGCTTTCGACCTATCGGAGGGGGTTCTTTAGGAGCCACTCTGTTAGAGCTGCTCTTTGTCACTGAACCTGAACATAACTTTAATGGATGGAGTTTCTCGGTCCAGCCAAGGGGCGGAGAAAGTCTGGTCTGGTGGCCTCAGGAATCATTGGTGGTTTTTGCAGATGATGTGTACATGTTGGCGTCATCGGACTGCAGTCTTGTGAACCAGCGGAGAGGAGAATCGCCACCTCCAAGTACGAGACAGTGGTTCGAAAAGGGTGGACTGCCGCTGACTTTTCTTGAGTATTTACAGTGTTTTAGTTGGAAAGCAGAACTATTTTACCCTTCTTTCTTCAAGCTTTGCATCTCTATCTCCGTTCCTGAAAGAAGACCTGCCTTCATCTAAAGGAGCAACAAATGAAAAGGTCTCCTTTCTCAGCTGGGCGTTTGCACATTACTGCTTCTTATTTCTTTCCAGAGACATTTGAAAGAAGCTGCCAACAGAGATCGGATTGAACTGATTTCATTTTCTTTTAGCGAAATAGGAGTGTGGAGGGGAACAATTCTGTTATCCTCGGTCTTCAGCAGGAAGCAGCGGTGGAGGTGGTGAATCTTTGAAAACTCAGTGTCATTTCTGTGCAGGAGGTGGAGATCAGTCCCTTTAGGAAAAGCTTGGGGGGGAGTCGTTTATCCCATGGCCTCTTTTTGTTTTAAATATCTGCAGTGAAGGTATATGAGGAGAAAGTTTAAAAAAGAAGAGAGCAGATTTAGCTTTTGTCTTCTTCATGGATGTGGAAAGTTCCAGATTCATTTAGTCCTCAGGTCTGGAAGAGATGGATTCCTGCTGAGGACTTCAGAGTCTCCTATTTGTCTACATTAGAAACAGGCTGCTCATTATATAGGCCCTTATAAAGCCTTAAAAACAAAAATAAGATTAAAAAAAAAAAAGAAATCCCGTGGAAAGGTGCCAGAGAGGCCAGACTCTGAGATGAGATCTCAACCGGGACACTCTTTTAAAGAATCATGACAAGGACAAACATATTAATTCTATCACTCAGTACCGGAGTGCCTCAAGGCTCAGTATTGGGAGTCTTTCTTTTTGCAATACACCACCTCTTTGGTGGTGTTTGATCACATGACCTCTTGTATAAGTGTTATGCAGATGATACCCAACTGTACCTATCATTCACACTGGACGACCCCACAGTTTCAGTTAGTCTCAGACTGTCTCACTGACATTTCCATACAGATAACCACCTTCAACTAAACCTCTTTAAAACTGACCTACTGATCATCCCAATCAATTTGACCATACAAATGGCCTCTCTGAACTATAAAACCAATAAAGGTTGCAAGACACCTGGTCATGATAGATGATCAGTTGTCCTTAGAACCGGCTGAAACTCAAATATGAAGAGCTTCAAAATCTTAAAACCTTGATAAAATGAAGTTTGTGATATCTGTGCTCATGTCTTAAAGAGGAGCTTTGATTCGATTCATTCCTGTACAGAAAAAAAAAGGTGTTCACCACAAACATTAGTTTACCACATATACCTGCTGCAGGAAATAAGTTAAAGGGTATCTATCATCCTGTGGGAAGTCTACTAATAAGCTATTTATTATTTCAGTTTTCCTTCCTAAACTCCTCGGTGATCAGGTTACAATCAGGTCACAAAGTTGGAGGAAATATTGTTTGCAGCGTCATGCTGTCCAGCGTTGGCAGGTGCTGGGATTGGCATCTGCTGCCAAACAGCCCTGATAATTAGATTTTAGATTCTGAAAAGTAGAAGTTTACAGAAGAACAGAGTCCATGCATGGTCAGTCCTGTTTTGTGAAATATATTCTCTGATTGTTGCATCTCGCGTGTTGGTGGTCTAGACGAAACGGTTTTATGGAAAATTAGTTTTGCACATTACTGCCATATTTCGACAGTAATGACATAAAAATGGTTAAAATGTCCTCTCTTTCAATAAAAAAAACATTAATAAAGAAATATTTGTAATCAGGGGGCAAAAATATGCGGAAAGCACTTTTTTTGAGTGACAGATATAAACCATTCTGTTGGAACACAGCTGCAGTGGAGCTCTAATTAGGTTTTCCCTCTTTTTATGCAGTAATTTGCTATTAAAAGTGGTCTCAAACTTGATTATGCCATGAGTCTGACTTTTTATGCCTCATTTCACGATAAAAGTTTTTATGATATGTTTGAAACTAGAGAGCAAAAACTGTCTAAAAACATGTAGAAAAGCCTAAATTTGACACCTACTAGAACAAGTGCTGCCAGAGCTGAAACGAGGACGAACAGAAGTCCACGCGTTCATGCTCGCGGGAGAACGTCCAGAGATCAACAAACATGAAAATAAATATAACAAACATAAGTTTCAGAATTAACTGTGTCTTTGTGCTCACAGCAGCACCGACGTCATCAGAGATGGTTGTTCGGACAGAAATCAATTCGACTTTGTTTCTCTGGTTTTGCCGTTGAGGGAAATTGATGATGAGAAACATGGACAGTATTTTAGTGACTTCCTTGAAGTTTGCGGACTTGCTGCGTGGCGTTGCCACCCCCCTGACTGGTCACTCTCTGACCCACACTAGTGCCTCTAGTGTTCAGGTGAATATCGCACCTCACCTATGTGACTGTTTTTTGAAGGACGTGTACCACTGACGTGGCCATGACACATTCCCATACACCTTAGAAACGGCAGTATATTCCAGACCTCAGTGGCAGACGCAGCTTCAGCTCACATTAGACACTGGAACCAACAAGAGTTCAAACCAAACATCTTTCTTTGTTACATCATAACGATCATTTCTTTGGTTTCTCTGCTCACGTTCTTCTGCCTCTTACAGGTCTGTCGATTCGCAGCGTCTGCTGGCGAGCCGACCGGATCCTGGCGGGAACGCAGGACAGCGAGATCTTTGAGGTGAGGACAAAGACGGCTTTGGAAAAGTTTTAATTTGGTCCAGCAAAGGTCTGCTGCTGCTGAACGCTGCAGGCTCCCATCAAACAAAATCCTCTCATTCATGACCAGGTTCCTGGTGAAGCATCTTCTCTCTGACAGCAGTGTGGAGGATGCTGGCATTTGAGCCCCCTCTGAAATGATCAGATCAGGTTTGTTTGTGCTCAGGTGATGGTGCGGGACCGGGACAAACCGCTGCTCATCATGCAGGGACACAGCGAGGGCGAGCTCTGGGCGCTGGATGCTCATCCCAAAAAGCCTCTGGCTGTCACCGGGAGCGACGACCGCTCTGTCAGGTCCGTGCTCCCTTATCACCGACACATTGGATGGAGACAGGTCTGGTAATTGTGTGTGTATGTGTGTGTCAGGTTGTGGAGTCTGGTGGATCACGCCCTCATTGCTCGCTGCAACATGGAGGAGGCTGTGCGCAGCGCAGCGTTCAGCGTGGACGGATCGCAGCTGGCTCTGGGCATGAAGGACGGGTCCTTCACCGTGCTGAGAGTCAGGTGACCATCAGAGATTCGATTCATCAGTCTGTAGAAACGGCCGAGTTTCTTTGATGTTGACATTTTTCTCTGCGAACCTCAGAGACATGACGGAGGTCGTCCACATCAAGGACAGGAAGGAAGTGATCCATGAGATGAAGTTTTCTCCAGACGGCGCGTACCTTGCCGTCGGCTCCAACGATGGACTGGTGGACATTTACGCCGTAGCCCAGAGATACAAAAAGGTCAGCAGGGTGGAGAAAACTGAAAGGTTGGCTCAGTTTACAACATCTTTGTCTGAGTCTGGAAGGTTTTTCCTGGTCTGTGACTGCTTACAGGTTGGAGAATGCAGTAAATCCTCCAGTTTCATCACTCACCTTGACTGGTCTCTGGACGGCAAAGTTCTGCAGACCAACGATGGAGCAGGAGAACGCCTCTTCTACCGGATGCCCTGTGAGAAACCAAATCAGTTTTAATGTTCTTTCACCTGTTTTGATTCTGGTTAGAAAGAAAAAATAGCAGGTCTGGATCCGGACCCTAGTGGTCAGTAGAGGGACAACAGGTCTGGATCTGGACCCTAGTGGTCAGTAGAAGACCTGCAGTTTGTCTTATTTTCTGGTAAGCTTCAACCTGGAAGTCAGAATCTTGGTTCTTGGTTTAAATGCTCCATTTTAAAAATCAGGGTTGGAACGATGGGCGTGGCCTGATTGGTCATGCCTTGGGAGCCAACCAAAACCAGGCTTCTTTAAAAGTTTGTCTGTGGTCGTCAACAGCTTGGTAGCCTCCTCATAATGCCAGTATCACATCTTCATAACTTCAGATCTTGTACCAGGTAGATAATAGAAGGTTTGAAATTGTGATTTTCTAGATGAAACTAAATTACAGTAAATTAATCAAACGTTGAATCAGTGTTGATCCTGGATGTTGTCGTCTGTGACCATGACAACAATAAGATGAGGCTTCTGAAAACCTTCTCGTCCTATTTAACCTTATTGACAATCTAGTTGGGTCCAAGACAAGTTGGACCTGAGGTACGGGCTACACTCAGGGAAATTCAGGACAAATAATTTAAATTAAGCTCTTTATCTCCCTTGGCTAGACTTCGGTTTCTCAGGCTCCACCCATACATGGGTTTCTCCTTGGACCTCGGAGGAGCCATGCAGGTCGGGTGCAGCGAGTTTGGGTTGCAACAGAAAGCGCCGCTCGTGCTGAACCTAGGCAGCTGAAACTGGCACCTTGGACGTTTAAAATAAAAAAAAGAAACAAATAAATGAAATGAATGAACAAAACAAAAGGAAAATGAATGAATGAATAAATAAATATTTATAATATTCATGAATCCCAACTGACTAAAAACAGTAAAAGTTTCTAAACTTTACTGTTTGACATGTAGAAAAGATCAAAGGCGCCACCGGTAGAAACCCGTGCAGCTTCGTGAAGATTCAAATCTGCGCCTCTGTTGTCTCCGTCTTATAGAAGCAGCTTTTGTTTATGTAAATGTCCAGAAGGAACCCTCTGAGATAAAATGTGCTGTGTGAATTACCAGAAGGTTTCTTCACCACCTCCGTCTCCTCCTGCAGTGGGGAAGGCCGTCGTCAGTAAAGACGAGGTCAAAGGTCAGCGCTGGGCCTCCTGGAGTGGCGTCCTGGGCTCGGAGGTCAGCGGCATCTGGCCCAAGTACTCCGAGTCAACTGAGATCAACGCCGTGGACGCGAATCACTCTGCCGCCGTGCTCGTCACCGGAGACGACCTCGGTCTGGTTAAGCTCTACCGCTTCCCCTGCCTGAAGAAAGGTCTCCACCTCCTCTTCACGATGCCTCGTCTCACTTCGAAATTTTATGTTGGTGTTTAAATGTTGGTCATGTGTTTCCCCCAAGGAGCCAAATTCAAGAAATACATCGGCCACTCGGCCCATGTGACCAACGTTCGCTGGTCACATGACCTGCAGTGGGTGCTGACCACAGGCGGGGCCGACCACGCCCTTTTCCAGTGGAGGTTTCTGCCAGAATCAGCCATGAATGGAAGCCTGGATGTCAACATAGAAGGTGGGGCAAAGATGAGCAGAGAAACCTCTCACAGAGAGCAGTTCATGGATTTAAAGTTGTCTTCTTCAGGTCTCCTTCAACGTTCCAGTTGTCCTCCACTGGGTGACAGTCCTGTAGAGTCTCACCATGTTTTAGGAAGCTACATGGAGCCCATTCGTTTTCCCAGGAACAGAACCAGCAGTCCGGTGCTCTGGATAATATGGAACTTTGAAGGAGTTAGATCCTTCAGAGAAGAGGCATTTAATTCTGTCCAGGTTCAAGTGGGAACTTGTGAATAGAAGCTAAAATTGGAAAAGATCCACATACTTACAAGCCTGTACCTCGACCTTTTAGCAGCAGTGATCATCGACTGTAGAAGAAGAACCCTCCTGTGACATCACTCGCAGGTTTCTGAAGGGAGCCTTTAAATCCTTAGTCCTCATACTCCACGGCGCTGTTGAAGACGGTCGGATCGAACAGACCTGGAAGCCAGCTGGGAGACGCACCTTATGTCAATCATGATTAGCAATTTTAGTTTGGCTGGCGTAGCTTATGCTAACGTATGATGCTATAATTTCACATTTACTCTGATCAAATCTGTCAAGTACGAGTCGTCTCGTCTCATTCATCAGCATCATCATTGCAGTGAATGTGAATAGACAGGAACACACTGACCACCTCAGTTCTTTCATTGATGATCTAGTCATTCTTCTTTGTTATTGTTCCTTTTTTTCTTCATCTTTGCCGTCTTCTTTTATTGGCCTTTGGCAAAAAGCAAAAGTGGGGAAATCTTGCCACCTGGTGGTGTCCAGTGGTAGTTTGGTAAGTCAGTGGATCCTACCGGGCCCGTCACTGTGAATTGAGACACATCTCAAAGGACGGAGGAGGAGGTCTCCACTGGTGTAATTCCAGCCTTCTAGATTTTACCTCGGACCCCCACTAGCGGAAACACAGCTCAACGTACCCAGGTCCAATGGCTGCAAAACAACCACAAATCATCACCACTCCACCGCCATGCTTCACAGGGCTGCTGAAATGATGTGTGGTTTTCTCCAGACATTGTTCCAGAAGTCTCGTTATTTGTTCAGATGCGGTTTTGTTACCCTCAGAAGAGGCGTTTGGCTTCATTGTTGTTAAATGCTGTTGAGAAAAAGACCCACTGCAATCCAAAGATTTAGGGCACACATATTTTTACTCAAATGGATGAACGTGAGGTATAAAAAACCAAAATAACAAGTGTGTGTTTGTGTGTTCTCGTCCTCAGATGGTCACGGAGACTCCAACAGCGAAGAGTCGGACAGCGATGTTTCCGACGTCCCGGAGCTCGACTCTGACATCGAGCAGGAAACGCAGGTCAACTATGACAGACAGGTATGAAACTGCACACCAGTTACAACGGCCGTGTTTCCATGACGACGCAGAGCTCCTGAGCCAGGCACTGGACCGCCAGCAGCTCCACAGAGCGGCGTACCGAGACTGTGTTTAGGGCTTTGTCGTTGCCATGGTGATCATGAAACACGCCTTATCTCCTCCGCCAGCCGCTGCCTGGCTCGTACGCCTGTGACGGCCGTTTGCAAAGCGCCGTCAGGGTTGCAACAATACGTTGTTTGTAGATAGAGCTTAAAGCGCACGAGTGTGAATGAACAATCACGACTGGCTCAGAAGTTTAATTGGAAACAGCTAGAAAGCATGGATTATCTGTCCTGCACTTCCACGCAGCATCCTTCCTTTCCTCCCTAATCCTCTGTGACATCGTTGCTACATCCTTGCCTCCTACTTCCTTCTGTACTTCTCTCTAATTTCCTTCCCTTCATCTTTTATTCCCTCCTTCACATCTTTAAGCTTTTTTTGCCTCTTTTAGTCACTCCGTGTTTGGTTTTATACCTCTTGCAGGGAAGAACCAGACAATTTTATCATGAATAAAAAGCCTTAACTATTTGATGGACTGATGTGCCCCAAAATGAGACTTTATTCAAATCAATTTTAACTTCAAAACATACAACAAATGAACAAATACGTGGGCTCATAACATTTTGTTTCAGAGCTGAAGCCACTCCAGAAGAACAAAGCCATTGCATTTCTCCAACTGACCACTTGGGACTGGCTTCAAAAGTGTCCATCTCCATTGACCTCCAAGTCAAAATGTTGAGTTTTATAGCAGAAATAAACATATTTACAGGCTAGTTCAAAAATCTGCTTTGATCTCCGTAGTTAGATTTCACCCCAGTAATGTGTTGTAGTAGTAGTAGTACTTTTTAAGGGTACTACAAGAACTTAATCTGGAGGGTTTTTTCTAACATTGGCCCTCTATGATGTCATAGAGGACTGGCTTTAATAGAGGGCAGAGTTTCCTTGATTGTGCGCAAAGGTGCTTCAGGAAACATTATATAACATTATGCGTTACTGCATCACAGGCCATGGCAGTGTTACCAAGTGCAGGTAACACTTGTGTCTGGTGTCAAATGGGCAGCTACTGTCACTTATCTACTTAGTATTTTAGGTTTTCAACAAGAACATTTTAGTTCTTGTTGAAAACCTAAAATACTAAGTAGATAAGAACATATGTTGCCCTTGGATTCAGACCGAAGCCTAAATACAATTCCCAGCACCCACTGAAGATTTGTTGGTGGTTTTCAGAGGATTAATAACTTGAGTTGTCCAGATAACACTTCCTCTCCCAGAGGATAAACGTTTGAATGACCCTCTGATGCAGCACTGATCAGACGTGTCTTTGAGTTGCCACAGGTGTACAAGGAAGACCTGCCTCAGCTGCAGCAGCAGAGCAGAGAGAAGAAGCAGCAGGTGGGATCTCTGAAGCGGCAGAGAGGACCGGACCAAGGCCTCCGACTGCAGTTCGTTCATGGGTAACTCGTTCTTTTATAACTGTGGCTCCAGTCAGACCTGGAGGTCCTGCCTGCCTGCCTGCCTGGGCGGGTCATTTTCAGCGTTTTCACTCAATACAGATGCATTTATGTTCAGGCAGCAGGATATGTTTGAATACCCAGAAAAATAATGAGTGCCATGCTTCCAAAACTTCCACTATTCTGACTTTTATTTATAAAAGTATGAGGTAGTGGGAGATAAGCAGGAGGTCATTTGAAACTATACCCCTAGATACACATAAAGGTTTAGTAGTCCAATGGGCTACACATGCATACTCCACAGTTATAGGTGCAGACATTATTTAGTTGTTACTCACTGGCACTTAAGTAGTCGGGTTTTTTCCATTGGCAGGGGCTCCAGGACGTTTTAAGGGGCTTCAACCTTTGACCAGTGTCTCCATACCCAGAAAAAGCTCCACAATGCAAAGTTTCAGGAACTTCTTTGATGATGAGTCCTTGGGTTGCGTTAGGCAACCTCGGTTTCTACTAGTGGGGATCCAGGGCTGTTCATCCTCCTCGGTCCTTTTGCCGTCTCCATTTATAGCGACGGACCTGGCAGGATCAACTGACTTAGCATACTACCACTCTGTACCACTTGGGGGCAGTAGTGCACCACTTTTGCTGTTTGCCAACTGCCAGTAAATAAAAAAAGATGTCACAAAAACAAAAATCCCATGAGGACCCGAGAAGGTAAAGCTGATGTGGGTCCTGCTGGGGGTAAGCCACAAGGCCCACAAGGGACTGAGGTCCATCCACCGGAACCCAGATATGTTTGCTAGTTCTGTGTAGTAAAGCCTTTATTGTCATTGTACATCTAGTACATCTAGTACATCTAGTACATCTAGTACATCTAGTACATCTAGTACACAATGAGGCTGGGAAGGTGTAGGTTCTTCACATGAAGGTAGAAGCAGATGAAGCTGTTTGAATTAAAAATCAATCCAGTGCTCAGAACCTGGCGCGATATCACCAAACATGCCGGCCAGCAAGGTGCCTCATTGACATTACAGCCATTAATTCATAATAAAGCTTTCCCTCCGGGCTGGGGGGTGAGTATCTTCAATGAGTGGCACGCAAAAGGGCTAAAATTTCTGGCTGATTTATTTGACAACGGGAACATTATGTCGTTCTCACAACTTCAAATCAAGTACGGGATCCCGCGCTGCCAGTTCTTTGGTTTCCTTCAAGCTAGGCATTTTGTAGAATCATTATGCTCGCTACCACTGGACTCACCAATTAAAAATCCGATGGAAGGTCTCCTGTTGGACTTCAGCTTATCGGCCGTTAACAAGAAGTTCATTTCCCTTTTCTATGGAAGGGTGCTTTCGTGTGACAATTTCATAGACTCTAGAGCTAGAGGACTGTGGGAAAAAGATCTGGGGATTGATTTGGATGATGGGCAGTGGTGGAATGCTTTTGGATCTATAAAAAAAATATTCTTATGCAACAGGCGGAGGGAAAACCAATACAGAATACTACACAGACTGCAGTGTACCCCTTACCTTTTGAACAAAATCAACCCCCAGGTATCTGACACATGCACCAAATGTAAAAAGGAGACAGGAACCTACTACCATTGTTTATGGTCATGTCCATTAATATGTAAATTCTGGAAAAATGTTACTAAAGAACTACGTTCAATACTACTCAAAACAATAAAACTAGATCCGGTCTTGTTCCTTCTGAATATACCTCCAAAGCAGCTACCTGTAACTGCTACACAACTGATTCTACTGGGAAAACTCCTGCTCCTGGCGAGACGATGTGTTCTACTGCAGTGGATCAGGGAGAAGCCCCCCACTGTTACCCAATGGTACAGAGAGATATTCCAAGTTATTCCCATGGAACATCTTAGCGCCTCCTTAAGAGGTAATGATGATGATTTCTACCGGATTTGGCAACCACTTCTTAATCACCTCCCTGACGACCTTCTTGGTTTACTGCAGAGGGGACGCTCCTCCTTTGTCTTCTCAAGAAATCGGTGGGAGGTGGGGAAGCAGCTTCGATAGGATAAAATACCTGCTGTTATGTGTTGTCCATGTGCGCTACTTTTTATTTGTTTGTTTTTTTTTTTTCTTATCATTACAACATATGTACTTGACTGAGTTGATGTTGTGCTGACCTGTTCATCGTTCTATTTCAAAAATCTAATAAAATACTGTTAAAAAAAAAAAAAAATCAATCCAGTGGTTTCTGACACATATTTGACATCTAACTCAGGCCGTGTTTCCTGTCTGGGTCAACGTTTGTGATTTTAACTTAAAGGTCTGAATTTCGTGAAATTTGTGACTGTACAAGAACAATTTGCAATTTCATGACAAAGAGTCACAAATGTATGAAAGTTGTGAATTTATGACAAATGTTGTGATTGAAAGTTTTGATATTAAATTCACGCTTTTATGTTAAAAGGTTTGTATTTCATAAAACTTTGACTTTTTGACATAAATTTGTGATTTTGTGTGTGCAGGTATCGAGGTTATGACTGCAGGAACAACCTGTTCTACACTCAGGGCGGTGAGGTGCTGTACCATGTGGCAGCGGTGGGCGTGGTCTACAACCGGCAGCTGCACAACCAGCGCTTCTACCTGGGCCATGATGACAACATCCTGAGTCTGAGCATCCACCCGCTGAAGGACTTTGCTGCTACGGGACAGGTAACACACACAGGTTGAAAACTCATCAGTCACGCTCAAAATTGTTATATCAGGGTTGTCGCTCTGTACCTCATCGTTTTCTGCGTCTTTAGGTGACAGGTTGCTCTATTGCTGCTCTGTATACAACCTCAAATCACAATAAGTTGTAAATTCAAAAACCTTTTAAGGAATCTGGTAGAGTTTAATGTGTTAAGGGCAAGGATTTACTCTTCATACCCCTGATCTCTGACAACAATGAATCAAGAACCATCATTCATCAACAGCTTGTGGAACCACATAGATATGGACCACATGGATATTAACCTTATCCAGAGGAGACATCTTTGGACTTGGGAGTGAACTAAGATGGACCATCACCATGGAAACATGAAAAAAAGGGAGTGGTGGCCTAAAGGGAGTGGTGGCCTAGTGGTTACAGTGGTGGGCTTGGGCGTGGAGGACCCAAGCCCAGGGCTGCCCACAATGGTAAATCACTGGGGGCCCCTGAGCAAGGCCCTTAACTCCCAATTGCTCCCCGGGGCGCTGCCCTGCTAGCAGCCCCACTGCTCACTAGTGAAACTAGTTGATGGGTTAAAAGCAGAGACTAATTTCGGTGTGCATCGTACATACAGCGTGTGCACAATGTCCACACTGACAAGAAAGGGAAGAAAAAAAAAAAAAAAAAAAAAAAAAAAGAAATATACTGAGGAGTACCACAGGGCTCTGTATGAGGACCACTGCGTCTTTAATTCTACATACTTGCACTCAGTATCATCTTGTGTTGATTAATACCAAGTGCCAAGGATCTAACTTGAGGGTTGAGTGTCATGCTGAATTAAGAGTGGTTGCAGTTCCTTGACTGGCCACCGGAGGCTCCAAAAACGAGTAAATAGAAATAAATATATTTACAGCCTGGTTCAAAAAGAACATTTTGGTCTCAGTCATTTCATTTCACATCCAGAACAACTCTGAGGGGGGTGAATTTTGTATGATTGATTGATAGTCGGCTCAGCCGATGGCCGCTAGCACGTCCTCATCTGTTATTATTATGCTACCATGCTTAGCAAAGCCACCAGCCGTTTGTAAGAACCCAACGTGATGATTATTTTTGATTTTGATTTTGCTGTTGTTTTAATCTGCTGTAAACAACTGACTGCAGTTCTGCAGATATTTTTCCCCGTATGAAGAAAAACCGGCGTCAGTAACCAATGGATCACATGACCTAATGATTTGTCCATTGTTTTATACAGTCTATGATTAATACAAATGTCAGTTCACATGCAGATGACACCCACAATCAGTGTTTCAGATCTTGCCTGTTTGGCTCCGGTGCCTTCAAAACGGAGCAGCGGGAAGACAAATTTACTTGGTAGTGCTGTAGTGGGATGCCCCACAAGGATCGCTTCATTTACACCTCCCAACCATCAATAACCGGGCACGGATATTTGGAGTATGCACATATTATCAATACAAAAACACGTCAGTAGCGTAGCATGATGCATAGTGTTGTAAAATAAAATACTTAAAAACAAAATTCTCCTCAACCATAGGGGTTGGTCTCACAGTGGGCTAACAGAAAGCGTGACGGTGCGGTTCAGAAGTGTCCCAGAAGTGGCCGTCTGCTCTGCTACTCTAAAGATACGAGGCGAGTCTGTTCTTGGCGCTCGACCTCGGCTAGGCTGCGTCAGTTTCCACTCAGCAGATTGGGCTGGCAGGAAGTCAGACATGAGAACGGTGCAGAGAATCCAGTGAATTTCCTAAAAAAAGCCACCACCTCTGCACTGGGGCTCGTACATGGACGTCACGATGACCCGTGGAGGTAAACAGTTCAGCGGGTTTGAGAAGAGGATGGAACGACGTGCGAGGAGAGGCTCAGTTTAGAAGTAGAAAAACTCGTATTTTATTTGAGGGAACTGATCCTTGTATTATTCTAGTCGGCGAGATAAACGTCTTTAAACGCGCAGACTATTGTGTGACACTGACGTGATCTTGAAACCTTTGAAGAAACAAATCCAGCCGAGGAGGCAACGCCTGGAAGCTCTCCCCGTGAGACCTGAGGATGAAGCACAGTTGCTGCAAAGCCTCTGCAGACCTGGACCACGGTGCTTCCACTTCCTGTGGGACTCTGCCAGAAAGCTGCAAGCTGCATCTAGATTAACAAGAAAACCCTGAAACACCAACTTTTTTGATTTAGGGCTGTATGTATTTGTCTAAGATTTTCTTCGGCAGCAGCAGGTTGGATGATGTGGCGGTACCTGATGTTTCCTCTGCAGGTGGGGAGGGACCCGGCCATCCATGTGTGGGACATCCAGACTCTGAAGTGCCTGTCTTTGCTGAAAGGTTTCCATCAGAGAGGAGTGTGTGCTCTGGACTTCTCAGGTAGCCTCTGCATACCTCACCACCTTTACCATAGCAACAAACTATATGGGGAGGTTGTGAAATAGGAACTAACAGGTAGGCCAAAGAAAGATGTGAAAGGTCCAGGACACAAAACTCAAATCAGTGTGACGTAAAAAGAGAAATAAACAACAAACAAGCTCATTATACTCTGGAGCCCCCGGTTCAGATGCCAGATAAGAACATAAGCCTGAGATTAGGCCGGGCGTAAACGGTTTTAGGAGAAATTGGAGTCAATGTTTGTGAACAAACTGTGAGAAATAATCTCAAGGAAATGGGATTTACAACAAGAAAAGTCAACCATTACAGTTTACCTGATGAAAAGCAGGTTTCAGTCCAAGCAGCGGTTATGGCCTGATGAACATGGTATTCAGAGATTAACCACAAGTCTGAAGTGAAACTTGCTGGAACGTGTTTGGTGCAACCAAAACAAAAACAACACCTGCCTCTGGATGATCCATATTTTTCCATTTTTCCTCACAGCCGATGGGAAGTGTTTGGTTTCAGTGGGCGTCGATGACGGTCATTCCATCGTCCTGTGGGACTGGAAGAGGGGAGAGAAACTTGCAACTGCACGGTACTTCAGATACTGACAGAAATGAGCCTGACTCGTGTAACTGCTCCTTATTCCATATTTATTGGTTCATATTCGCCGAGGCGAGCGGGTCGTGCCGATAAACTGCGTGTGTTCATCTTTTGGGTAAACTGGAAACAGAAAAAAACAGTCAGTTTCTTTTGTTTCTGTGAATTCCCTTCAGGGGCCACAAGGAGAAGATATTTGTGGTGAAGTGTGATCCTCTGCTGATGGACAAACTGGTCACTGTTGGAATCAAACACATCAGGTTCTGGCAGCATGCAGGTGTGTCGTCCTAAACTTTACTACTAACACAAGAAATCTGAGAGAATGAAAGTAACTCTAAACTAGCGCTACTTCACCTGTCCTGCAGGGGGCGGTCTGACCTTCAGACGCGGTTTATTCAGGAATATAGGCCGTCCTGAGACTATGATGTCGGTGTGTTATGGCCGTAACGAGGCGCTGGTGTTCTCCGGCGCCGCCACCGGAGACGTTTACATCTGGAAGGAGGCGCTGCTGCTGAAAACGGTCAAAGCCCACGACGGGCCGGTGTTCGCCATGTTCTCCCTGGACAAGGTGAGGGCGGGTCTGGAGCTCTGATGGCAGATGAATGAGTGAGTGGGTCAGAAGCCTGGAAAAGAAGACAGGAAAGAGGAGGGAAAAGGTGCAGGGAGGGATGGAGGGAAGGACAATCAGGTTTTCTGAACTGATGTTTCACTGTAGCGCCAATCTCCACTCAACTATTGATTTATTAGGAGATATAACCAATCAATGCTTTCCAGGGTTTTGTGACGGGCGGGAAGGACGGCGTGGTCGAGCTGTGGGACGACACGTTTGACCGCTGCCTGAAGACCTACGCCATCAAGAGGACAGCACTGTCCCCGGGATCGAAAGGTGGATGGATGGATGGATGAGTGAGTGAGTGAGTGAGTGAGTGAGTGAGTGAGTGAGTGAGTGAGTGAGTGAGTGAGTGAGTGAGTGAGTGAGTGAGTGAGTGAGTGTGAGTTGATAGATGGAAGGATCCATCCATCAATGGATGATTAAAAAAAATTGATGGACAAAAGGATGGGTGATAAATAAATGTATGGATGGATGACAGATACTCAGACAGACGTTGATGTTGATTAGAAATCGGATGTCTTCAGGTTTTCGGAGCCGCAGGTGAAAGACCTGCTTCTGGGGCAGTTGTTGATTTTTCTCTTCTCAGCTCCTTTCCGTTTGTCGGTATATGAACGATCAGGATTTGTTGCAGCGCTGTGAAACGCTGCCATCGTGTGGACACATGGGGAAACACTGCTCTCTAAATCAGCCCATGCTCATCACAGCTTATGACTGTAACAAAGGACTGCAAGATGCCTTAAAGTCTAAAAAAAATTATCAAATGTCATGTTTACGTTATGAGGGAGTTGAAATTTACTCATCAGCACTTGCTGAATTGAGTAGAAGTGAAGAAGTAAAAAGCTCATAAGACATAAGATACTGACATATAAGGTCTGTGTGTGTGTTTGTGTGTTTGTGTGTGTAGGCCTGCTGTTGGAGGACAACCCATCCATCAGGGCCATAATGTTGGGTCACGGTCACATCCTGGTTGGAACAAAAAACGGAGAAATCCTGGAGATTGATAAAACGGGACCCATGATGCTGCTGGTGCAGGTGGGAACACTGGCTGGATACGTCCTTGTTTTTGTTACATGATGGGGACGTCTGTCAGGTTGGATCAAGCTTACGAAAAGACCTATCTATCTATCTATCTATCTATCTATCTATCTATCTATCTATCTATCTATCTATCTATCTATCTATCTATCTATCTATCTATCTATCTATCTATCTATCTATCTATCTATCTATCTATCTATCTATCTATCTATCTATCTATCTATCTATCTATCTATCTATCTATCTATCTATCTATCTATCTATCTATCTATCTATCTATCTCATGTTTGTTTTTATTTGTAGGTAACCCCTGGTGGATGTGTTGCTTAGCAACCGTACAAATACAAATGAGAGAGGTATGCAGGGTAGTGATGGAAACACCGTTTGGAACGGACAGACGTACGGATGTATGGAGGAGGAGGATAAACTAGGCTTACAGCTGCAGTCGGGAACCTCCCAAAACTCAGGAACTGGCTAGAAAATAAGACCCCTCCAACCTCCCCGCTGGACTCCAGAACCGAACACTCGCCCGTTTTTGGATAAAGCGGGGTTGGGCAGTGTCGGGTTTCTGCCATCCTCCCTGTGGATGATGCCGCAGGGGGTTTGTCTGGTTTGTACCAGCCCACCAAAATATATCACACAGTCCTCCAGCCAATCACTGGCAGAGGGAAGGTTCCTGCTCATCCTCATGAAGTGGGGGAGTGGCCTCGGAGTGTTCACCCTGGGGCGTGTTCTCAGAGGGAGGGGGTGGGAGGAGCTTGCTGTCTGTGCTTTGATGTTTTGTTTTCAGTATTACCAGATGTGAACAGATGTGAGATGTGATCTGAAAAAATAATATTAAATACAACAATTTTATAACATTTCCTCAGGTGTGTTTTTCAAAACCAGAATTTTAAGTGATGGTCTTTTTATTATTTATTTTGTTAGAGCTGAGTTTTTTGGGCTGTTTTATGCACAATAGTTGTTATAAATCAATTTCTTCTTGATATGTGGGTGTTCAGGGTCACATGGAGGGTGAGGTTTGGGGTTTGGCCTCCCACCCGCTCCTCCCCGTTTGCGCCACCGTCAGCGACGACAAAACGCTGCGACTCTGGGAGACGTCGGCCAATCATCGCATGGTGGCCGTCCGGAAGCTGAAGAGAGGTCAGAAACGAGGCTTTGACTGTCAGTTTTGGTTTAAGTTCAGACTGAAAAGAGACCCGAACGCTGCTCCTTCGCCAGGAACTTGACCGTGTGTGACTAGGCCTTTAAACTCCAGCCTATTGACTGACTGATGGCGTTGCAGGTGGTCGTTGCTGTTCCTTCTCCCCCGACGGGAAAGTGCTGGCGGTCGGTCTGAGCGACGGCGGCGTGCTGGTGGTGAACTCAGACACGCTAGAAGATCTGCTGAGCTTCCATCATCGCCATGACGCCATCTCTGACATCCGTTTCAGCCCGGGTACAACACACACAGTTACCAGCTTGTCATCACAATTCTGATTTGAAACCTCTACAGCCGTCGCTGGTGTTCTGGATAGTAAAGTTTGGACCAGATTCTGATTCGGGGTGGTCTAGTCTTTCTTTATTGCTCCCATGAGTTGTTAACAATTTTGAATTTAACAACAGGACTGAAGTCTGGGGATTTCCTGGCCACAGATCCAGAACTGCAGTGCCAAGATCTCTGGTCAACGTTATCCCTCCATCATGTTGGAAAATCTCTAAACTGCTCCTGGATTATTGGGAGAAGATTTTGATGACGTTTGTCTTCACTGAATGTTTGGATCATCTGAGAAAACGACCAGTCATGTGCTGGACGACAACTACAACGTTGTTTTCTCTGATAAACCTGCTTTCCAGCTGGTTGGGAGATCTGGAAACCTGCCAAGATCTTTGATTCATACATGCTGATATTTTGAGTCCAGAGTGATGTATCACTTAAGCGGTTTTTCTGTTGATGATCACAGTAAATCAGCAGTCTTCAACCCTGGTCCTCAGGACCCGCCGTCCTGCTCGTTCCAGATGTTTCCCTGCTTCAGTGAAACAATTGACTGTGTTGTCAACAGACGTGTGCCGACCGTGACAAACTGATGACGATTATTCAGATGCAAGGAAACGTCTAAAACCTGCAAGACAGGGGTCCTGAGGTCCAGGATTGAAGACCACTGCAGTAAATGGTTGAGGTTTTCCATTGATGGGTTGTAGAATATGTTCTTGTTATCTGCTGGTCCACTGGAGGAGAGTTTGGTGTGTTTTTACCGCTGCTCACCAACACAAGCATCACTGTGTCGCTGTTCTCCCCCAGATTCAGGTAAATATCTGGCAGTGGCGTCACATGACAGCTTCGTGGACATCTACAACGTGCTGAGCACCAAGAGAGTCGGGATCTGTAAAGGAGCGTCTAGTTACATCACACACATCGACTGGGACAGCCGAGGTAACGCCCCCTCTCCTGGTCTGCAGCCTCTCTGTCATCTGTTGAGACACTTGAACGATCCGGGACAAATGCACATTAAAACACTGAAAACATTTATTTTTCTGCTGTGGTTTGGAGTTGAATCTGATCAAGTAAGAAGTTGTGTCTGGATGGACTTTCATGCTCAAGAACTTGTTGGGTATTTTTTTTATTTCTCATCTCTTCCGCCCCCCTTAAGCATGATGAAACATGATGGTATAGACTCCCCAGTGTGTGATGTCTTCATCTGTGGACGTTCCAGGTCAGGGAGGTTTAGGTTAACGCCTCACAACCGAAGTCATGACAACAAAAACGCTCAGATAGCTATAAAAGATGACTTGTTTCAGTGTGTACAAACATCTGTGTGTGTTTATTTCTTAAACAGGGTGCTCACTGCTGCACACAGACAAATAGAAGATCAGCTGCAACGTCTACCAGACCCAACTGTAACTGCAATGTTGTTAATGTTTTTATTGGTGCAGGAAAACTGCTGCAGGTGAACACAGGAGCTAAAGAGCAGCTGTTCTTTGAAGCTCCAAGAGGAAGAAGACAAACCATCAAAAACTCAGAGGTGTGTGTGCGTGCGTGCGTGCGTGCGTGCGTGCGTGCGTGCGTGCGTGCGTGCGTGCGTGCGTTAACAGTGTTACAGTACACTTCCCCAAACTTCAGGATATTTACCAGTAACTTTAAAGACAATAATGGAATCTGTTTAATGGAATCAGATTTAGAGTCAGTACGTGTATGTCAGTAACTAGTAACTGCAACAAGGGCTGTAGTAGTGAAAAAAGTTCCTCTGCAGTTCCTCTACTGACCGCCAGGGTCTGGACCTGGACCACTCGGGTCTGGATCCAGACCACAGTGGTCAGCAGAGGAACTACTGTTTTTTTCTATTCCTGGTGGATGTATTCCTCAGTGTCTGAGCGCTTTTGATGAAGCAAAAGCTAAAAGAAGCCAAAAGGTTCTCTCAGAACGTCAGCGGTTCCGACAGTGGCGAAGACCCCTAATCTTCACACGTTAAAGTCAGTTTTGTGTAATCGTGTGTCGTGTTGCTTTGTGTTGGTGTAGCTGGAGCGGATCGGCTGGTCCAGCTGGAGTTGCGTTCTGGGTTCCAGCTGTGAGGGGATCTGGCCGACGCACAGCGACATCACCGACATCAACGCGGCGTCGCTCACCACAGATCGAACGCTGCTCGCCACCGGAGACGACTTCGGCTTCCTCAAGCTGTTCCGCTACCCTGTCAGAGTACGACACACACGCACAAACACGCATGCGAGCGTCTAAAGCCAAACCAGCGTTTGGAAGAGTTGTGGAAGGCAGATGAACGTATGACAATGAAATATGAACGTTACTACCACCACCGACCCCGGCTTCCATCCTCAGTGACGTTGTAACTGAAAACTGCGCTGCGACCTACAAGGACCGGATCTGTGGTTCCAGCTGTTTACCAACGATGGTTTTGGGAAATGCGCAGTCCTGTAGTGTCACAGATCTGAAATGCAAAAATTAATGTTTATTAAGACACAAAATATCTTTGGTTCATTCTGTCGGTAATTTGGATTTACCGCATGGTCCAAAGGTTCTCTGATTTGAGATCCTGAAGCTCATAAATGAGTGAGAATGTATGAACGTGTCACCTGAAGCCTTTAGACGTTTGTGTCAGAACATGTCAGAAGGTTTGTCTCCTCCCCCCAGGGTCAGTATGCTCGTTTTAAACGATACATGGGCCACAGCGCCCAGGTGACCAACGTCCGCTGGGCTCAGGACGACGCCCTGTTGCTGACGGTGGGCGGAGCTGACACTGCTTTGATGATCTGGACGAGGGTAAGAGGAGGCAGGGCCAGCACAGAGGGGGAGGGGCCTTTGTGTCATGACAACCGACCGCTTGTGGACAGCGAGGAGTCGGACGATGACGTCGAGGAGGATGGAGGTGGGTTTGTGGCAGCTTGTCTTCTCTGGATGTGGAGAACATTTACGATTTAAATCTCTTCTTTTACAAACTCGAAAAGGTTAAACCCCAGATTACAAGCGTCAGGTCGGGCTGGACACATCTGATTTCTGAATGTTGTGTTTGAAGGTTACGACAGTGATGTCGCCCGTGAGAAGACAGTGGACTATGTCACAAAGATGTACGCCATAAGCATCAGAGAGATGAGAGGAACCAAACCGCACCAACAACAGAAGGAGCTGTCAGCTGAGGAGCGGTATGAACACCCCGACCGTGACACCGGCTGGGATCAGACTTTACAGTTTAAACGTGGTGACATTTGAGTCGAACACACCTTTCATTTTGATGACAGAAACTACAGATGGGGCCCGAAAAGGCAACATAGGTCCCCCTTCCCATGACCTCACCACCTGTGGGAGGGGCCATAGGGGTCGGGGACTACTGTGGGGAGTTCTCCGGGATAATGGGGTGCCGTAATCCCTTGTCTGGTCCTTCTGCGTCTGGTGTCAGAGCATGGTCTGCATTGTAGGCTGTAAATTGGACCCGTTTCTCGTGGGGGTTGGACTCTGGTTTGGTGGCCTCAGAATTGGGTCTCTGGTTTTTGCAGGTGATGTGGTTCTGTTGGCTTCATCAGGCCATGACGCTCAACCTTTGCTGGAGTCGTTCGCAGTTGAACGTGAAGCAGCTGGGACGAGAGCCGACGCTTCTAAATCTGAGACCGTGGTCCTCAGTCGGAAAAGGGTGGAGTGCCCGCTCCGGGTCAGGATTCAGATACTGCCCCAAGTAGGGGGAAATCGTGTCTTGGGGTTTTGTTCATGAGTGAAGGAAGGATGGAGGGGGAGCTCAGTAGGCACATTGATGCGGTGTCAGTGGGGACGTGGGCTCCAGTCGGTTCCTACTCTCACCTATCGTCATGAGTTGCCGGCTAAAAACTAAAGGAGAGGTTTAAAGGAGAAATTTGGTCTTGACATTGACTTTAAGACGGTGTTCTTCAACCCTGGTCCTCACAATTTTTAGATGTTGCTCCGCATCAACACACCTGGCTCAAATTAGTGACTCACTGACAGACTTGTGTTGACCTTAATGAGAGGCTGGTGGTGATCCAGCATTTGAATCAGGTGTGTTCAAGCAGAGCAACACCCACAACCGGCAGCACAGTGGCTCCTGAGGACCAGGGTTGAAGAACACCGCTTTGAGAACCTCCTGGCTTTGTCTGCATGAGTGTCTGCTGGCATGATGAACTTCATGATCAGCAGGTGTCCAGACCTCTAAAGAAAGCATTCAGTTGTGTGTAAACACAATGCCAAGAGGAAAAGACATAAGCAATGGTCTTTGAAAAAACTATTCTTAATGTACATCAATCTGTTTGGAAAGTTTATAAAATCATTTCCAAAGTATCAAGTTTAGTTTTCTACACTGAGGAATGTTTTTTACAAGTGGAAAACAGTCAAGACAGTTGCCAATCTTCCCACGAGCGGACGTCCCAGCAGATTTACTCCACGGTCAGGCCGTGCAATGTTCAGAAAGAACACCTCAGTGTGGCCTGAGCCACACTCAGGTGTTAAAGTCCATGACAGCAGAATCAGAAGAAGACCAGGACCAGGTTCATTTTCTCCTTGGTCCTTCTCATTAAATTACAGTCTCGTTTGACATATATGTCTCACGTCACACCAGATGTTCTCCCACCTGTCTGTCTCACACCTGCTCTGAGTCTAGACAATGATGATTGGATGTTTTGTTGACTCAGTGTCTGGTTGATTGATATCCTGATCATCACATGATCGATCCTCCAGGGCTCCGGTGAGCCGCGCGGCGCCGCAGCCTGACAAACTCCAGAAGAACAATGTGTCCAAGAAGAAGAGACTGGTGGAGGTGTGTCGCCTGTCTGTCTGCTTGCTTGTTTCAGTCCGTCTGTCATTCATCGTTCTTCATCACCTCTCCTCTTCCTCCTCCTGCTGCAGGACCTGGTTTTGGATCACGTGTTTGGTTTCCGGGGATTTGATTGTCGGAACAACCTGCACTACCTCAACGACGGCACCGACATCGTCTACCACACCGCTGCCACCGCCGTTGTCCACAGTCTCACCACCGGTAACCATGGCTACACATGTGTATAGATGACATCATCTCATCTGCAATTTTCTCTTTATTAGGTGAAAGCCAAGAGACGATATCGAGTTTTCATGGTTGAGAGAAAGAAAGAAAAATATCAGTTCCTCTACCGACCACCGGGGTCTGGATCCAGACCTGCGGTTCCTCTACCGACCACCGGGGTCTGGATCCAGACCTGCAGTTCCTCTACCGACCACCGGGGTCTGGATCCAGGCCTGCGGTTCCTCTACCGACCACCGGGGTCTGGATCCAGGCCTGCGTTTCCTCTACCGACCACCGGGGTCTGGATCCAGGCCTGCGTTACCTCTACCGACCACCGGGGTGTGGATCCAGGCCTGCGTTACCTCTACCGACCACCGGGGTGTGGATCCAGGCCTGCCTTACCTCTACCGACCACCTGGGTCTGGATCCAGGCCTGCGTTTCCTCTACCGACCACCGGGGTCTGGATCCAGGCCTGCGGTTCCTCTACCGACCACCGGGGTCTGGATCCAGACCTGCGGTTCCTCTACCGACCACCGGGGTCTGGATCCAGGCCTGCGGTTCCTCTACCGACCACCGCGGTCTGGATCCAGGCCTGCGGTTCCTCTACCGACCACCGGGGTCTGGATCCAGGCCTGCGGTTCCTCTACCGACCACCGGGGTCTGGATCCAGACCTGGGCTCTCCGTTTCAGAGATTGTCACTTCGGATCATGACAACTGCGTCTACTCTCATAACACACATTATGATTATTTTTTCTATTAAATTTATTTGTGAATGTGTGGCAGAAGTTACAGGTTTTCCTTGGTTTTAAATTGCTTCAGATTGTCTGAAATCTGCAGCGATTTGTGTGCAGATTCAGTTTCATTAATCAAAGTTTTAATCTATTAGATTAAAGCGATGCATTCGTGTCCTTGTGTGTTGCAGGAACCCAGAGTTTCTACCTGGAACACACTGATGACCTCCTGTCGCTGACGGTTAACCAGCACCCAAAATTCAAAAACGTCATCGCGACCGGTCAGATCGGTATGTTTGTGGTTATCGATCGGCGTGAGAGTCGTAGAGGACGTGCTGCCGTCTGTCACTGTCGCTCAGAGGTCTCACAGGAAACGCTGGTTTAAGTTTAACAACATTTTGCAAAACAATGAAACGTTGGTGCGTCCAGAGTGAGTTGAGTTGATTCTTGAAGGTAGAGCGTGATTTGAAAGCTCCTTCTACCATCATGGAACCAGAACTGAGGGTCAATCGCCCTCTCTGACAAGTTCAACTTTAGCTCCATCCTGGAACCAGACACTGGCACAGTCTGGGCTGAAGCTGTTTTGTATGGATGGCAAAAACAGTTGATGTTCTTCTAGAATGAGCAGAAGCCTGAAAGACTGATGGCTGATGCAGAGAAGTAAGGGTCTTGGTCGGTGGCATTAGGGACGCCAGACATTCTGGACATCTGTAGGGGTTTCACTGTGCATGCTGAGGGACCTGCTAGAAAACGTTACTGGAGTCAGTGCAAGAGAGAAACATATTCTCCAGTTTGTCCCAATGTAAAGTGGAAAGAGGGACATGATCTCTCACAGACGATTAAAGACAATGTTTATATATATCGTCAGATTGTCTGACGACCTGGTGGAGATTACAGGTAAAGGTGGCAGGCAGCCCTGACAGAGGCTCCACCACAAAGGGTGGGATTCCTCTAGAACTGGAGCTCACCCACCGGGCAGCCAGCCCAGAGGCACTGCCCTCCATGTCCCCGCACTACATCCACCCCCAGACTCCTGCCACTGTGGAGCTGTTTAACCTCTGTGACCTCAGCCCAGGTTAACGGCAAGCCCAGCTCAGGGCCCACCGAGTCGGCTTCATCTGAGGACGACATGTTACAGCACCCCATCTGAGCATGAAAATCTTCTCTTGGACAATCAAAAGTCCCTTTTCATGGCCTCACCTCCCACAACGGGGTTTTGGCCTTGTCCTGCTGGTACATGCAGGCTGCTTTAAGCTCCCACAAGCTGACCAAAGGCTGTTTAGATTAGATCCTGCTTTTACCACTGGATGATGAACACGCGCTAGATAATATAAATGCAAGGTGTGTTATTTGCCCCCCTGTGCTTGAAGGCGAGTTGAAGGGAGGGAAGGCGAGTCGGGAGGCGTAGATGTGTGGGCGTGTAGAATGACGTGTTATCCCTACATCAGCAGGATGAAATATGCCGTCAGACAGGTGTAATGTTTTAAAACGAGGGTGGATGAACATTGGGAGGAGCATTAGTTTAGTAAAATTATTATGGCAAAGTATTTTTATGTATTTATGGAAGCTGTGGAGGTTCAGACCAGCGTACTTTAAACTCATACAACAGTTGTTCTTAAGACGTTTGTTAGGTTCACGACGATCGAGTTCAGAGTTAACTTCTGTCGTGCAGGAAACACACCCCTCAGGTATGATGAAGCTGCCCACATGAGGAAGACGCCTTAACATTTACAAATAAAGAGCATATAAACTCCTCCTGCATTAAAAATGAGGACTATTTTGGTTCTGTTTCCGTCTTTGTGGACTGTTTGGAGTGTGACTTTTTTTTTTTTTTTTTTTTTTGGCCAGCCTCATTTGTCACCATCACTCTCACAACAATGTTCCTCTGGCAGGCTCCACCCCCTCCATCCACGTGTGGGATGCCATGAGTAAGCAGACGCTGTCCATCCTCCGCTGCCCGCACGCCAAAGGTGTTGGCTACGTGAACTTCAGCGCCACGGGGAAGCTGCTGCTGTCTGTCGGGGTGGAACCTGAACACACCATCACTGTGTGGCGCTGGCAGGAGGGTCAGACCGCAGTTACATCAAAAACTACAAACGATGGCAAACGTGTTGCTGCCCCCATGTGGTCAGATGTGGTGTTGCTGCGTTTAGCAGCTTGAAGCCGATAGACAGTTACACTTTGTGTCTTAATGAAGGGAGGCGTTTGGTGGAAAGTACGTGAACCCTTGAACCCTCCATGTGGAGGCAGCGGCCTGGGCAGAGAGGCCTGGGACTCCCTCCTCTAGGGGGACACCCCTAAAACAGTTAACTTTGATTGATGTAAGATGGTTTAAAGTTCTAGAGGACTTCTGGACCTGTAATTCTGCCCAGCATAATACGAGGCTTAAACATGGGAGCTTATTAAAGTTATTAGTCCATGGGTTCAGTTACTTTTTCATCCAGAACAGTAAACATATAAAGGACGTCTGCAATAAAAAGGAGAACTTGCAGAATAGTTTGTTGTCAGCTTAAGAACACTGTTCGCAGTTTGTCTTTTATGGCAAATTAATGCAGAAAATCACTTGTATTCAGTGGCTTCACATACTTTTTCTAGCCACCACCATAAATCCGGGCTGAAGCAGTCTGCTCGTGTTTACTGGTTTAACAAAAAACGCTGAGCTCCAACTCTGTTGTGGCCTCAGAAACCGGTGCCGTTTGCGTTTTCGGCAGGTAAAGTAACAGCAGCGTCTCCTCTGCAGGATCCAAGGTGTGCAGCAAGGCCGGACACCCGGACCGGATCTTCGTGGTGGAGTTTCGGCCGGACTCAGACTCTCAGTTCGTGTCGGTGGGAATCAAACATGTGAAGTTCTGGACCCTGGCTGGTGGTGCGCTGATGTACAAGAAGGGGGTGGTGGGGACAGTGGAGGACGGGAGGATGCAGACGATGCTGTCTGTCGCCTTCGGCGCTGTGAGTTCAACGCTGTTTCACATTTATGTTCCCCGTTCAGGATTAACGTGGAGCTTATTACTTCTAATTAAAGACTAATAATTATCTGACAGAGTTTGGAACAAAGTGGTCTTGAGATGATGCAGAACAGCCTCATCAGAACCCCAAACCCCCGTCCAGTAACTCCTGAGCCACTTGCTTTGCAGAATAACCTGACGTTTACGGGAGCCATCAACGGCGACGTGTACGTGTGGCGGGATCACTACCTGCTGAGGGTGGTGGCGAAGGCTCACACCGGGCCCGTCTTCGCCATGTACACCACGCTGAGGGACGGACTCATCGTCACTGGCGGGAAAGAACGGCCGTAAGTGATGCGCCGATTCCCTGATTCCTTGCAGTGAGATTCGTTTTTTGACTCTCACACTTCTGAAGCTCTTCTGTATGTTTCCTGTGGATCTGAACCTCTGACATCCCCGTCTCAGGACCAAGGAGGGCGGTGCAGTGAAGCTCTGGGATCAGGAGATGAAACGCTGCCGAGCCTTCCAGCTGGAGACAGGGCAGCAGGTGGAGTGTGTTCGATCTGTCTGCAGAGGCAAGGTAGGAGGTTTGACTGTGATCGTCGTCCTGCTCCTCCGTCCTTCTTCGTGCTCATCTCACCAGCTTCTCCTGGTCGTCCTCAGGGTAAGATCCTGGTGGGGACGAAGGATGGGGAGATCATCGAGGTCGGAGAGAAGAATGCAGCGTCCAACCTGCTGCTGGACAGTCACGCTCGAGGGGCGGTCTGGGGTCTGGCTGCTCATCCTGCCAAAGAGCTGTGCATCACCGCCAGTGACGACGCCACCATCAGGCTCTGGGACCTCGGCGACAAGGTTACAACCGTAACATTACCAGTCGAACCCCCACTGATGTCCTCCACATGTCTCTGAGGAGAGCTTTTGAAACCTGCATGTTGTAAATGGACGAAACACCTGATGAATGACGGTTGTCAGTAATCGTAAGAACTTGGTGGTCCAAGGTGTCGTTAGCATATTTGGAGCCGTGTTGGTTGTTTCGAATCGTGTATCACCAGTCGGCCTCAGAGACGTGCAGCAGATGGGAGCCTCCCAGAATCAGCGTACTTTTTGGAGGTACTCTGAAGACCTTCTGGATGTTCTTGCCTCTGATTTCTGAACCTGTCTGTCCCATTTCTTTTTGTCTGTCTGCTCAGAAACTGCTGAACAAAGTGTGTGTCGGCCACGCCGCCCGCTGCGTGAGCTACAGCGCCGACGGAGAGATGCTGGCTGTGGGGATGAAGAACGGCGAGTTCCTTCTTCTCCTCGCCAACTCGCTCAAGATGTGGGCAAAGAAACGAGACCGCAGCGCCGCCCTTCAGGACATCTGGTAGGATACGCAGATAAACCTCTGAAATATCTTACCTGACACTGAGCTGACAGAAACCCGGCCTCAGAACATCAGCACCGAAGAGTGACAGCAGGGAGGAGCATCACAGGACGAGGCCGTGACCCTCCCACTGTCCCTCCTGCGTTTACACTTTGACTGTCCACGTGAGAGCTGCTGGGTCCCGATTCTGCATAAATGCATAAATGTATAACTTTATATAGTTCTACCTGATGAGGTACGTAAACCTTCATCCCTGTACAATGTCACGAATGTAAAATCTAGATATGGAGACCACCTCCAGGTTTGTGTCAGACTGGTAACCCAGATGTAGCTCCATGGTCGCATGAATCCCCCAGTAGCTCGCAGAGATGTGTGACGATGTCAAAGTCGCAGGGGAAGATTTTTCTGAATCCTCTTTTTTCAGGAGCTGTTGGTGAGGGCGGGGGTAAGTGTGAGGGGCAGAATCGCGAGTCTGTTTGTGCGACGGGACTCTTTCACGTGTGTGTTCCTGTGCAGCTTCAGTCCGGACCGGCAGTTGCTGGCGGTCGGTTCTGTGGAGAACACGGTGGACGTGTACGACGTGAGTGGAGGACCGAGTCTGAACCGGCTCGTTTACTGCAGCAGCGTCCCAGCTTTCGTCCTGCAGCTGGACTTCTCTGCTGACAGCTGCTACATACAGGTACAAACATCCAGGTGATCCGGGCGTGTGTACTCTCCCTGCTGACGGATGTTGGAGAAACGACCCCGAAGGAAACGTTGGGACGACATGGGAAATGCTACATAAGAAAATATTCTACAGTATTTCTTGCCAGACAGGAGGAACTCAAATCAATTTTTTTTTTCTCATCAACTTAATTTGTTTAAT
This sequence comes from Xenentodon cancila, assembly GCA_014839995.1. NCBI lineage: Eukaryota > Metazoa > Chordata > Actinopteri > Beloniformes > Belonidae > Xenentodon > Xenentodon cancila. Next base: position 7,158,188 of record CM026208.1, read on the forward strand.
ATACATTTTTGTGTTTGGGAGCTGGAAGAGAGAGGTGAGGTGAGATGTAGGTGTGACAGAGGAGTTCCAGGTGGAGGTGGGACTGCATCAGGGATCGACTCTGAGCCTCTTAATGTTTGGTGTGGTGATGGACAGACTGACAGATGAGGTGGAGGTATTCCCAAGAAAGAGGAGGAATGGAGGTCAGTCAGAGCAAGGCAGAGTATGTGTGTGAATGAGAGGAACCCAAGAGGAACGGTGAGGTTACAGGGAGCAGAGATAAAGGTGGAGGACCGTGGAGGCAGAGGTGGAAGTAGCAGAGGTTAAAATGTTGAGGTTCTCTTTGGGAGGGACGAGGATGGATACGACCAGGAACGAGAACATCAGAGGGACGGCACATGTTAGACGTTTTGGAGAGAAAGTCAGAGAGGCCAGACTGAGATGGTTTGGACGTGTACAGAGGAGGGACAGTGAAGATGTCGGTAGAAGGATGGTGAGGTTAAAACTACCAGGAGGGAGGTCTAGAGGAAGACCGAGGAGATTTATGGATGTAGTGAAGGAGAACGTGATTCTTCATAGCATGGTGCTCTGAAAGTCATAGGAAGTCCACCCCTCATTTACAGTAAGAAGCAGGGCCTCAGGTCAACGTGGTCCTTTTAAAACCAGTGAAAACAGAGTTGGAAACGTAGAATTAGGAACAAAATGATGAGGTCAGAAAACACAATTCAATTCAATTCAATTCAATTTTATTTATATAGCGTCTATGACGATGCAAGTTGTCTCTGGGATCTTTCCAGAGACCCAGAACATGACCCCCGAAGACCTATTACATAAACAACAGGTAAGACCAGCCGGGTAGAGCACAAGACCGACGTGTCCGGGAGAGCTGCTCTGGAGCTATATATATATATATATATATATATATATATATATATATATATATATACAACGAGTAGGCGTCTGTACGTCTGAACTTGATGTCCTCTGAGTTTGTCCGAGTGTTCATTTGTGACTGTTGTCTTCATAACTTGGAAAACATTTTGGAAAAAGAGTTATGAATGCAAATGGATCGGAGTAGAACTCCGTCACTAACATGCGGCGTGTTGCGTGTCCAGGTGTCCACAGGTGCGTACCAGCGGCAGGTGTACGAGGTTCCTGCAGGGAAGCTGCTGACTGATCAAACCGCCATCGACAGAATCACCTGGGCAACGTGGACCAGGTGATTCATTTCAACTCGCTGTTATTTGTGTAGCACCAGTGTGTGACAAAAGTCAACTGAAGGGTCTTTACACACAAGTCCAATACGGTCCAGGTCAACGACACCTCAATAAACGGATGTTTAAAAACAGTCCAGCAAAGGACCCTTCCAGTTGCTTCCAGTGTTGCAGCTTAAATGTAGATATAAATAGAGGCAATAAAACTATTATAAAAAGACAGCATAAAAGAAAGATCAGAATCATAAAAGTGACAAGGGAAAAAAATGTTTTCAAAGTCCACATGTTAAAATTAGCATCAAAGCCTAAGACACTAATGATAATAATAATAGGAACGACTACGAAAGGCAGGTATCAGCAGCAGCCTGAATGTAGCGATGAGAGCTCACGGGACCAGTATTGACACCAGTCTACGACCTGATGTCCACAGGGCTAATCCCAGCTACCTTTAGAGGCTGTAGATGAGGGTAGATTAATGACAACATGAATTCAGGTAGCACACCATGGCTGGATGGTAGCTGTGATCAGTCTTGTGTTTTCCTCAGCATCCTGGGAGATGAAGTGTTGGGAATTTGGCCGCGAAATGCCGACAAAGCTGACGTGAACTGTGCGTGTGTGTCTCACGCCGGCCTGAACATCGTCACTGGGGACGACTTCGGATTGGTCAAGCTGTTCGACTTCCCCTGCACAGAGAAGTTTGTGAGTTCTGCTCGTGTGTTTGTTATGATGTGTTTGTCAGAGTTTGTGGAGTTGGTGGAATGAATCCCTGGGTTGTGTTGTCAGTGTCGAAGCTCTCGCCGTTTCTGACTTCAGGCCAAACACAAGCGCTACCTCGGACACTCGGCTCACGTGACCAACATCCGCTTCTCCCATGACGACAAGTACGTGATCAGCACCGGAGGAGACGACTGCAGGTACACCATCCCAGCCACTCGGCTCTGATGTAACGGTGTGAGGTGTTTTGTACATCAGGGTGTTGGGCTCTGTAGGGGCTGCCCTTTGTTAGAGCTTCCTCATTATGACCGACCTTTATAGAAATGTGTAGACCCGCCCCTCAAATGCAGAGGAGCCAATGGCTGTTGAATATGGGTTCCGCAGGGGTCAGAAGTTGGACATCTGTAGCTTTTAGTGCCACAGTAAACCGCTGGTGGATCTTAAACAGTGAGCTTTTTTCTGGAGTTTAGGTTCATCTGTGTTTGGCTCATGGGGGCAGCACCCTACGCAGAGATGTCCACTACAATTCCTACTCTATGGTCTTTGTCAAGAGTCTTTGTTTGAACGACCTAAACTTTTATTAAACACACAATAAGGGAGAAAGACAAAGTCAGTAAGTTTTCATTCATCAGCCCGGAGGACGGACAGAGAACTCAGCCACATCTCCGCTGCTTTCGTCTCTGTCCGCACCCCCCCCCCTCTGGTGGCCTCTTAAGGCTTTTATTGAAAATAAGGAGGTCGCAGACGTCATGTAGATAAGCAACAAGTACAAGATATATTCAGACGTGTACAATTATCTTATAAGACGATCAGTATACAGTGCGTAAATGGCAGCCTTACAATGTTTTAGAGGTTTATATGTGTCTTGAGGGGCCCTAGGGGCGACATATGTCTAAACCTGAAGAGGGCATACCACACTTTGTGGAGTAAGAACCATAGTGTCATGTGGAGGTGTTGATTGTCATCCTTGTTGCTTTATGCTTGTTGAACTGCTTCCAAGATCGCAGAAGAGCACACCTTGATCAGGCCAACAGGACTTCATCATCTGCCCCTTGACCACACCAAGAAATTCTGTCCATAAGAGTTGGTTCCTTCTCAGGTCATTATTCAGAGAAGGGAAAAGTGTGGATTACCTCCTCCTTGTTGGGTATAAATTGTGTGCCAGGTGGAAGGAAGAGTGTAAGTATGTTGGAGATATCCAGATAGATTTGGACATTGTTCACAGGGAGGCTGTAGTGGTTTGTTGTGGTTGCAAGTGCTGAGCCACAAGGCAATGCTGTAGATCTATTTGATCTATGCTCCAAACTGCAGGAGTGTGTAGTGATTGAAGGTACGTTTCTGTAAAGGTTGTGTAGGCTTTAGGAGCAATCAAGGATGGGAGTGGGAACTCCAAGGTCCTCCCGATTGTGATGTGATGATAGTTTGAGGGGGTTTAGGCACCTCTTCTAGGGGAGGTAAGCAGGTTATGTGACACTGCTGTGGGGGCATATGTAGGCCTTAGTCCGTCTGACAAAGTTTCTCCAGGAGTCATGTAGGAGATGATTGTACTGAAGGTTGTTGCCAAGTGAAATGTAAGTATGTGTAGAAATGTGAAGAGCTTGTGTTGTGATATAAAAGAGGAGCAGAAGTGTGAGGTAGTAGTAGCGAGTTTGCAAGAGATTTGTGTGAAGAGGGCGTTGTCTTTGTTATGCACACATTTGGTAGGTTTTCTGGCATAATGAATCACAAAAAAGTCACAAAACAAATAGGCTGAAATGACCTTTTGTAAAGTGATGTCAATGTCAAACAAAGGTGTGAAGAGAAAGGTGGTGGATTGATCGTAAGTGGTGGGATGCAGATGTCATTGTTTGGTAGGCAGCACCAATGAGCCAAGGGTGAGTCAGAGAAGTGCTGTGGTGTCATTTCATAATGAGCAATGGTGAAGCGGCTAGAAGAGCATTGCAGGAATTGGGAGATTAGCAAGTGTCCAGAGCCAGACAATGTGGTGTGATTGTACTGATTATGTCAGATAATACGATAGAGCTGTAATAGGTGAGTGTGCACCAGATAGTGTCAGAGGGGTTGAGGTGATGGTGCCATTTCTCCATTCAAGTGAAAGTGTGTGAGAGATGAGCTAAGAATTGTACAGAAGCCCTTTGATGAGTGAGTGGATGCAAAGAGCAGGAGTCCTAGTAAGAAGCCTTGGGGGACCCCAATAGTGAGCAGATGTTTGTAGTTGCAGTAATGTGGAGAAATCCTCAATAATCGTGTTGGAAACCACTCTCGTCAGAATGTGGGTGAAGGTGGACGGTGGGGTAGTGAGTTTTGTGTGTGTTGTGGTAGCAGAAGTTAGTGTGAAAGGTCAGAGCCACATCTAGAATGGTGTGAGAATGAGCCACGGCTACTCCCATCCCAGGGGTGGCATCATGAGTAGTAGAGGAAGCTGTCTGTGTGCACAGGTGGTTAATGGTAGGGCTCATCAGATCAACGAGGACGTAGATGTGTTCAGAGAGATATAACTGAGTTAATGTGAGACTGAGTTGTGAAGATGAATGAAGCAAAGTTGTGCAGTAGCCGCTAGGCAGCATGGCAAAGACAGAACAACAATGTCTTTCTGTGGAGTTGTGTAGTGAAAAGGTAAATTTGATTCCAGAGCTGAGTTGAGCAGCAGGTAATCCAGTGCTGCAGCATGTGTTCTGTTGTCATAGCCATGGTGTTAACCATGCCCACAGAATGTCCCGTCATGGTTAGACTGATGTGACGGGCTCAGCAAGACGTGTAGCTGTAACGACTGAGCCTCTACAGATGGCAGGCAGAGGCACGGGTGAAACCATATGGCAGTTGGTGGTGGAGGGTGCGTCTTTGTAGGGTAAGTGGAAGGTGGAGAGGACACAGAGGCGGCTGAAAGAGTGAAGGGAGCACTGGTGGAGCTGGTGTGGATGTTGACATGCTGATGGGTCTTTGGGGTTTACAGTGTAATTGGTGTCCTGGGTGCACCACACTGGAGCCATGTGAGAGGACTTGGTCAAGGCAGCACTCTGGGTGATCCATGTGGTGGGTGGAAGTCAGCAAGAGTAGGTAGGCCCTGGGGTGGTGGTGCCTGACAAACTATAGAGAGAATGTGAGGGGGGGGGGGGGGTACCGCAAGCTGGTTGAGAAGGCAGCGGAGCAGCTGTGGGCCAGTGGTGTCCGTGACCGGTGGACTCGCACAGGTTGACTCGCAGGTCTTTACCCCCCTTGGTCTTCACACCACGGCTGGCGCCTACGGCCCTCTCTCCTGCCCATATAGCCCATGTCTGACTGGCCTCACCTGCACTCATCAGCGCATACCACCCTCAGCTGTGTCCAAATGCACCACTCCCATCCCTCTCCTCGGCCTACAGTGCCAATTCCGGCCCCCCAGCGTCACTCCGCCTACTTCAAATTCCACATCTCACTCCAGCCACCATGGCACACCTACACAGGCCCTACAGCTACATCCATCACTCTTCCATCTGCACCAACCCACAGCCTCTATTCCCCTATATTACACAGAAATGCACCGCCCCAGGCATCAGCTCTGTCTTGCATAGGCGCATCACATAACACTTCCCACCATGCAACTTCTCCATACACCCACACACTGTATTTGATCTGTCGCACACTTCTTGGTCACAATCACACCTCCCCATCCTTGCTGACACTCCGTGCCTTCAACCCCATCAACAGGACCCCATCCTCTGACTCGCTACAGGCCCACTGTTCCCACCTGAAGTATCTGCCACCTTCCCTGAACACACCCACCACACTCCCCTCCCCTTCCACAGCCACATCCAGATGACCTGTTGCTACCACTAAGCTGGCTTGCAAGTTTGAGAGGTCAACGAGCTTTGCCTTCAGTACCCAGGGGGTCCACCACATGAGGCATTTCCCTCACAGCTTCCCTTATCCACAACTCCACAACCAACTTGGTCTGTTACTATGGCATTGATCTTGGTTGGTCCAAAGCTCTTCACAACACTCATACCATTACAGTTCTGGTCCACCTGCTTTTTCTTTTTTATAAAACCTACTGTTCCACAACTGCTCCTCCATTCAGTCGTCTTCTCTTCACTCTCGATACATAACGTGATGCGGCCTATCCAGGGCCTCTTTCTGACACATTCCATTCTACTCTCCTTATTTACCCACTACTACTACACTTGTCTCTAGGCACTTTCCACAGACCCACAATGTCAAGCAAGTAATACATAAACAATAGCAGGTGCAGACTCCCCTGGTGAGGGAGGACTGCAGGTCAGTGGATCATGTTGGTGTCCACCTGCAGCGTCGGTCTACAGCAGCACATCGAGGATCAAGACCAGCTGCTCTACTCTGGTCCGGCAGTTGTGACTACTGGCCCTAACACATTATGGTACTAATTATAAACTAACTATATACTTTATTACACAGAAACATTTTACGTTTGGTTTTAAAGGTGGAGGTGGTGTCAGCCTCCCTAACACAAACTGGAAGTTGGCTCCATAGTGATGGTTCCTGATAGCAGAAGACCCGTCCTCCAGAACTACATTTGGACCTTCAAGGAACTACGAGTAAACCTGCACTCTGACAACAGAGACCTCTATTAGGAACAGATCAGATCAGATCTTACCAATATCGCAGCACTACGCCATTTTGGACTTTGGACACAAGTAACAACATTTTGATTTGGATTCTCGGTTTTCCGGAAAGCCCATGGAGGGAGGTGAACACTGGAGAGACTCGTCTCTCTTGTTGATTCCTGTCAGCATTCGCGCTGCTGCATTTCGGATCAGCTGGAGCGGGGGTCGGCACCCCGCGGCTCTAGAGCCGCATGCGGCTCTTTAGCGCCGCCCTAGTGGCTCGCTGGAGCTTTTTCAAAAATGTTTGAAAATGGAAAAAGATGGGGGAGGTACATATATTTTTTGTTTTAATATGGTTTCTATAGGAGGACAAACATTCTTAACGTTTTCCAATGCTGTAAAAGTGTGTAGAATAAATATTTAATTTCCACATTTCTGTCAACAAAGATGTGCGTCATAGCCTGCGACACACGTCTATCAGCAGGGCGGGATGCCGGGCAGGTGGCTGTTGTAAACAAACCGGCGGCTGTGTGATGGGCTGAGGAGAACAGAGGATTCAACGTTTCTTGGACCGAATCATTTGCGGCTCCAGACATATTTGTTTTTTGTTTTTTTTGCTCCAATATGGCTCTTTCAACATGTTGGGTTGCCGACCTCTGAGCTGGAGGATATTCACAGATTTACTTGGACATCCAGCCAACAACACACTACAGTAATCCAGTCTAGAAGATACGAACATGTCCATTACTTTTCCAGCATCACTCTGGGAGAGGATGTTCCGAATCTGTGCGATGTTACGGAGGTGGACGAACTCCGTCTTACAAACCGGATTAATACGCCGTTTAATTGACAAATCCTGATCTCTAATTAACACCAAGGTTTCACACAGTTGTACTGGAGGCCATCGCAACACCATCTCATCCCTACCTACGAACAACAACAACCTGTGTTTTATCAGAGTTTAGGAGCTACAACTTGTTGCACTTGCCTGAGGTTTGTCTGAACATTGCGTTTCATCTGGCTTCGTAGACACATGCAGCTGCACATCATCAGCATAGCAATGACAATTAACACTGTTCATGTGTCTCACCCACCTGCATTAATATGGGCTCCCACACCCGTCTGTTGTGGTGTAGAGAAAGCTGAACCAACATGACTCACGAAACACTAGAAGGATCATCTCTCCGACGCCACCAACACTCTTTACCACTCTATTCTAAAACCCTGCATGATGACAGATGACATCCACCACTTCCTGCCTTCATACTCTGCCAGCAGGTGGTTTCAGAAACGTCCCACATCGTCTGGCCTCACACCTTTTACAGATTTTAAACACGTCTCCGCTTTCAGGTGTGTTCCCCCCAAACCCTCAACATAGCCTTTATCAAGCCATTCACAAAACTAACACCTCAGCTACAGGTCAATCGTCAGTCGTCATCTTACTAGACTGGCGGATAAACTGGGTACGGTACGTGATTAGTCCGAGTCTCGTTTGAGACTTCTGTGTGTCTTTTGGTCTACGTGCTCCCATTCAATCATATTCTGAAACAACTATAAAATATATCATCGTACTTATGCGAACGTCTATTTAACCATCTCACCGAGAGGCCACGGGACAATTCAAATATTGAGATTGGTTGCATCGACTCCAGAACGCTGCCGCTCCGGTCCACACCAAGACCGAGAGACTAGACCGCATGACTCCAGTCCTCGGTTCTTTACGCTGCTTTCCTGTCTGTCACAGCACTGACTTTAAACCATTACTGTTAGTGTATAAAACACTAAACGGTTCAGGGCAACACTACGTTTAGGACCTTCTGGTCCTCAGGTCCTCAGGGTCAGGTCTGGGTCTGCTCTAACATCTAAACACGGAGAGTCAGTGTTCAGTTTTTATGTTTCTTGGATGTGGAACAAACTCCCAGGAAACTGTTCGTCCGCTCAAACCTCAGCTGTTGTAAATCAAGATATGACATCTGTCCTATTATTTACTTGTTTTACTTCTATTTTAAATCTTTCTTTTGCCTTTTACGAGACGAACCCCGTCCACGTCCGGGGCGTTTCTGGGAGGTCGTCATCCACGACATCAGACAGGAGCTGAGCTATCAAAAGTTGAGGCTGGCTGATGTGAGGCGGTAACCTGATCCTCATTTCAGCGACTCTGTCCCCACTGGAGCTGCTGATAAACGTGTTCTGTCATCTGTTTGTTTGTTTCAGCGTCTTTGTGTGGAAATGTCTGTAAACATTTGGATCCGAAGCGCCTTAACAGCACCACAAGTGGATCATACCCGCCGAGCCTCCTCCACGTTCAGCAAAACAGCCCAAGAGACGGCGCTCGGCTGATGTTTACAACCCGATGAGGTGGCTGCGCCTGCAGTAGGACGGGAACCCGCAGCGCCCCCCACAGGCCTACAGAGGAACACATACGTCATCTGTGGACAGAACAGTAGCGTCACGAGCGCTCAGTTCATCACAGTTTCACTTTGCTAAACCATTTACACTCCCTCGCTTTACCTCACAAAGTCCAGATCCCTGCAGGACGCGCCAAAACCTAAACGGTACTTTAGTCACATGACCCACCACCGCTAGGCTCCGGACCTGCAGTTCCTCCAATGACCACCAGGGTCCGGATCCATCGGTGGGTTAATCTCCATTGACCTGAAATGTTCAACTTTACAGCAGAAATAAACATTTACAGTCTGGTGCAAAAACAGTTTTGGTCTCCGCACCAAATCTGTCAAATGTATATAAAAGCAACAACTTTTGGAGGCGACCCCTAGTGGACGGTAGAGAAACTGCAACTGATCCCACTTCCTAGACGGACGCAACGTGGACGTTGGAATAAACGCCAACTGTGACATCGGTTCTGAACGTGGGGCGCATCCGAAACCAGTCTCAGTCTACAGAAGTCAGTCATCCACGGACAATAACAAGAGCAACTTCACTTCCTGCAGTTCACCTCTTCATTCAGTCTCACCTTCGGTGTTTCACCATCCACAACAAAGTCCAGTGGAGTCCATTAGGTCCATGCCGCCCCACGTGTCTGTGACAACAAAACAGATTCAACCACAGAATATCGTTTTTGTTCTCGGATCACCTGCCACCATCTGGATCGTACAAACGCCGCAACAGAATATTATCACGACACAGGTACGAACGACCAAATGTACCAAAAAGGCTGATGTCAACAACCTGTTACGCCACGGGAGAAATCAATCATGGGCCAACAAATGGACCATAAAGTTTTTAAAATGACAGCTATGAACTCTAAAAGTGAAAGATTTGCTCAAAATCTGTTTTGACAAAACAACCATCGACAATACGGTGTTAATGAGTGGAGACGCTCCGGCACGTCTTGTAATACCTCTCCGTCCCTCTAGAGGTGCACTTTGTAATGTCTGACATTTCCAGCTGACACATGATCTGCTGCCTCCATGTGGTCAGGACTAGTGTTACTACATAGTGTGGCTTTAAAGACGTCCGTTTGGTTGAGATGAAAGCAGCATCTTCCTCTGAAACGCCACCGCTGCGACGTGGTCTCGAGTCATCCAGAAACTTCTGGGTCGCTTGTCCCTGAGACAAGAACCTTTACTGCATTTGGACATCACACTGAAGTGCCTTCCTAGATCTTTCTACCTGTGTTTATCTCATGTACGTTTGCTGGTAAGGGATTTCAAAACGCTGTTTTATTTATTTTTAATTACATACTTGGACTTGGTTTTGTACTTTGTCAGGTGCTACACTGAGAATGTTCATCATAAATGGACATAAAAAAAAGAGCTTTTTGCTTTGCTGCTGCTTTTTTTTTTTTTCTTTCAAAAGACCTCCAAAGCATCGTGATCGTAAAACTGTAGTGAGAAGAATATTTACAGAAATAATCTCGGTGTTGTTCATGCCTGATGTTGAGTTTTCTGTGCTCAGTATTAACTGTTGTGAAAAGTGTAAAAGATGAAGAAGAAACGAAGTGAGTGGTGTCACACCTGGTTTGTTGGCTCTTTTTCCTCGAGGCCACACTCGTCCCAACCGTCCTCTCGTCTCCGAGACCAGAGGCCGGCAGGCTGATACGGAGGCAGGGTCACAGTTACGTCCCCGCCGGGATTTTGTCCCAACTTGGATGCGTCCTTCCAGACTTTATAGGAATTTAGGCAACATTTTTGGTAATTACTCATTAACAAACATCACCTATAGAATAAAACCCTATTTTATCCACATTAGAAACATAATAATCCATCTTATTTGGAATTTGATGGCAATAAACCGGCTTAGAAAAGCAAAGTTGCAGCATCTCGAACAGATAACATGTTGTATATTATATGGTAACGTGCACGCGTGAAGACGTTAAAACACCAATAAAACAACGGACTGCAGCGGGCTGATTTACTGGCGGCGGTGTAACGGCTTCACCCCAGCAGGTCAGGACCACGTCATCGGATCCAGCACGAAAACTGGCCTCGTAAAAGCAGCAAAAGCAGGAGGCGGCAAAGTCCTGGACAGTTATGCACAACGGTTTGGTTTTTATAACCGGAAACTATGGAGAATAAAAATTGGTAATGCATCACCAGGAAGCCCCGCCCCCCAAATAAAGGTGAGCCAATGGTTGAGAACAGTTCTTTAGGGACCAGGACTCAGACGCCTGAAGCTTTAGGCACCGCAGAAAAACACCGGAACATCCTGAACTCACATCTGATTCATGGAACAGTACTGATCCTGGATGTCGTCATCTGTAACCATGGCAATGGCAGCAAATCTACATCACAATGGTGACAAATGAAAGAACCCAGGTTCTGGAGTGACCTGGTCCAAGTCCAGACCTGAACCACGTGTGTCAGAGAAGAGCGACATCTAATGACGGAGGACAGCAGCCCTGCAGGAGGCCGAGTCATGAAGCTCCCTCCCCCGTGTCTCCCCACTGGACCGGTGTTCCGATGACGGAAGCCGCGTCTTCTGACTTCCGTTTGATCTCCTCTGGCCTCATCCCACCTGGGACGTCCGCCTCTGAAGTCCCCCAACCCACCCGACAACCAACTTTGAACTAAACCACGTAAGGGTTCGGACAGACGAGGAGGCGGGGCTTGTCTTTGTCTAGAAGCTTTATTGATAACTGTTTACATCTCACAATGCATTCCACAAACACGACTCCCGGCTGGGAGCTTTAAATCGTCACCACTGAAGTATGAAGAAGTTGATCATTCACAATTATACTTGCATAACAAACAGATGCTTCAAAGTTTCCCAAAGTCACACCGAGTTGTAACTTCATGAAGGTTTCGGCTCCACAGACAGAATGGTTGCATGTTTTCACTTTTCTGATGAACGTAAACAATCTTTCAGAGTTTTCTACGAGACAGCTGCGATGGCGTGAGGTTACGACTTATGAACTTAATGACTTATCTGCCAAAAGGTTTTCTAGATGTTTCTAGCTACAGTTACTCAGAAGCAATGAAGATTTTAGTACAACCCCCCCACCCCCACCCCGTTGACTCCTCCCCTCCTCCGCCTGAGGACACGTCATTCGTCACGTCGAGGCGAAACTGGCTTACAGAGGAAACGAGCTCGAAGCTTCAGGGACGAGAAAAATCACAAAATACTTCTACGAGCAGGAAAAAAAAGACAAAACGCCTTCCTCTGCAGCGAGACGGAGGAACGAAACATCGCAGGCAGGAAAACAAAAACAAAAGAAAAAATACAAACCACAAAAACCGAGCTGGAGGAGCTCGACCCCGCAACGCAGCGGGCGGGGAGGGGGGCGGGGTTTCACCAACTTAAAATGCATTTCTGGAAGTTTCATCAGCTCCCAGAAACAACATTTACAACCTTTTCTAGAAAAACGAAGCAGACACGCCGAGCTTCGCCGAGCCGACCTCGTGCCACAACTTTCCCAGAAAACGCAAGGGAACAAAAAAGAAAAAAAAAAAAAAAAAAGGAATTGTGGATAAAATGTTTTTATTAATTTGACAAATACAATAACCAGACGGGCTGCGTCCACGGCCAACCCCCTCCTCTCCTCCTCCACCCTTCCTTCATGTCCAACCCTCCCTCCCCACAACCCCCCCTCTGTCCGTCTGTCCATCCTGATCAGGACTTCCTGAATCCCACCTCCGACTTCCTTCACTCCGTTTTACGTTTCATCCCGGGAACCTTCGCTTGGATCCTGCAGGCGAGAAAACAGACGTGAGAAGACGTGGACTCGCTGCTGAGGTCACGTTAGGTCACGTTTTATTTAAAGAGGAGACGACGAACACGACTCACTTTCCAATAACGTCTTTGATCTGGTTGTTGACCAGAGCCAGGTAGTGGTCGATCTGGGCCTGAGACACGCACACACACACACACACGCACACACAAAACAGTGTTATCAGATCATTCAGGCCAAAGATGTGACGATGATGCAGAGTAAAACGCCGCTACGCCGTGTTCTGGTGTTCTGACTCAAACCGACGTCGGACTGGTTCACGGCGTCACTAAGTCGAGTTTCTTTCAGTGAGGTGCATTGTGGGACCGGCGTGGCTCGTACCTGGTGTTTCTCGTACACGATCGGGCAGCTGAACGCTCCAATCAGACCTGAGGAGAAAAACAACGTTGAGATGCTTCATCTCACCACCAGATGGAGCCAAAGAAACACGTTAATGAACCCAAACCAGAGACGCAAGAGGCCCCGTGCATTCTGGGAAATGGTTCTCACCCAGAATGAGAAGAGTGAGGCCATTGAACAAGGCGCCGATGTAGGTCAGGATCCACATCAGCACAGCGAACTGCAGAAAAGATGACAAAACCACAAAGATGACAGACGGACTCGCGTCCACACCGACCGGCGGGTGAGAAACCTCGGAGAAGCTGACGACTGAACAGAGGTCAAAGTTTATGAACCACATCAGGTAAAATTATATGATGTGTAGTTGGGGGTCTTTTGATTGGCAGACAGCTTAGTCAATGACTCTAAACTAAAACCCTGCTTGTCCAGTTCTACTTTTTTCATCTTCACCATGCAGACACGTGATGCTGAACAGAAAGAGTTTAGCAGATCTGACCTTGATGGAGTCGACCAGGTCCTCGACCAGGAACAGGCGTCTCATCTCGCCGATGGTCTTGTTGAGTCTGGCCAGAACCAGGTCGCTGTACTTGTGGACCATGTCCTCAGACAGCGCCACCTCCTGGTCCAGGTACAGCCTGTGGGGGAGCAGAGGAGGGTGGCGGTCAGGACGAGTGTCCACTCGCCAACGTGGAACGTTCTGCTGCGGCTGGTTTTCACCGAACACCAAACATCTGGTTCGAACTCCTCCTGGTCACGAGCGGAGCAGTTTTCTTGCTCGTGTGAAGTTTTATTTTAAATCAGCTCGGCCTAACTGAAGCATAAAGAAATGTTTGTTTTTTTTCCCTTCGGGGAGATAAAAGCAGACGCACACCGACGGACGTGATAAAGGTCGTCAAATCAACCTGAAATTAAACCACGTTCTTCCCGCCTCCGCGGGCCGTTCCATCACATGATGTAACCTCATGTTTTATCATGCAGCCCACCATAACCCCGCCCCCTGCTCTGATGTCACAGGTCATGGAACAAAGAACAGACTCGGAACCAAACCAGGACCGGTGGAGCCGAAGACTCAAACTAACAGGGAATAAAACGTGGGAGAAACTTCCATCTGTAAAACACCAGCTGTTTCCAATCAATTTAAGCCAATTAAGAGTTTGAAACTTTATGAAACCTAAAAATAAAAAATCCGTTCAGTTTCTTCCAATCTGAATTCATCGTTCTGGGACGTTTTAGTCTGGAGGTTCGTGGCCACCACGGGGAGACGCAACTGCGTCCTCGCAGCAGCTCCACGCGCCTTCAGGTCCGATTACACCAGCAGACCAGGCTGGACTAGTACGAACGGGTCCCGGGGCTCCGGACCCGGACCGGGCTGGACCAGTACGAACGGGTCCCGGACCAGACCAGACCGGGCCGGACCAGTACGAACGGGTCCCGGACCAGACCAGACCGGGCCGGACCAGTACGAACGGGTCCCGGACCGGACCGGGCTGGGTTCATGGTGCTCATCACCTAACGATTATTAATCCTCAACAGCTCCTTTCAGTTCATCAATCACATCATTCAGGCAGGATTTTAGTCAGATCACATGACCCGCCGACGAGCGACGCCCGGCGGTTCAAGAGTACCGGGCCGGTTCTGGTGAACTCTGAACGGGTCCGATGATAAACGCCATCCCCCGTTTCACTGTAAAACACCTCGTACGGCTCACACATTTAGGTTTTTATCAAAAACCACTTCTACAGTTGGACCTGCACCAACTTTCATTTTTATGTTCTTTACAGTTTAATTGTGAAACTGGACATTTCCAGTAATAAAACATTATTCATACAGACTATTTCTGCCTTTTTTCTTTGCACTCAGTGTTAATAAACATCTGGAGATTCCTTAAACGACTCAATCACTTTGACTAACTTTCCAACAAACATTTTTTAATCCAACTCATTTTTAATAGAATCGATACCTCGGGAATCTGAAGGCAGCTGTGAGGTCCTGGACGACTCCCGGCTCTGTTTTTACCATTTCTACCGGGATAGTGTCCCAGGAAAGCCGGACGAATCCTGGCTGAGGAGCAGCCAGATGTGAGGAAGGTCTTCTGGTACTCACTTGAACGGGTGGCCCTCATCGGACTTCTGGATGGCCTGCAGGATGCCTTTGTATATCCTGAAGCAGATGGTGACAGAGAGCAGAGCCAGGCCGATGTAGGAGCAGACGCTCACGATGGAGCAGACCGTCAGGGAGAGCAGCAGCAGCAGGGCGGCGCCGAACACCACGCCCGTGGTCTTCACATCTCGCCAGTAGAGGAGATCCACCACTGCAGGGACAACAACCACCAATCAGACCAGCCATCTCTGCTCCTTCAGCCTCTGCAGGAACATCACTGCCAGCAGAAGGCACCAAAGCGCGGGTTTCATCCGACCTCAGTCTTCTGCAGTTACGGCTCAGACTCCTGCTTCTTGACATGAGTAAGAAAATTCAGAGAATTTATGGATTTAAAGTGTGACATCGTCGCCATGGAGATGTTCTAACCCAATAAAATCCTTTTAGATGTTTGTTATTGAGCTCAAATGACGTTTCTCTAAACATTCACTTAAAACCAGGGTAATCCAACCAAGCAGCGTCGTTCTGGACGTTTTAGTTAACGGATCCATCAGCTGGTCACCGAGCTCTGCACAGCTCTGCTATGACTGGTTTGTTTCGGGGCGTGCGGAAGCAGGAAACATCTAGAACGTGCAGGACAGTGGTCCTGGAGGACTGGTCTTCAACTACGGTCTACGGCTATTTTATTTTATTTATTTTGACCAGTGCTCCGTTTGAATACACATCAGAACCACGAGAACGTCACAGGACTCAACCACACGGATGTGGAGATCAGAAGTCAACGACGGGTTTTGTTTGGCGCCGCCTCGATGTAACGCAGTGTGAAGGAGCGTGGCGTTCGCGTCTCCTCGGGGACAACCGGAGGTTTTTACAGTTCCAGCCTCGACTGAGATTTTCTGACTGCTTCTCATGTTAGGAAAAGTTTTGGGTCTGAATACCACTCAGATTCAGCCGTCTTCACAGCTCTGTTCACAGCAGTTGGTTTTTAGTGGGTGGAGTCAGACACTTGGTACCGCCCCTCTCCTCTGCCTCATCTGAGAACTGTCCATATTTGGATGCTTCTGCAGGAGAGCATGGAGCAGCAAACCTGAGAGGAAAATTAAGTTTTGAACTTAATATAATATCAAGTTTCATGGAAAATTCAACATTTCAGATTTTACAGACTCAGAAATTTACAAGAAAAATAATGATACTTTATAAACTATAGTTTGTAAAAAAACTAATTTCCAAAAACAAATTTGCAAGAAAAACTAAATTGTTGACTTTATAAAATTTCAAAATTTTTTAAGTAAAAAAATGCAGTATTTCTCACTTTATAATTAAAAAAATGTAGAAAGTTAATACAAAAATAAATTAATCAATCAAAAAAATGACATTGACTTTATAAACTCAAACTTGGAAGCCAACGTTTTTGGACCACAACACGAGTTCTTAAATGCTTAAACCTTATTATTTAGGAGACTCAACTCAAGACGGCTCATTTTACATCTCCACAAATTCTGGATATTGACCTTGTGGCCAAGTCGTCTGTAGGATGTTTTGAAAACCAGACCCGGTTCTGCTCCTGAATTTAAAAAGGATTCAAGCTTCAATCACCAGCAGTTTCACAACGGCTGGTTCCTGACAAACGTCGGAGGACGAGGACGGGTGGTGGCGAGGTTGGTTGGGGGTTGGACTCTCCCGACAGACAGCTGAGCTCAAGAGCTGTACTGAGCATGCTCATATTTCACCAGGGAATTCCAGGCAGGTCAAGGGACAATATTAGAAGTGAAGGAGTCGAGGGCTCCTGCAGGATGGACGTCAGACAGGCTGCACCTCCAGAGTGAACGACCAGAGCGACAACCACCCTGCAGCCAGCAGAGCCGGATGCTCACACATGACAACCGGTTGGAGAACAATAAAAGTCCAAACACAGAGAGAGAAAGTGCCGCTGCTGAGTTTTAACTTGCAAACGAAGGCCTGGTTCGGAGAGACAAAGGCAGGTGCTGTGGCTGCTGCGACTGGCAGCAGACCAGAATATTCCTGAAAATGGCTTAACAGCCAATAAATGAGCTTATGAGGCTGAAAAGCTCTAATCAGATTTTCTGCAGCAAGTCGCTGCCAAGAGGATCAAGAAGCGGCCTGCAGGACCCGCAGAAGCTGAGCAGGACTTTTTTGTGAGCAGACTCAACACCAAATGCTACACCTAATGACCCATCACAAAGCCGACAGGAACACGCCCACCGCCTGTCCGTCAAAGTTGTTTCCAGCTCCTTCAGCTAAATCCCGCCAAATATCTGCAGAGCTGCCACCAGACGTGTCCATCAAGATGAACCATTTAGCCATTAGAGATGAGACTTGATATGAACTCTCCTGGCATGAGACGAAGAAAATGTTTTCCACTAGACTGTAAATGTTTATTTCTGCTCTATGTTGGACGTTGTAACATGGAGGTTGATGGAGTCTGACTCACTTCTGCAGCCTCGAGCAGCCAGTCAGCAACTGCAACCAATCTTGGTTCCCCATGAACCCCAAACCAGCAGTTAGATGGTTGGTGCCTGATCTGAATCGACCTGCAAAAACTGTAGTTCAACAACTAGTTATCAACAACTAGGGTCTGGATCCAGAGCTGCAGTTCCTCCACTGACCACTAGGGTCTGGATCCAGAGCTGTAGTTCCTCCACTGACCACTAGGGTCTGGATCCAGAGCTGCGTATCTGAACAAAGACCACTGTGACTGGTTCTGGGCTGGTTTAGTTTAGTAAAGCAGCCTGAAACAGCTTTGCTCCAGCTGAAGTCTGCTAACCAGGACTAACCAGATCACCAGCATTTACTTCTTGCAGCAGCTGGATCATCTGGTCAAGGGACCCCCACCTCAGATCACAACTAGCAGCTCCCGGGCCCATTCGTGGCCACCCGTGTGGCAGCCCCTCAGGACTCAGGACCTTATTTCAGATGTCTGGATGCAGATGTTTGGTCAGATTTGATGAGAATCAATGTGAGCCAGCACAGCTAAACCTGCCAACTTGTATCGCGGGCGTTTGTCAGCTTTCAGACTAGTCTTGGATTTTCCGGGGCGGGGCGGTCGTTCCACCTGCAGGGTGAATGCACAGCTGCAGGGTGGAGGTGGAATAAAGAGGACCTCCTGCGTCTTCACACCACGATCCATGTGACAGCGGTGATGACCAGATCAGTTACATCCCCCCAACCAGACACGCCCCCAACCAGATGACCAACCCGTGTCTCCTCAAGTCCCATGAGACCGGTCCCGTCTCCGACTCTGGACTGTCTGTTTTAAAACATTAAACATCAGTCTGGTCCGTCCTCACAAGTGACAAAGACGTCAATTGAAAATCATTAATTTTTCTGTGACACTAAGGCTCCCAAAACTGCTCTTTGCAAACATGATCAACATTAGTCATTTAGAATAAACTCTACACATTAAAACCAAATAAAATTCGGGTTAGATTGTAATTTCAATCCGGTCCCGGTTCTGGTGTTGTGTTTTCACCCCATATAGGAAGGTATAGAAACCAGCCGTCTGCTGGTTCTGTCGCCCTGTTAGGCGCCGGTTCAGACCCAGATCTGCTGTGTTTGCGGGACAATTGGGAGCCAAAGCAGAACAACGTGGGAGGGGGCCGCGGTCCAAACGTGGGAGGGGGCCGCGGTCCAAACGTGGGAGGGGGCCGCGGTCCAAACGTGGACGTCTGGCTACTTATGGTCGCAGCGCCGGTGGCTGCTAAAAATAAAGCCGCATCCGAGCGACCCGCCCCTCCGCGGACCTCTTTCTTTAATCCTCCCCTCTGTCCGACATGCTCGCCGTCTCCAAGCGTTCAGCCCCCGTGCTCGGGCCGCTGTCCGCCCGAACGCCCCGACCCACCGCCCGGGACCGCGCACTCATCGGTGTGCAGACTAGCGTCCAGGCGTCCGGCAGGACCTCCGCGGGCGGCCCCGTGCGCCGCCGGACCTCCCCGCTCTGCGGATTGACGGCGGCCTCAGCGAGTCCCGGGGCTCGAGCCACAAACGCAACGTTATCCACACCGACGCAGGAACGACACAGAGCCGACAGCCGGACGGCAGACAAAAGATTAGAGCAGACTAACCCCGCTTGGCGTCCATCTTGAAGCTCCGTTAACGCAGCAGCAGGACAGCGGCTCCGCCTGGCTGACGACGGGCACGCATGCGCAGCTCTGCCCGCCGGGGCCTCGCTCTGAATTTAACGGCTCAGAAAATCTCAGCTTTTGTCGTTCAAATGACAAAATTAAAGATGCCGAGTCGTCACGGACGTAATAACCCTCTCACCCCAAACGGTGTTCATAAGACCAGAACACATTATTTTACCAAAAATGTTTAGAAATATGGCAGATAAAGTGATCATTTGTAAGAAAACACCACTCCTGCCCAGGGTGGACCCCCGCCCAGGTCCACGGTGGACCCCCGCCGAGGTCCAGAGTTGAACCCCCACCGAAGCCCAGGGTTGGACCCCCGCCCAGGGTGGACGAGGCCCAGGTTGAACCCCCCCCCCCCCCCCAAAGTTGAACCCATGCCCTGTAAGAAAACACCACTCCTGCCCAGGGTGGGCCCCCGCCGAGGTCCAGGGTTGAACCCCCACCCAGGCGGACCCCCTCCCAGGGTGGACCCTGTCTTTAGCCTGGAATAACCTGGGACAGGTTCCAGTAAACCCCTGTAACCCCGTACAAGATTAAGCGGGTATGGAAAATGGATGGATTATTCCACGTTTCTGGACTTCTGACGGGCCTTCATCATACCATCAACACCACATCAGTTTTCTTCTTCCATGCTGCAGTTTGCATCCATGACAACTCTGAGGAGGTGAATTCTTTTGTACCACCTCAGGTGAATTTATAAAGCAGCACATTTATTTCTAATAAGACTGACAGCAGCGGCTGTCCATCATCACTCCCTCATCAGTTATCATCACCTAACAAAACGACGGTACATAACCGGCATAACAGCATCGACTAAAGGCAGCAGTAACTTCTGATTTCACCAAACGACATCTGAAACAGGATATTCTGCTGTAAAAATCCACCGGCAAACCAATAAAGAATTGGGGCTTTTATAGAAATGATGTGGTCCAAAGACCATCGACAGGATCTTCTGTTTTTGGGAGAGTTTCCAATAATGAGCCTGGAGCCGGAACAACTCTACTTAAACTACTGCGTTAAGTGACTGTTCCAAGGAAATAAATAAGTCTATACGGAAGAAACACCGTTATTTTGCTTTTCTGCCACCTGAATGTTACAGACTGCAACTTTACAAACCACCTATGTGATTTCAGACCTCTTTTAGGTCCCTTTACAGCTGCAGCAGTGCGTCAATCAACAACGCAGTCCAAATCAGTTTAAACTTATTACAAAACAATCAGTTTCAAGTTTTCATATCTGAATTTACTGCATCTTTATACATGAGAAGTATAAAAGAAATTAAGTCTGCTTGTGCTGCAGTTTGTAATTTATTATTCCCAAAAATACTGAAATAATTAGTTTGTTAGTGATGAAAGTGGAACTGTGAAAAACCCTCCAGCGACTTCGTACTTCTTCCCACCCAAACCCAGAATAATCAGGATATCGCTGGGATTCCTGTCCAACAGTCATTTAAAAGACGTCCTATCAGCCCTTTAAAGGATCATTTCTTCTCAACAACGATCCTCTTGACTTTTATCAACAGGCGAGTCTGAGCTGTAACATCACCAACAGTGGAAGAACGGCGTAATCTTCTACCGAGGCTTTTATTATGAAAGGGAGGCGTTTCAAACAGAGGACACAGCAGAACAAGTGTTGCATAAGCGGGCTGTAAAAGGTAAGTGGTGCTTCCAGAGGAGATAAAAGTCACAAATTCAAATCGAGACTGCTGGAAATAAAATAATCAACTGCCCATCAGATCTCCTGAAGCTCAGAACCCATATAAGGTTCTACAGACTGTCCAGGTGCATGCTGGGAGAGCTGCAGTTCAGAAACCCAGGAACTCCAACTGATGAGGATTCAGACGTCGAGCCTGAAGAGGTCACCAAAGATGCAGCTGCATGTGCACAATTAATACATGAGACTGCTTCTGAACGTTGAGGACTTTCACATCTCCAACGTTCCGCAGACGAGCAGAGACCTCTCAGGTGATCGAACAGATCACATATGTGACAGGAGACGATCCAGTAAAGCGCCTTCTGTACAACATCTGATATTCCAGTGGTATCATTGCACATAAACATCTGGAGAAGAACAGTTTCATCTACAAAAAGATCTGACCTCAGGATTGAGAATCACCCTGAAAGTTCAAGAACCAAGTCAGACGCCAAAGATTCTGGATCAGGAACATCCTGGTTGAAGTAAGGTTCTTCCATCCTTCATGAATCCATCAACTTCAGCTTCAGAGCAGCAGTCTGAGCAGGGACCCCACACCTCCCTCTCCACAAACTCTGCCTGTAGATGGACCAGGAGGACAGCCGACCGAGAGACAAACTCTCTCCAGCGAGTCCTGGATCTACTCTGAATTCTCCATCAGATGGCATCCTGACCAGATGCCCCAAGGACCTCACCTAGTCTTTTGGTGTGGAGGGACAGGTACACTAAGCTCCTCACCTCATCCCTAAGGGGGAACATAAAACCCTTCAAAGGATGTTCATGTGGACGAAGGTGGGTGACCTCCTTCTGGACTGAAAGAACCAGATGGAGGATACGAGCGGCTGAAATGAGTTTCCTCTGCAGGGCGGCTGGAGTGGAGAAGTTCAACCATCCAGGTGAGACTTGGAGTAGTCACTGCACCTTCACAGTGACAGGGCCCAGTTGAGGTGGTTCATCTGGCTAGGGTGGGTTCTGGATGCCTGGGGTGATGTTTCTAGCATGTCCAACCAGGCAGAGGCCCAGGAGCTGGTGGGATTATCTCTCTCAGCTGTCCTGGGAACGCCTCAGTATTCCCCAAAGTAGCTGGAGAAGAGGGAGGTCTGGTAGAGAAGAAGATGAAGTTCATGGATGGATGGTGCCCTAGCTGACAACTGTGCTAGCTCCTCCAGGCTTGGGACCGGTACCATGAGTGGATGGGTCAGTGTGGGGTTCAGAAACCCGGTGGGACGGGACAGAGCTGAGGACTGATCCGGTGTCCCACCAGCGGAGGGAAACCGACTCCAACAACTACTCCAAAGGCTCATTTGTACGACTGGGAAGTGGGCTTGGGTCTGGACCCGGGTTCAAGTTCATGGGTTGGCAACAGAGGAGAACCACCACGGGCCCCTGAACTCCCCAGCTGCTCCCTGGGAGCCGAAAACACGGCAGCCCACTGCTCCAAGTGTAACTAGTGATGCTTAAAAACTACTTTCAGTGTGTTTCGTGAGATATATGCTGATAAATAAAGATTATTGTCATTATTATTATTATAAAATGATTGTTGTTAAAAAAAACCAACATCATCCAGTTAAAAATGTAAAAAATCTGTATATAATGAGAATTCTGCCGCGGTGACAGAGGGTTCAAGACGCCATCAGACGACTAAACACATGTCAACATCTGTTCATGGATGAGAGTCGAATCGTTCAGATCCCGTGTCGCCAAGGTAACCCGTTTACAGCGCCGATCCATCAAAGTGTTTGAAAAAAGAGAAAAAGGACTGTGCAGCAGCTTCCAGAAGGCTGCGGTTGCAGGTCTGCCTTACAACATAAACATGAGATGTTTCACAAATAACACACACACACACACACACACACACACACACACACACACACACACACACACACACCAAATATTGCATAGTCACATTCTGGTCGCAGCATCACACAAAGAAACCACCCTCACAGACAGAAAATTCTCTTCAACACTTTATGGTCTTGACACACGCACACATACACACGCACACACGCACACACACACGCACACACACGCACACACACACACACACACACACACACACACACCACAAAGGCTTCACTGTGAAGTACAACAGGCGACGGCATCGTAACGGCCTCTGATGACTCGACAAGAGCAAACACGTGATGATCAGCAGACGGCGGCGTGAAACCGGCCCCCGGTTCATCCTCAATGATCTCTGATCGATAAATTACATTTAACTTTCAAGGAGCAGCTGTCCTGCCGATGCGGAGACGATGCCGTCTTTGGGACTGATCCTGACTGATTTACCTGCAGCAGAGTTTTGGCCGGCTCGATAATGCGACTGGGGGGTGCCAGGGACAGAGCTGAATTATCAGCAGGTTAATCAGTCCGCACAGGCAATCTAAGTATTGATGAATTCCTGCATAGTTCTCTTTCAGAAACCGGTAGGCTCTGGAAAAGTGACGGATTTCATCAAAACCCAGCCAGGTTTAATGTCAGAGACACCAGTCTGGAGGCGGCGGCTTCGGTGGGCTGGAATGAGACCATCTCCTCAGAAACTGAAATCAGCTGCAGCTCTGACACGACCCGGGCGACAACACACAAACACAGAGCATGTTCAGACCGCTGAGGCTCAGCGGCAGATCCCTGACACCCCAGCCAATCACTAAGCTGCCAGCTGACGTCACCCCTCCCCCTCCTGCTGTCCACCTTTGGTCACAGTGGCTGAGCGTCCAAAGGTCCTCTGATCGGCCCCCCGAGCTGCAGCAGAACCACACCTGAGTCCAGAAAAATCCGCAGAGGTGCACCCTGCACCCGCCGGATCAGAGGGAACTCACGTTGGGGGGTGGGGGGGGCACAGATAGATTAAACAAACCCGCTCTCACAGCAACAAACAACTTTGATCCTCACGTTCAGTCACATTCTTCAACTCACAACCCGTCACCACCGGATCACATCAATGACATGACCGTTAAACCGGCGACCTGGACCCGACACGGATCAGACGCGCACAGACAGGCGGAGGTGTGATGGGGGCGTACCCTGCTCCCTCCACTGCTTCGTCGCGGGCTCCTTCTTCTCCACGGAGTTGTTGTCCATGCTGTCCGGTCAGCAGAAACACATTCCAGGCAGACAGAGCCGGCCGAGGCAGTCGGTGAGAGTGAGAGGGAGAGAGTTCACTGGTCTGCAGGAGGAGGAGGAGGAGGAGGAGGAGGGGAGAACCCGAGCACGGCTTCCTGTGGGAGGAGGAGGAGGGGGGGCCTCGACTGCAGCCAGCGAATGAAGAGTCAGCTGACTGTCTGCTGCCGGCGCTCTGACGCAGCGACTATAACCAGCTCGGCCGCCTCCTCCTCACCCTTCCCCTCCTTTCTCCCCCTCCCTCTCCCTCCCCCCCAGAGAGTTTTATCTCACCTCTTTTCCCCTTCGTCATCCCTCCCTCCTCCTGCTGACGAGGCAGATGAATGATTTCTGGCTGTGACACAAAAGCTTCAGATCTTTCTGGAGACACAAGCCTGCTCACTTTAACCAAACTAGCGCCACCAGCGATGGCGTGGAGGAGTCGTGGAGGAATTCTGACGAATCTGACGGCTGTCGTGAGCCAGAAGCTGCTCAGACCATCATCCAGATCAGAGCTGACGAGGCCCACCGTCACTACAGCTCTAAACAAACGTCACAAAGATAAATGCAAATGTCAAATGTTCGTACCCAGAGAACAGTATAAACGCCCACTATGCTCGGTTTAAATCTAAACGCAGACCAGATCAGGGAGAGAACAGGACTCCCTCCCAGTCTTATTCCAGAACTGGTTCTGCTGGGTTCTCAACTATTGAGCCTGCAGGCGGTTTACATCCTGAGACAGCAGGGTGCTGCTGTTGGCTCAACGAGCTCTGGAAGTTTCCTGCTCAGAGATGATTGCATAAAGACCTACGTTCTCAGTGACTCTTCACCTCGATCTGAGACAGAAACCGTAGCTCTCCACAGTCGGTGCTGCTGTAATCCACCCATGGGTGTGGCACGTTCACAACCCATGTCCAGACCACAAAACAGCTGTTTATTTTCTTTCTGGAGATAACCGCAGCTCTTTTTTTTCTGCTCCGGGCACTTTCAGTCCACAGTTCAGTGTCAGGGTCTGCATGCTGACACCAGGGGGCGCTGCAGATTAAAGCAGCCGACAGCAGGGGGCGCTGCAGGTTAAAACAGCCGACAGCAGGGGGCGCTGCAGGTTAAAACAGCCGACAGCAGGGGGCGCTGCAGGTTAAAACAGCCGACAAGTCAAACAACCTGCATGTGGCTGCACACAGGAGAACTCAGAAGACATCTTTTCTGAAATCCTGCAGAGCGACGCGTTCAGGTCCCCTCAGACTTCTCATTCACTGACTGGCAAGAAAATGTATGTGAACCTTTTAATTTAACTTGTTGTGTGCATTAATTTACAATAACATTTCATCTGATCTTCATCCATGTTGTAAAACCAGACAATGTGGTTAAGCTGTTAACACATCCATCCATTATCTATTCCTGCTTACTCCGTCTCCGGGTCACGGGGGTCTGTCGGAGCCTATCCCGACACATAGTAGGCAAAAGGCAGGGGTCCACCTGGACAGGTCGCCAGTCCATCACAGGTCCACATATGAAGACAGACAACCATTCACACCTACAGACAATTTAGAAAGATCAATTAATCTGCATGTTTTTGGCCTGGGGGAGGAAGCCGGAGTACCCGGAGGGAACCCACGCAAGCACTGGGAGAACATGCAAACTCCACGCAGAAAGACCCACCGGGACGGGAATCGAACCAAGAACCTTCTTACTGTGAGGTAACGGCGCTGACCACTAAGCCACCGCGCTGCCTCCTGGTAACACATTTTATTAGTTATTATAACTTCCTCTCTTTAGAGAACCCGCCCATTAAACATCCCCAGATAAGAATCCGTATTTTGCCCAACTGGACTCCTGTTAATGAAACAAGACTGAATAAGATACAGGTTTTCTTCATTCCAACAACCAGACGTTCCTTGGCTTCAACTAACCATCAACCACAAGGGTTCACTTACTTTTTCCTCCAGCACTGTACATGTTAAATGAACATGTTCCATAAAGACAATAAATTGTAATACTTCCTATTTCACAATGTTAAAAATAGTATGTGTTATTCTGAACAACATGAAGATCAGAGAAAATGTATACGTAAAAATCATTACTTTCAAGGGGTTCACATACTTTTTCTTGACACTGTAAGCCTAATCTTAGTTTCATCCGGTGGATATGTGTAATGACATCATTACACTGCTGCTTTACGTGGAATGAAAGCTTCGGATGACGGTTTCTGTGATGTAATCTGGGTGTGAATAATGATGAAACGGTGATGTAGACGGACTATTCCACGTGACTCAGAATACTACTACTACTACTACTACTACTACTACTATCATTTAGCAGGCGCCTTTTCTTTTTTTTGGTAACACAGAAGCCGAACTTTGACCTTCATGCGGCTGCAACTGGAAGCCAGTGCAGAGATGAGCAGCGTAGTGACATGAGCTCTCTCGGGCCGGTTGAAGACCACAGGTGCTGCTGCCTTCTGGATCCTCTGCAGAGGTTTAACTGAGCACGCAGGGACGGGGAATGACATGACCGGAGCCTGAACCAAGAGCTGTGTTGCTGCACGTTCTGTCTGGTAGAGTCTGATTTTCCTTATGGTGTAAAGACCAAATCGGCAAGACCGGGAAACTGAGGCAACATGATCCTTAAAGGTCAGCTGGCTGTCTAACATGACACCAAGATTCCTAGCAGAAGACGTGGGCACAAGTGTGATGGAATCTAGCTGGACGCTTAACTGAGGAGGTAAGGAATGACCGACTGGACAGACAAAGAGCTCAGTCTTGGACAGATTTAGCTGGAGGTGGCAATCCTTCATCCATGCAGAGATATCAGAGAGACAGTTGTGGGAGAAGCCAAGAGAGCTGATGGTTTCACCTAGTGAGGTGGTGTATAGTGAAAAGAGAAGAGGGCCAAGCACTGATCCCTGTGGCACCCCTGTTGCCACCTCATGTGATCTGGACACTCGTCCTTGCCATGATACTCTAAAGGATCTTCCTGTGAGGTAAGACGAGAACCACAAGAGGACAGATCCTAAAATGCCAAGCTTTGAGAGTGTGAAGAGAAGGGTGTGGTTTGACTGTGTCAAAGGCAGCAGACAAGTCAAGCAGTGTGAGGACTGAGGATAGACCAGCGGATCTGGCAACCCACAGTGACTCAATAACTGACAGATCTGGCAACCCATAGTGACTCAGTAACTTACAGAAGAGCAGATTCAGTTGAGTGGCCCTGCCTAAAGCCTGGCTGACATGGATCAAACAGGTGGTTGTCGGGACTGTGAGCTGAACTGTGAGACCTGACTGAAGACGACTCGCTTTAGGAGTTCAGACATGAACGGGAGCAGCAAGACCAACCGGTAGTTGGGTTGTGTGTGGGGTTTTTCAGCAGCGGGGTGACTGGAGCTTGCTTGAAGGCAGAGGGAAAGACGCCAGTAGATGATTTAAGAGAGCAGTTTGATGCTCTGCAGGATGTCGGTGGGAACAGGATCAAGAGGACAAGTCGTTGGTTCTGAGTCGACTAAACGTTTAGAAACTTCGTCCTCTTTTAGAGATCGGAAAGCGCAGAGAGAGGCACCAGTAGCCGGTTGGGGTGGACTGAGATGGTCCGGCTCAGAGAACTGGTTACTGATGGTACAACTTTTTCAGTAAAGTAGGAAGCAAACTTTTTTGCAGTCAACCCAGGGGGAGGCCGAGTAGGAGGTGGAGAGAGGAGAGTTAAACGCCATGAACAGAATGTTTAAATTATACAACGTTGGCACTCAGCTTTTCGTTGCTGGAGGTCATGATGACCAGATCTGATCTTGTTGCATTTACTCAATGAAACTATTCTTATTTCAAGAATTTACTCTAAACGCTTCTAATTGTTCTTTAGCAGGAAAAGTCTAGTTTGTATTCAACATAATACTTTTTCTTATGGAAATGAATGTATTTGGAACATGAAAAGCAATTTATTATGTTATGTTGTTAAAAAAATGCTTGGCTGGTGGATTTTTCTTTCTTTTTTTTTTTTTTTTTTTTTTTTTAAATCTACCAGTCCACTTGGCTAGTGAGTCAAAAAGTTCATTTCAGACCCTGCCTTGGTGAATATGTAAGCCAACACAACAATCACGTCATCTGCTCCAACACAATCACTAATCTATAGTCGATCCATGCAGGAGCTGATGAGTTTCTCGTGCAAGGACTCGATCGGTTAGTGAGGAAGATCTGCGTCCTCACCGCACTGCCTCCAGTTGCATAACCAGCAAGATCTGCTGAGTTTCTGGGTCGGAGAACCCTTTGTGGGGCTGCCAGTGTCGCAATGCAGGGGGGGGAAGCCCCAGATACACACACACACACACACACACACACACACACACGCACACACGCACACACGCACACACACACACACACACACACACACCTCGACTCGTCCTACACAACAAAGTCCTGCCGCTCTGTCACACATCATCTGTCTGCAGCTCTGAACACAAATCCTGCATTTAAACAAAGATGCGGCGCCGTCGTCTTTACACAGACGGTGAAAATGATTAACGACTCTCGAAACGTCCCGCACTCATCTGAAACTTGTCAAACATCATCATGCTGCAGTCGATTTTTACTTTGGGGTAAACAAACTGGATATCACCGGAAAAATCACGTCTAAACACAACCAGAAGAGACAAACATTTGTGTTTGTTCTTTTTAAGTGGCCATGTGTTTAGATTAGTTTTTCTCAAATGCGACTGGAGGCTCCAACAATGACGGAAATACACGTTACACTCCTATGAGTGCTGATTAACACTTCTTTCTGGAGAGTTTTTTCTAACTTTGGCTCCTCATGACATCAGAGAGGCAGAGTTTCCTTTTATGGTCTTATTCTCCAGGCAGTGCTCGTTCATCAAAGCTCTTCAGCAGTCATTTTAAAAGCAGAACTTCATGACCACGCAGAAAAGATCGACAGGTTTTCCCACCCAGGTGGACATGCCAGTGCTCTTTCATACTCTGCCCCATGGTAGTTAAAAAATACAATTCACTCAAGAATTTAACGCAAAAAAGTAGTCATCAATTTCACCGAATATCACACCCAGACTGACCGACGGTTGGCAACCGTGGAGACCTAGACGTTGTTGAGTCATTACTATAGTTCAAATTTTAATCAACATCAGACTTTGTCGTCTCTTTAATTTCTTGCATTTCAGAGAAGAACCTTGGTTTTAAAGTAAAGATTCATTTTTTCTGTGACCACCATTTATTCCTCTTTTGCCACCTTCATCAGTTTTTATTTGAGCATAAGTTCATGTTCTGATCATCTAAAAACAGCGCTGGTGTTGAACCAACACATGTGCAAACCAGCTGGAGTGCCTGGCAGAAAGTTCAGCTGCTCACATTATCAGCAAATAAAAGTGCACTTATCCCCAGGAACATAAACTCTGATGCAATCGTGCATGACTGGTGTGGAGGATGCTGTGAAGCTCTGAAGTCAGTAACATCGATGTGTGGCTGGGTGCTGAGGTCCCTCAGGTGGTGTTGGGTTGCAGCGGCATCTCGAGCTATTCCCAGAGACGAGAGAAGCTCCAACCAGTGTCGGTAATCCAATTCGGGTAAAAAGTTAAACACAAGGAAGCATCTGCAGGAGGTGGAGACGCTGGTTTGACTGCGGGCGGAGGATGAGGAGCTTGCGTTCATCTAAAAACCCGCCCACGACCCGCCACGCCGCATCAGCTCCGTTTACATTAGTCCGGACCCCTGATTAAGCGTACTCTCGCGGGTGAGTTCTTGGCGAGGCAGCTCAACACACCACCGCGTGTCAGTTAATATAAAAAGGACAGGCGATAGATTCGAGCGTTAAACGCGGGTATCCGCCAATGTGAAAGGCAGCTGTCACGAGCTCTGCTATCTAGGCTGGATTAGTGGGGTTACAAGATCACCTGAAGGTTTCACGTAGACATAAGAACTCCGCCTACTCATTTAAACATGTTTATTTTGGCACGTCTTTAAATTCTAGTGTGAACCTCTCCTCAAACATGCTTCAAACTTCATCTCAAAGCCTCACCGGCGTCCACAGGTCAACGTAATGTTGATGTGCAGGTTGGCGCTTAGTTGTAGCCTTTTATTCTGAAAATTCCCTGACCTGAGATCTGTCAAGATCCTCAGAGGCCACGCCTCCAGCATCTCAGGTAGATAGAAAACCCTCTCTTACCATTTTGAATCCTGTTCTCTCATATCTGACCGTTTTAGTCATCCATGTTTAGTCGAGTGGTTAATACTTTTCAGAAATGTGAATAACTTATCACATCATTAAAATCACAACACTTAATAAAAATGAAATGATCAGATGCAAAGAATTGATGTTTGTTGCAATTAGTTAAATGCACAAAATGCAACAAAACCAAAAGATTTGACCACAAGGGAACACAAACCAAACTATATACAAAATGCAAATGTTAAATGTCCAACTAAATGCAAAAAGGAATGATGCAAAGAAAAGAGAGTGAGGTAAGTGATGAGATTTAAAGTAAAGGCTGGCTGCTGGTTGGTTGGATGGAAGAAAGTAACTGAGGAGAACCAAAGCGTGATGATGAAACTGCACAGATGAATGTCAGTGAAACTGAGGAGGATGTGGAGGTGGTTTCCATGCCAGAACGGGTTTATTTTACCTGCTCTTATGTTCACGTTTGGCATCTTAAAGAGTTTTCCACCCTCAACGCTCTTCTTAGCGGCTGGCTCCTCTGGTTTGGCAGGAGGTTGAGTTGGGGGCGCCTGGCTGGGGGGATGCTGGACGCCAGGCTTCTCCAGCTCAGCCTTGGTCTTCTGGGGGGATGCCTGGGTGAGGAGGTGGTAGGAGCTCTGACTGGGAGCTTCTACTTCGGCCTCTGCAGGTTGGGCTACCTTTGTAGGAGGCGTGGCAGCAACTGGTTCTGGCTCCTTTTGCTCAAAGCAGAGATCGTCATCCATGGGGATCTCTGGGGGTTTGGAGGAGGCAAACTTGGAGGTATCCAGAGCTTCAAGAAACTCATCAATGACACCTCTCGGTGGTCTCTCAATGAACTCAAATTCTTCGGAGGAGACCTCATGCTCAGAGACCTCCTCAGCGACCTCTGGCTCTTCCATTTCCATCTTCACATCTTTCTTCTCCGTTTCCACCTGGAAGCTAGCAGGATTCTTGGCCATGGCCTCCAGGACTGGAGACAGGGAATCCGCGGTTGGCGACTCTGAATCTGAATCTTCAGCAGCTGTTTTTTTGTTCAGGAAGTCAAGCGGCTCAAACTTTTCTGTCACTCTGGAAGAATCGTGGCTTGAGAACCAATCTTTCTGCTCAACCTTGACAGGCTCCTCTTCTTTGACCTTAGCTGGGCTGGTTTCCTCAGCCTCTTTGACAAGATCAAAAGTCCCAAAGCTTTTATCATCTTCAACTTTTGCGTTCTCACAATCTCGCGCCTCCATCTCTTCCGTCATCTCCTTAAGCAGGGACACTTTAGCCTCAAAAGCAAAGGGATTGTTGGCGGACAGGTTGATTGGAGGGTTGGGCGACTCCATCATCTTCCGTTCAAAGATGGGGCTCTGGTCCTCCGGACTTCCCTCGGAGGAACCAGAGTCAACTTTGTCAGGGTTTAGGGGGGAAGACTTTAGGATGTCTGGAAGTGATGGCGGCAGAGCTGTGTCCTCTTCTTCTTCATCGTCTTTAAGACCAGATGAGAACTGATTCAATGGCTGCATGAGTGAGTCAGCTGCCTTACTGCTGGTTTCAAATGGTTTCACCTCATCCAAGACTGATGGTAGGCTCTCCTGGGATTCTCCGGTCTGCCCATACTGGACCAGATCCGGTGTTGGACTCTCCGACATTTTAGAAGCTCTGCTGTCAGACTTTGCCTCTCCAAAGTGGGAGTAACCACTGTCAGCCAGCGGCGAATAGCCCTCAAATGGGTTATTATTCTTCTTCACCTCATACATCAAGTCATCTTCATCAGACTGCTCACCATGAGGGCCTGGCTCGTATCTGGAGGGGCTAATGGAGGTTTTGTCCTGAGGAAAGGAATCCATGGAGATCTTGGAGGTGTCTTGAGATGCTACGAATGGTGAATCCCAGTGCTCTGTTGGGTTAGAGGAGGCAAGGTCAGACTCGGGAACCTTCATCTGAGGGTTCACAGGGGAGGGACCAGTGGAGGACCTGTCTGAGCTAATGAGCTTCTCCTCGGGTGAAAAGGAAATGCCGCTGTCTTCGCATGGATTATGAGGCCCTGGATCTTTCCCTAAGCTCAGGTAAGGGCCAGCTAATGAATCTAGGAGGTCTTCCTTATTTTTATTATGGCCCGGTCCAGAATCCCCCTCTTCACCTTCCCAAGGCATGTCCTTGGAAAGAGTACTGGGGGGTTCAGTGGAGAAGGAGCCCAATGGTGCAGCAGATCCTGAAGGTGGGGGCTGGTTGGGACTCTCAGTCAGAGAGAGCTCTTCCAGAGAGTCGGGTGAGTGCAGAGGGGAGAGAGGAGAGATGGGAGCAGGGGAATCACCCTTCTGCCCAAGTTCTTGAGTAGAGAGGGAGGAGGGAGAATGCAATACAGCACATATCAAAGACATACTCCATTCCTCAGAGCGCCCACCACACCTGGGCAGAACAGCAACTGAAAACATTTTCACAGGTTCGGGGATCAAGACCAGACAAACGCTGCTTAACAGCTGGTTGAGGCCAACGGACAATTGCTTAATTGTGCTTGAATTAATCTTGCAGTCAAAAGTTAGTATGTCCTATTTCAGCCCTCCGTTTTTATTTGTGTAAAAGCATAAAAATCATCTTATTACAGTAGGGCCTAAATCGGCGTCAGACCGATGTCTGAGGAGGACTTCATAGTCAACCGCCAACCATGACTCGTCCACCACCGTGCTTGTCGGTGGGTCTGAGGTGTTTCTGCTGAAACACTGAGTTTGGTTTCCCCCAACATGGTTCTGGACGTGAAGACCAAACATCTCTACTTTGGCCTCCTCTGTCCGGTGGACATTGTTCCAGAAGTCTGCTGGTTTGTTTTGTTAACTTCAGTCATGAACCGAAGACATTTGCTCCTGGAAACCCAAACTAACAAACTGTTCTTGTTAAGTCTTCTTCTGATGGTCATGGATTTGAAAATGAAGTGCAGCTCTTTTCTCTTTTCTTTTATTTCTCAGATTATTTATTTATTAAACTAGCTGGGACAGCCTCACCTGAGAGGACTGACAACTGTCTTAAACCTTTTCCAGGTGGGAATAATCCTTCTCACTGGGGAACACTGAACTCCATATCATTTGAAAATGTTTTTTTTTTTTAAACTATTTCCACATGGATTTGCAGCAACTACAAATGCCCAGATTGTAATTTTCTTTGCCAGTTCTGATTTCTGATTTTATTAGAAAAACATCACACCTGCCAACACCTATTTTGTCTGACTCTGATTTTCTTTCTTCCAACGATAATCAACTCCATACTTGAACTTAAACACGATAAAACTGGTTTTGATCTTAACCTCACCTTCGCTGGCTTCAGGACACTGAACATGCTCAGAAGGGTAAAGCTTTTTTTGTTTTTGTAAAAGTCCTGGATAGAACATGTTTATTTTTTGCCTTACAGGCACCATCATCATTAGTGCTGGGAAAGAACAGGCTTCTCCTTTCTGATACCAGCTGATAAAAACTAGTTCATCTCTAGGTCCATAGCTGATGTCATTCCCTCTTGGCACTGTGAATGCTTCAGAGCAGCAACGTGCCAAAACATTTGCTTTTATAGAGGTCTGAACACCTGCTGATGATGTCATCAAGCAGAAGCTAGCAGTATCCTCTTATGGAAGCACTGGGGGGGGGGGGTACTTAGGATTTCCCACGTTTTTGTTAAAGAATTAATGGCAGAGTGTTAAAATGTTTTATTTTGAAAAAAAAAGAAGAATTTTTTAAGAAGCTTTGACACAAAAACTAAATGTGAGATTAAAAGAGAGGGTTCCAACTTTTTCTGATGACCGTTTGTTTAAAGGACTGTTATAATGTTATAATACCAAAATTAGATGATTGAGCCTGGACACAGAGTTGAATCGTGCTCCACGATCCCGCTCCAGAGTTTTAATATACTAACCAACAGAAGTGCATCTTCCGTGCTGGGACTCTTATTTCGGATAGATCGAGTAAAGATTTAAACTCCCGTCTATCCCGGCAGTCAGTTTTCATCCATCCTCAACACCAACGTTCGCAGCGTTTGTCTGGTTACCTGGATACCACCCCACTGCTATAAAAATCATTTTTGCCCAGGTCTGGTACCATTACACATGCCCAGTGGGTCAAACAAACTGCAGAGTGTTGGGACATAATGATTCCTCCCAAATAACTTGCTTAAAATGATTTTCACACAAACGTGTTTAGAAAGCCGTCAGTCACTGAGGAGGATCATTATTTATCTACAAACTAGCTGTGAGTTCACGTCAGTCTACTCTACAACGGTGAGTCACGATGCTGCACAGACACAAGCGACGAAGACAAACCTCCACAAACATCCAGAGGAAACACTCGCCGACACACATCTACAGCTTCTCACATGCAGCGGGCTTCTTCTCACAACTAAAAACGACAGATGGGACTGAACTGAAGAGGCGAAAGGAGATGAATGAAGACGGAAACGGAGCAAGCAGAGAGGACTTGCCTGTAGGGAACTGCATCAGAAGATGAGGCTGAGCTTTAGAAGGAGGAGGTTCATCTGTGGAGGAGAGCAGAGAAAAGAAAGCAGCAGACAGATTAGAGACAGGACAGGAAACACCGGGAGGGAGGAAGGCCGTCACAATTAATACTTTCATCACTTATCCGTCACTATATTTTTCATTTCTAAACTCACTAGAGCAATAGATGGAGTTGCTCCAGAACGTTTGGGTCAAGTAGAAGGAATTAGTTCTACAGCTCAGTTCAGGAGTTTCACTGGGGGAACGTTTGCATTTATGCAGAAAGAACGAGAAAAATCCAGCAACCTCTGAGTTGAAGTTATCTGAGAAACGGTTAACCAAAGCTGACAATAAAACAAACCCGTAAGTTTGTTTAAAAGTCAAACAGAAGTCCAGTTTTTCTCAGCTGAAACCAATACTTTACAAGAAGAACTGGAGCTTTCAAACATCTACTATACAGCGCTGGATTTCCTACCAGGCGGTTTCACAACCCAAACTACGTAAACCGCCGACACCAACGAGCCACAGAAGCGACGGAGGACCAGCGATTTGCAGCTCATAAGCTCCAAACTCCCCACCACTCCATTCATGGATGGAGGAAGAACAAACGTGACGGAAGTCCAGTTTCCCTGATTCAGGCCTGAGATTGACCATCGAGAAATCGAGACAAACTTGAACCACAAGGATGGAAGACAAAAGTCTGGAGAAGAGGAGGAACTGGTCTGAAACGGACAGAACCAGCGGCAGCTGAAGAGGACCGCACAGAAGGTCTGGAAACATCTCCAGGAGGAAACTCAGGATCTGGTGACAGACTCCAGACTCCAGTCATCGACAAGAAAAAGATTTTAACCAAGTATTAGAAATTATGGCTATATTTACAATTACGTTGCTGACAGACACACAGACAGACAGACAGACACGCAGACAGACAGACAGACACGCAGACAGACAGACAGACACGCAGACAGACAGACAGACACGCAGACAGACAGACAGACACGCAGACAGACACGCAGACACGCAGACAGACAGACAGACACGCAGACAGACACGCAGACAGACAGACACGCAGACACGCAGACACGCAGACAGACAGACAGGGACCACGTAGAAGCAAAGCTGAACGTGGAAATCAGGTCTTCAAACCTCCAGTGACCGACACAGACATAATCACAGCTCCAGAGTTGCAGAAAGCTGCAGAGACGCTTCGGATCGGCTGCTCAGAGATTCAGGTCCTGCTGTCTGACTTCAGATCTGACTCAACAAGTTCTGGCAGGTTTGGTAGCATTTCATAAAGAGTGGTGGAGCCAACGAGGGGGCAGCTGGAGCGGAAAGCTTCGACGGTTACACAACCGACATTCTGACCCGCCAGCTTGGATCAGCAGCGCTGCTAGAAGCTGGAAACTTCAGTCCTCGGACGGCCACAGATATTTCCATGAACCGTACAGTTTCTAAATGCTGCAAACAAGGCTGAAATCGCTCAAACACTGTTTTCAGATCAAGTGACTGCACAAGCCGAATACATTCATGGTAGAACACGTTTGGAGGTTTTTTCTGAGGGAGGAAGAACCAAAGGAACTCGAAATGAACAGAAGAAGAAGATCAAAATCTTCTGAAATGATGAACATAAGTGTCAGTCCTACCGAGCATTCATCTGTAAAGGAAAACACATGCACTGGGTTTCCCGTCAGAAAACATCAGCAGCAGGGAAAATTCAAGTCCTGTAAGAATCACGTCCACATACTCTTCACAAAAGTGAGGAACCTCCGAGGAACCACACACAAGCACTCTTATGATTTATACTTGTTGATCCTTCCAACTGGAAACATATTTGAAAACTATAAATAGAAATGTATGCCATCAATTACACTTAAAGTAAAATTTTAAAAACAATAAGGAAGGGTCACGGGTTGACAGAGGAATCCGACGCTACCACGTCTACTTTACAACTGCACATCTGACAACCCCAGAAGGCATCTCCAACACCAACACCTTCACTGAGTTCTCTTCCGTTGAAAGAGTTTAAAATCCTAGGTCACAAAAAGAAGGATAAAAAGCATAAAGCAGTGACTCTTACATGCACTTTCATTTTCATTTCTTCTCAGACAGTATGAACCCCAGCTTCACTTCATTTGTGGATGTGCATCAAGTTTTCATTTCAGAGCAGCAGCACATTCGTAAACAGTTGGTACACGGCAGTTTAAATACCACCAGCAGCATCCGAGCAAGTCAGAGTCTTAGAGGAACAAAGATGGAGAGAACAACTTTGTCAACAAATATGAGAAAAATCATCAAAATGTTTATTTAAAAAATGTTAATCAAAAAAAGATCGGAAGGGATTTGCACAGTTCTCACATTACAGTTCAGAACATCATTTAACCAGTCAAGGAATCTGGACGACCTTTTCAGCGTATAAAAGACAAGAGAGCAAGTCTGAGCTGGACCCCGTGACCTCTGATCCCTCAGACAACGCTCCACCAAGAACAGTCACCTAACAGCTGATAGATCTGCATGAACAAGAACTACCATGGAAACCTTTGAAACATTTTCCAGAGGACACGTCCCTGCACTTGGGGGCATATGGGATGGACCTTCGCCATGGAAGCATGGATTGTACTAACTGAGGAGTACCACACAGCTCTGTATGAGGACCTCTGCTTTTTTCTACATATTTCTACAATTCTACACAACAATCGCTGTCATCTGGTGTTAATCAATACAGGTGTCAGTTTATATACTAATGGCACACCGATTTATGTTCTTAATCAGTAAACCACATCTCTTTTTTAGGGAGAATTCGAGCACTGTGAGCTCCAGACTAAAGGGTAAAAAGATCAGTCTCTCATTATCAACCAGACCAGAATCCAGACTCTGATGATCTGAGGTGGTTTCAGCTCGATTGCAGAATTAATGCAGAAAAGTGCCCAGAGATTTTAGATCAACATGTGCTGCC
>CM026208.1:9733289-9776496 GCA_014839995.1 Xenentodon cancila
TTTCTTTCTTTCTTTCTTTCTTTCTTTCTTTCTTTCTTTCTTTCTTTCTTTCTATCATACTACATTGCATCTGTTCTCACTTTTTTGAACATGTTTAATGCCTAAAATGCAGAACTAAATGCAGATTGAAAGAAGAATGATAATGATGAAGATACAAAACAGTGAAGTGTCCTGTGAATGGACTGCCTGCATTACCACAAAAATTAAAGAAAACACATGTTTCATGTTGCTATACTTACAACAGATTTATCATGCAGTGCTGGCTAAGATCTCCAAAATCACACATGTTCAATAGTGGTTTGTGGCTCTGACTCTTGACAATATTATGGACCGCCAAACCTTTTTATGAGTGTGTATCTGACATCAAATTCTAGGTTTGTTAATTTTTCCAAATGCTGTGTGATTGGTCAAAGAAGATGTTGAAAATATGTTCCTTCTGCACCTGTTTCTGTTTAATGAAGACTCAAACTATATAATGACAAAAAAGATTAAAGTTCCTGTTGCATTTAAGAAAGCTTTCAACTTTTTCTGGGAATGGGGTACGTGGTTATCCTTTAGAATATAGGAAATCTTTGACTGGATGAAAGGAAAATAAGGCAAGTACAGGTAAACACTGAAACTGAATAGCAAAGAGACATCATTGATCACAGCACAGAGGAAGTTTTTAACTACAGAAAGTATTGAATCTCGATTTTCAGAGATTCTTCTTTGGTTTTCTTCCAACAACTAAGTGGAGAAGGTGGAACATTTCCATCAGTGGCAAGCATCCATCAGAAATTCAACCAATCAAACTAGAAATTCAACCAATCAAACCAGAAATAATTCCTCTATCATGGATGAAACATCAGTGGTACAAACAGTGGCACCTAAAATAGTAAAAAAAAAAGAAATTGATGCAGCCTCTTTTCAAGAATTGTATGGCATTACTTCACTTGTTAGCTCTAAACATGCAGTACATTTCCAAATTAAACCTAATTGCTCAGCTTATTACGTTAGACCAAATGTGCCTTATAAGGCCAACCTTCTCTCTGTATCTGTCTCTGTCTCACTTGGAGAGTTAGCTGGCACCGTGAGACAGAGCAAACAAGGACAACAGCAACAGTGATCAATACCTCACACACTCCCTCCCATCTCTGCTAAGCCTCAACGCCTACACATGGTAAAATGCCACCAGCATGAATATTTAGGATCTAAAGCTCTTGACGTCGGGGTGCTCTCTGGCTTCATGTAGAGGAAAGACAGAAAGGGAGAAAAGTTGTTCCCACAACAGAGACGGAAAGAGAGCAAGAGTCTCTCTCTCCTTCTTTCTCTTTCTCCATCCCCCACCCATCCACCCACCCAGAGCTGTCTGACTGCGTCTCTGCAGCCTCTTAACAGATAAGAGCAAGTGTTTTGGCTGCACAGTGTGAATCACTTAATAATGATGGCACAGGACTCGGTACATATGAAGTGACTAACAAAAGCTCCGGATATAAGCACATACTGAGCTTCGGCACACAGCTTCAAACACTTCAAAGACTATCACTGAGGGCACTTGTGGTGCAGTCAGAATATTCTGAAGCACCATTTGGAGCATGGAAAAATTTCAAACTGGGTTTGTAAATCACGATGCCCTTAGACGTCCTTTTAGCCACCGTTAAGCACAGCAAATTAGTTTATTTGAGGGACCAATTCCAAGAAATGCCAGTGGATAAAAGCGAACGTGAGTTTATAGTGAGTACATCAGCAAGGTAGCAGATTCTTAAATTAATTTTAACAGTAGATCTTAAAATAAACAGTCTGGAGGTCTGGATATGATAGTGTGTTGTTGCTTCCCATGTAAGAGAGAAAAAAAGGTGGCGAGGAGG
Source organism: Xenentodon cancila (assembly GCA_014839995.1). NCBI lineage: Eukaryota > Metazoa > Chordata > Actinopteri > Beloniformes > Belonidae > Xenentodon > Xenentodon cancila. Next base: position 9,735,137 of record CM026208.1, read on the forward strand.
GTACCAGCGAGGTTCACACTTGATTTTAGACATAATATTGCTGTTTCATTCATTTGGATATAGGTGTGTGCCAGAAAGAAGAAAAAGAAAATGAGCAGCATAATTTAGACTGTGTTGTTTATATGGGTGGAGCGATGATGAATACCTCGGCGAGGCAGCTGACAAAACAGCCCGAAGAAACATGGCTCAAAATTGATGCAAACTCCTATGACCTTGACATTTGAAGTGAGCTCCACATGAAAGCCAAGAGCAGTCATTTGTTGATTGTGCTGTACAAGAACAGGTTGAGTTTGGTCCCTAACAAATTATTGCTATTCGTCTTCATTACTGACCTAAGAGTTAAGTAAAGTAAACAAACCCCTGGTCCTCTGTGATCTCAAACTTAATATTTAAACAGTCACAAGTAAACTATATTTACATGAGAATAAATACATCAAACCATGAAACCCTATGAACAAAATGTGCCTCAGAAGCCTATGTTGGCTGCAGATAAACTGTTGAGGTGACAATGCTGTTTGTTAAATAAATCTGTATAAGATCTTTCATCACTTACTATATCTATTGCACCATGCCTTGTCATTCAGCTGGAAATTCATCTGTAGTCCATACCAGTTTATATCGGTCTGTGCAAATGTAAAAACCTCTGTGACGGTGAAACAGAGGAAATTAAAAGCTCTCCCGTTTCCCTTCTTATCCTCCCCACACTTCCCCTCCCTTGGTCTCGCCAACTTTGCTGTGATAGGTGAATCTTATTCCATCAGATGGACTGGGAGAATGGTATTACTTTGACAGTGTTATCTCAGGACAAGTGTGCCTACAAGAACAGAATAAATATTCATCCCAACTCTGCATCACACAAATATGCACACACCTCATGCATCCACACAATGACACTCAAAGCACAGAGAAGGTATCAATCACACCGCAAAACCATACGCACCCACAGGATTAAGACACACATATACATACACACACACACACACACACATGCACATAATCTCCTGAACCCCAGAAGCTGGGGATTGTTGTATTTTAAAAAGTGCATCATCAAAAAAGGTGAGAAACTCAGTTAAAGTCTGGCTGCCAGAGGCGGCGTGAGAGCAGCCTGAATAGGACCTGTGGCTATACAGCATGACAGCAGTAGATAAAACGGTCTTTGCAGTTGGTTGATCTTATTTCCTTCTGAGCTGCGGTGCTTGGTTCCATGAAGGCTTTAGAACCTGTGGTGGATACAGAGAGATAACGCTCCTCTTTCGTTACCCTCAAAAGCCAGTCTTGGTTAACAAGAAAGTCCAGATGCAAGATGAATAACTGTCTACAATGCATTACCATAATCATCATATTAGTCAGAAGCAAATGGATCTTTAGTATTAAGACCAAAAACGGGGGGGGGGGGGGCATCGCTACACCAGCAGTGTTAAATCACTCTGAAAGGCTGTGTCACCACACAGGAATTATTCATCTCTGCTAAACAGGCGTGTGCATTTCAATATTGTGAAAAACATGAAACACTTCATGCCATACTGATTGGAATACAGGCAAAGCACAACGCAGGAAAAGCTTAGGAAAAACCTTGATAATCCTCAAGCAGTTTTGCAAGGCTAACAGTTAAAAAAAAAACGGCAATAAACCCAACAGGAACAAAAAAGAAGAAAAAAAAACCACTTGATGCTGGTTTTAACACAGAATAAAGTCTGTGGCGTGCACTGGTGCAGCACTATTCCACTCGGGCATTTGAAATAAAAAATTATCCTGCAGAAAGGTTAGAAAAGTTCCTGAGCGTGTGCTGACAAGGCTGTTGAATAGATGTCATAAATTTAAGTCTTTCAGAGGTTGCCGTATGAGTTACCACAGCAACGCATTCTGGGACCACTATCACAAGGACATCTTTGGCTGCTTGCCATCACTCATTTATAAGAGAGAAAGAAAGGGGAGAAGCGTGGGGGGAGAGGGCATGCAGCGTAAAAGACGCTACATCTAATGCAGAACACCACACTCGTATATTTCCTGTTATTTGTTGGCAATTCTAATATTTTTTGGCTATAGGATTATGTATTGTCATTATCTTCTATTTATTATCACTTATAGCAGTGTACTTATCCACATGTCCATGACAGACTTTTCCAAAGAAACACCAAAGTGGCAAAAGCTGCCTTCATTTAGCAAATACTTCTTTGTAACTAACAGCCCAAGACAGTTTAACCTTACCTAAAATAAAGTATGGGAAAATATTTACAGTTAAGATATGACTCTTAGAGTATATACATGTTTCTTTCTAAAAAATGTTAATTGATTAGGGAATACCAGTTGGGATAGAATCCTGACCTCAAGTCTTTTAGGATAACGTGTATATGGAAAAATGGATTGGTTTGTATTAATGAATTAGTCTGCCATGCTTCTTTTGTAGACTGCCCAAAATGATAAATTATTTTATCACTAATCATCACTCACAGGCTAGAGTACCTAATAGTTAACCATCATGTGCTCAGAGTTATAGGTGAAGTGGAAAAGGTCAAGTTTGGAAACCGGAAGTCATTTTCTGTTTTCGTTTCAATATAAGGGCTCCTAAAATATCATCATTATTTTCAGACCACGTTTTAAGCTTCTATTTTTTGTTTTTTGTTGTTTTCTAATTTATTGTCCCTCTCACACTCTTCTCTCTGCATGCAACTCCTCAGTTACCATAGGTGTCCTGACAGGCATACCTATGATGGAGAATGGACAACAGTCTGCTTCCCAGCAGGCCGGTGTCACATAAGGAGAGGAGCAGATGCCCAGGTGAGAACGTTGCCCGGGGTGAAGTCGATTACTCCATCCAAGCCGAAGGTTTACTCCTGCACTGATGAGCCATTTAACAGCACCTGCAGTTTGGTGCTCTATAAGCATTGCTCTCGGGTGGATTAATCAATACAGTTCTCCCTTTGTGTACATAATCATGCTCCACTGAGCCATCAGTCAAACGTAAACATCTGTTTCTTAAAATGCCACTTCACCCTTTCACATTTCAGGATATTCCCTCTCTCTAGACATTAACTCCCTCTTTCCTCTTTATTCATCAACATATGTCATCTCCAATAACATCACATCTTAATCGAACAGTCAAAACAAATCCGAGGACACAAAGACCACATTAACATGTCTAGTTCGTGTTTTTGTCTTTCAGGCAAACTGCAGAGGTCTATTCATTTTTTAGTAGAAAATTATTCCTCTCAAAGCCTCATCGCTTTCCTTACTGTTAATATCATTAACATGTTACACAATGTACCAGATGGCGATGTACTGCTTTGTCTATTATTTCCATAGTGGAGGACTGATACCACTCTAAATAACTTGTGCTCACGGGGGTAAAATTTTCATTGGCAAGTTCTGGTAGACAATGAGGGACAGAAAGCTGTCTTTCTGCAGACATTGATTTGTTGGATGATTATTAATGGGTGTTGTCAACCATGATGCCTCCTCAGCTTTGAAATGCCACTTGAGGTGTGACTGCAAGCCTGTTAATGGCTTGATCTGATTTGGGCTGAATTGTTAATGGATGAAAGTGAGACTGATGTTTACAGGCAAGCAAGTAGCTCTTTGATTCCCCGTGTGGTTCTATCGACTTGATGTTACGTGAGTGGCATGTATTTGTTTTGCTTTCCCTCCGCTTAAATACAGGAGACTATTTTCAGTTTGTAAGCCACAGTTTGTATAAAAGGATAAATATGTAGAAAATTCATGATATAACTGAATAAATTCAAGCAACTTGAAACAAGCTGATTTTTGGATTGTGTTCTGTCATTAAAAATAAGTCCCAGAGACTTTTTTTTAGTAAACAAAGACAAATAGCGTGTTACATTCAGTATTAAAACAGAATACAGTCTGTGTGGGGTCTAACCTCTCCTAAATCACTACAGTTGCCAATGTGGGAGTTAAAGATGCTAAAGAGCTGAGAGAGCTGTGGGAGTCTGTATCTCGGGGTAGAAAGAGGCCGCCCACCTTTATTCCCTGGATTCTCCGTCCAACATATCAAAGTCTCCTTGGGGGGGAGATACTAAACCTGACATTGTACCTTGTAATTCTCACTTACTTGAAAGTCACTTTAGTTATTAAAAGCACTCACAAAATGCAATGTAAATGTAATTCATGAAGAGGCCCTAATGCAGAGATGCCAAAACATCCATTGTGTTTGAATGACATTCTATATGTATATGACCTATTCTACTGTAATTTCAGTGGTTTGGATCATTTTTGACCTCTATGATCAGCGTTTATTGGAATGAATGTGGTGGCCACCTGAGATCACCCCACACCCTTACGTTCCACAGCAGTTTAAAGAGCACTTCAAGCACCTGTTGTGTTGTGTTTTGTTTTATTTTATGCATCACGCTGGGTTGGTCGGGATTAGTGTGATTTGCAATGGACTTTTGGAGTTATCACTCAGAGAGAGCTGGGCTGGGCTTGAGCAGACCCTCCTGATCCCAAATTTCCCATTGGGTCACGGGGTTGTCTGGATGAATGGATGGATTGAATATAAAATTTCCTAGGCAATAGAATATTGGCGAACAATACTGCATTGATTCATAGCAATCTAAAAGTGAAGAGCAAAAAAAAAGAGTAGAAGAGGGAGTGCACAAAGGAAGTCTGAGGGCAAGAGGAAGGCCTCAAACTGCTGCCAAACGGGACCCTAAATTGGAAAAAAAAGTGCTCTTAGTTAAAGATAGAAAATTTTATTTGAGTATATTAATACCGCAAAAAAGCAAACAATAAGTTTTTCGTGGTAGATCCACAAAAAAGCAGTACATGATTAAAACCTGCCTATATGGCCTGAACCTTTGTGTTTCAGCCACATATGGTTAGGATAGAGCTAAGATGGATTCTTCAGTGATCCGAAAGATACCTTGTTTGTACCTCACATCCATCCATCCATCCATCCATCCATCCATCCATCCATCCATCCATCCATCCATCCATCCATCCATCCCATTTCTATACCCGTTTAATCCTGTGCAGGGTCACTGGGGTCTGCCAGAGCCTATCCCAGCTCATTACAGGCAAAAGCAGTGATTCAATTTCTTCTTAAGAGTTCATAGAATTTTAAAAATACTATAAACATGGTCACAATAAAGTTCAATTTTCCCAGATTTAAGGAATCCATAAGTGGAACCCACCCATTTCTTATTTGATATCCTCCAACCTCACAAATAGCTCTACATGATGCTACATATATTATCTTCCTGGATCAAATTTCTTATGCCTCACAATTTAAAATAAAAAAATATGCTACTCCTCCACTGTGTACTTCTTTGGTGGACGACCGGTTGGATAAACCTTACACTGCACAGCAGCAGCAGAAGCATTAGTTGTTGTTTTGCCATCTCTCTTGACAGACATCACTATTTCACTTTGAATACCCTCCAGTTGGCTGCAGATACTCATATCCAAAACATCCTTCTTAACAGTATTCTCAGAAACTTTTACAGCATTTTTACAAATCAAGGCCTCTTTCCTCTCCACATCCACAGAGCAACAACATCACCGGCATATGGCTTCAGACGGACGTTCAATATTTCCCCTGACTCCTCCCCTAGGGACAGCTTTGGTACAAGGAAGAAACAAGCAGTGAATCATATCAGCCAGATATGCCTGCTTCCTAAAAGAGGATGAAAAAAGAAAAGAAAAAACAAGCATTTATCCTTATTTGACATTGGTGCAGTTAATAAAGTTCTTGTTCCACATTTACCAGCCAGCGTATCTCTGCCATTTTGTACTTTCTGCAACCTCAGCACAGTCAAATAGTCCCTGAAGGGCTATAGTGTAGTCTTACTTTTAAGACCAGATTAAATTTCTATATGTATTAAGCCAATGACTTTTATTAGTTGACTCTGAAAAGATATTATAGGCCTTTAATCTTAACATCAAACAAACTAGGATTTCCTACCCTGATGCTCTTGGAATAAAATTGCAGATCTGAGGAGAAAAAAATTGTTTTTATTACCTCTCTGTCCCATTTATTAATCGTCATTAAAAAAAAAAAAAAAAAGAGAAATATGTTTTTCATGTGCTTCCCAGTTTTCAATGTTTTTTCAGTATGTTTCAAATAGACCTAGACAAAACCTGGTTTTGAATATAAAAAAGGAATATGAGCCCTTCCATGCAAAAGCTGAATCTGTATGAATGTTTTCTGCTAATTATTTTTAAGGGGATTGTTTCTACAGATGAAGCAGAGCTTAAAAAATAGTTCACTACAGCAACGCTGACGTGCATGAATTAAAACTGCAGGAGTGTTTTACATTTATGTTTGATGTTTTCATCTATGTGTGGCCCTGCAATAGGAAATAGGAATAAGGACGTATTGATAATTTGTGGATATAAACAGTGTTTTCAACAACTTTGCACGTCACCTTTTATTTTGAAAAGTAACTAGTCTGTAAAGCTGCCTGATAATCTTATGAAACACAGTGGAGGAAAAGAAATTCTTCAATTCATTAATTTTGTACTGCTGTAGTCAATTAAACGCAATTAGTTATATCTTGTGATTGCAGTTCTAAGTCCTAGTGCTGACAAATTAGCCAGAAATCTCCATTTAGGAGCTAACTTTTGAAAAACCTAATGAGCGTAAACCATTTTCATACGCTGCTTTAACCAGCAGCTTACATCGGTCACAAAAACATTTTGGAGATATAGTGGAGTGGACTGAAGGTAGATCTTAAAAATTTCAGTAAATCTGAGAGTCGGGGCTCATAAAGCTTTGCAGCCATGTGTAAACAACCAATGTCTTACATCAAATTGTACTCAGCATCTCATCAGCATTCTTTCCATTATGTTTTTGGGGGTTTTTTTTTACCGTAAACATGAGAGTAATTACTCACACTCATTTGTGTCATTTGTGCAGCAATCAACCATGTTTATATGGATGAGATTTATATTTGGCAGGAGGCAGTAGTCAGGAATTTCTGTTGTTTTCATCCTAAACATGTACATCAAAAAGTGTGTCATCATTAGTTGCAGATGCCCATCTAAAGAAATTCTGACATGCATGTCAATAATGGTCCATAAAATCCATTAACACTAAGCATATATGATCATTTTTCAGATAGAGAACTAAGATGCAGACCCTCCCTTGGCACAGCTTCACTCCAGCTGACCCACAGACACCTTGATTCCCCATAAACAACCACTAATTAGCAGGGTCATCTCAGTGCAACAAGATTAATGAGCTGTTTTGCATTGAATCTTTCTGGATGAATGTGGGGAGCAGAGAGCGGGACGCAATGATGATGATGATGCATGTGTGCCTATTTCTATGTAGATTGTCTGTTTTAAACAGAACATCGCCGTCTAGTGTGTATTTTAAGTGTTTATGAATGTGTTCGTGTTTTACCATTCATCATTTTGGGCTGTGTGTACCATGTGTCTTTTTGTTTTCCTGTGGAGATAATGTCATGTTTATTTTGGGTACAGGACCTTTGTTTCATTCCCAGCGGTTTTACAAGCCATCTTCTTATTTTGGGTTTTTCTTTAACAGTGGGTCATTGGTTTCCATCTTACACCTGTTTTCTGCATCCTCCTCTGTCACACCAATTAACTGCACATCATCTTTCACTACATCCAGTGTTACTATTAAGAAAAGAAATCTATGCTAACAAAAGTAAATGTTTTTGGCAACACTTTTACAACGACATCTGCACAATAACATGCAAAAGGTTTGTTTATGCCTAATCTCTTATATAATATATATACTTAAATTAAAATCCTGAATCCTATTTTTTTTCTTTGTCTTATAATTTTTTAATATATTAAAATTGTAAAAGTTTGAGAGGCACTGGAGTAAAACAAGCAGGTTGCATTAATTAACTACAGCTATTGAACAGCTATAGCGTGAAGGAAAAAAAAAAAGAAAAACCAGGATCTAATGTAGAAATACCCTGGATAAGGCAGAAATGCTGGAAATCGTCATCTGGTGCCCACTTGGTGTTCCGTCCTTCCTTTTGTCCTTCACAAAATAATTTCATTATTTAATGGAGTAACCTAAGTAAGTAATCGTTAAATCACTTTACGCCAATCACCATCACTCTCCGCTCCATCATCATCTTTGTCTAAACACTGTTACCTCTGGGTCCAGAAAGGCCACCGTGCCAGCGGTCACAGTTTGCATACCAATAGGTGACGTCACATGACACGGGGGCTCAGGTGGGCTTAGTGGTTATCTTCTACTTGGTAGATTGATAGTTCAATCATCAGCCACACTATTTATTAGTTATTTGTCCTGATAATCTGCAAGATAATCTGTTTCAGCCTTCAGGAAATATGGTCAATACTCACTGGCATTAAGGCTGATCACAAAATGTCCAAATGAAAAAACTTCCTCCTTTGTTTTTCTCTCGCGTGTCATAAAAGCCGCTGGTACTTTGTGATTCTTCTTCCTCGCTGAGATGTTTATTTACAGTTAACAATCACTGCATTATTTAGTACAGCCATACGTAATATAGCCTCTACCCCCTCCTGGTGCCAACACCACACATCCTGGTTTCTGTGCTCCCAACCAGCACTTGGAAGCATGCCCGAAGTGCATTTTCTATGAGAAAACTTCAGGTTTTTCAGATTGGGTGGAAGCACAGCTGCTGTCAGTACTTACTGTCACAATGTCATTTTCACCTCAGTTTACTGTGAACTTGCTCCTCATTTCTAATAACGGTGGTTTGATTTTTTTAATCAAAGGTTACAAATGTAGAAATTACTAATATAATGTGCTTAAAATGGAGCACTAATTATACAAAAGGCCATGATATCAAGTTAAAAATGTAAAGTCAAAATGCACTACATTGATTTTAGGATGTCCAAATCTTTAGGATGTAAGAATGTCTGAATACCGACAGTGTTATATAATACAACGTACTTTCATATGCTGATATTCAGAGTTCTGCGTTACATGGTCATAAACACTCATTTGTACTGTAGTGCTGCTCTTTTAGCGATATATCTATTGTATCGATAAACCTCATCAACATTGTGCATAAGCTAGAAAAGAGCAGCAGAGCCTGATCTTCTTTATTTCTGCTATTTATAGTCTGATTTTGCTTTCTGTTACTGATTGGTCTCTAGATGCACTATGGTCTGGTGTTACCGTCTGTTGGTGGGACAGTTTTTGAAGGGCGAGGCCTCTCTGTCCCCCCATCTCTCATATTATCTCGTCCTCACCGCCCCTCTCTCACTCTTTTCCTCTCGGTGGGCGTGCAGACTAAGTCACACTTTGCCTTTTTTCCAATAATCCACTGAAAGCACATACCCTTTCTGCCCACCTACTATTAAAGCGTCACCTAAATGGCATACTATCATAAATTACTCTTGTGGATAAAGAAAGTAGATGGGTGCATTAGATTTGTTCTCCAGAGGTTTTGCAAAACTCAGTCAAAATTATTCAGTTGCTCTAAATTTCTGTTTGTACATATTTTATAAAGGTATGCTGTTATGTTTTTATCATAAAACTATCTGATAGTATAAGGAAATAATTTTCTTAGGTGCATAGGTTATAAAAAAAAGTTATACTAATTTTGAAAATAATTATTACTCAATTATGAACTCTTCATCAATGTTAAATAGGTAATGATTAGTTAATGGTCATTTAAATATGAAATGAGAATAGAATAAGCCAAGAGCAACTTCTTTTAGCTTTTCCATCTCTTTAATTAATTTATTTTCATTGTTTAAGATTCACCATAGCCCACCACCGTGTTTCACATTGATTTGAAACAGGGTTTGAATTAAATATGAGGGCACTGGCCTGTGACCCCTTAGTGGGGCAACATGGGATTCAGTGTCCTGCCCACAGACACCGTGACAGGGCTGGAGGTCCAGGTTTATCTGCTGATTATTAATAAATACTATATCTACAGAACAGATTTCCATTTCATATATTATTATTATATTATTGGTTAATGCGTGATCAGTTAGTATTTGTAAAATTATGGTTAAAACTGCTCTGGTCAAAAGTGGTTCTATATTTATTCTGACAAGCTGAAAAATAGCACAAACTTAAACTCACTCCTTCATTACTAACTCAGCACTAGTTACTGCATTATTTCATCATCAGTATCATACTGAAAAGGCATGAGCGCTGAATTAATACTTAATTAACCTCCGACGACTTGTGTACACATATGTGGACATTACATGTTGTGTTGTCTATATCATAATATTTAATTTATTAACAAAAAAAATTGCACTAGGTCTTAGGAGGTTAATGTATGTCAATTACTTATCTTTTACTATAAGATGATTAATTAGGGATTTGTCCCTGACTCGATCCAATTTTTTTTCTTCTTCTTATTTTGATGTTTAGTAGTTTTGCCTTAATTCTAATTTAACTAAGAAAACTTTGTATTATTGTAAAGTGTTCTGACACCACTTTACCCAGCTTCATTAAATGTGTGTGTGTGTGTGTGTGAGTGTGTGTGTGTATGCTGTGATTTAACAAGAGTTTACACTACACAGACATAGTCAGGCTTTTATCTTTAATAATTTAAGAAAGCCTTCTCAATATGACTTGATGGTATTATTAAATAAAAGCACCCCCTTATTTCATCTATCATCAAGGCAGGGCTGTTAGCGCTGTCCAAATTATTTGATGTTATATTTGAGGAGCCTTATCCTAGGACAGGAAGCATGTTTACACAGATCAGCAGAGACAAGGAGAAAAAAGAAAACGATGGGAGGAAACAGGGAGGGCGTCTGGGTATGGAAACAGAAATGCACTGGGAATAGAAAAGAAGGGAGGATGCTTTCTATTTTTAGGTGCAGATAACTTAAGAGAGAAGGGCCTCACTCGTCTCTTCCTCCTCCTCCTCTCATTTCCCACATTCCCTGTTGGCACGTGCAACAGACACTTCGGACAGCTCTGTGTGCACAGAATACCAATAAGAGAGAAGCAGCTGGATACTAGCAGGCTGACATTCTTCTGCCTTCTCCTGTCTGGAGAAACCAGACAAGGACTGGATGTCCGACCGGACACAGCCGAGCACACCTCAGAGTCATCAGTCAGATTAGACAATAAACCCATAAGGGCAGACTGTTGACACAAGTGACACTGTGAACACAGTGAACCACCGAGCAACGAAGGTGATGGACTGCTTGCTTTGCTGAATGTTTCACAACAAAAGTCATGTGAAGTGATTCAAAATATGGCAGACATCATTTCAGAGATGCTACAGACTGGAAGCCACAGTATCTTACTGGATTAAAAATATGTCATTACTGTCAACTTGGTGTTGAGGGGGGAAAAATTCACAAAGTTGACAGCTTTTGAGATGTATGGTGTTGAAGATTGGACTGTCGCGTATTAGACAACTGTAGAAAATATAGTTTCTTAATTTAAACATTCATGCAGAGAGCTTCTTAAATGGCAAATCCTGTCACCATCATACTGACGTGCCACCTCACTTGCTTTAATATCAGCTACTTCATGACACGGGAGTGGAAAGCTAATGCCAACAACTCAAATTGGCCTTTTGCAATGTGACGGGGAACATTTTCCACCATTTGAATACTTTAATTTGCCATTTTCCTTTTTTGTTCAGGATTAGATAACTAGCTCTGCATTGCCATTGTGTCGTGAGGTTTTATTTATTTTATATATATATATATATATATATATATATATATATATAAAATATTTGGCTTTTTAAAAGAAAAGTACAGACTATTTTATATTACCACAAGTTAAAGTTATTAATAAAAGCTTTATAGCATTTTAATTGACTGAGTATCAATCTTTTAAATATACAATGAGGGCGATTTTTGTTTTGTTTTTTCACTTATATCAGAGACAAAAATCTTTACAAAAAGCAGTAAAAAAACATACACTAATATCAAAAATTATGTTCTGGGACTTTGCTTGCTAAGGGGGATCAGCACATGTAATGGAAGTGTTTGGAGACAACAGCAATGGAAGACTGCCGGCGTGGTTGTCATGGGGATATCATCACTACAGCCACTTTTATTACCATAGCAAAAAAAAAAAAAAAAAAAAGGACAACTGTTGCACCAAACATAGTACACAGCAATGGCATCTCTCAGTTTGCAGAAGAGACACTGTCAGGTTTCAGGGTCTGAGCGCCAGGAGGAATGAAATAATGGCTATCAAGTGAAGGTTTTCTTGTTTAAGTAGAAAGATTGTGGGTTTGTTTTAGTTGTTGGCCATATCATCCCTGAAACGAGCCTGTATCATATTATAACCCTCCTGCAGGACCTCTGCTGCTGCCATGTACAGTGGCGCTTGGAGCTGAATGTTATCATCAAGCAGGTGTGTTTACCTTCTTGATTTAATGAGTTAGCAGCTAATCGCTTTGCAAACACAAATTTATAAGTTCATGGAAATTTCATTAATTTTCCAAGCATTTGGTCATGAACAGAGGATATTAGGTTGATCAGTTGATTTTAATCTATCCAGAGTTTGCTGCCTACATGGGTGAATGCAGCTCTTTTTAACACTGCAGCCTTTCAAAACAAAAGCACCCTTAAAAAAAAACCCAACTCAATTTGAATGTAAATATTGCTGAAAAAGCCTCTTAAAACCGGGAAAAGCTGCCCACAAGTTTTAGGAGTGTGTTTATGGGAATTTTTGACAATTCTTTCAGAAGTGTATTTGTGAGGTCACACACGAGAAGGCCTGGCTCTCAGTTTCCGCTCTAATTCATCCCAAAGGTGTTCTATCGGGTTGAGGTCAGGACTCTGTGCAGGCCAGTCAAGTTCATCCACACCAGGCTCTATCATCCATGTCTTTATAGACCTTGCTTGCAATGCAAGGTCCAAGCAAGGAAGAGGCAAGGAAGAGAGTTGGAAGAGGAAGGGGCCAGCTCCAAACTGTTCCCACAAAGTTGGGAGCATGGATTTGTCCAGAATGTCTTGGTATGCTGAAGAATTCAAAGTTCCTTTCACTGGAACTAAGGGGCCATGCCCAGCTCCTGAAAAACAAGCCCACACCATAACCCCCCTTCACCAAACTTGACACTTGGCCCAATGCAGTCAGACAAGTACTGTTCTCTCCTGGCAACTGCCAAACCCAGACTCGTCCATCAGATTGCCAGATGGAGAAGCGTGATTCGTCACTCCAGACAACGTGTATCCTCTGCTCTAGAGCCCAGTGGCGGTGTGCTTTACACCACTGCATCCAGTTCTGAAGGAAACATGCATTCAGTGTATCTTGACATTTGAACAGGTTAAATATTTATTAGTGGCAAAAACAAAAAAACTCCGCTTTAAGTTGTTTGAATTAAACCACTTTTCTGCCACGGAAATCCAAGTTTACTCCCTGATGCTTTAGATTGAGCAATATTTAAAATACACCTAAATTAAAAAAAACTATTGTATGGAAATAATACTGAATATTTGACACTTGAGTAAATATTGGCCTGCTGGCCTCAAAGTCAAACTGAGCAAGGTAACAAAATTGAAATACATTTCAATCTTTCTTACTTTATTTGATATTACTATGGGATTTAATTCACCTTTAGTACTACCCATAAACCCAAAGTACTTCAGAAATGTTCAAAACACTTTTTCTTCTGTTTCTAACTCGGAACCGTGAAAAACACAAAAGCAAAAGCATCTTGACTGATTCAAGAAGAAATTTAAAAACCATAGGTCATGCGGTGTGTTTCAGAGCTTACTGAGCTGAACTAATCATGTGAAACTGTGATGCTCTGTAGCTTACAGATAGGCGCTGCTCAACACAACAACCTGCGAGCTGACAGTATGAGCTTTTGATTATCTTGGATGTGCACAATTTTAGACAAAGGGCTAAGACTATCCATTTGGTAAAGGAAAATACACTGTATGCCGCAGAAGGAAAAAATAAAAATGCACTCCTTGGAACGACTGACGCTTGACTTTAATTTATTTACGTATTTATTTTTTTAACCATATTGGATTTGTGCACTGGCGCTCAGAGATGGCACGCTAATCAGCGAGACATGATTGCTTCTGAGAGAATAACACCTCATTGTAGAGAGGGTCACTAAGCCGTAGGAGGACAATCAGGCCAGCATTCTCAGTTACAGTTACAGTCAATTTGGGTGGAAAATGCCGCATCCAATGGTTGTTTGTTTAGAGTGAGTTTCCAATAAAGCTGTGAGTCACAAGTGAATCATTTCACAGAGGAGGAGAGATAACCGAGCTCCAGCAGGGTCTAAATACATTCCTGTCTTTTTCTCTATGTGAGGATAAAAGCTGACTGTAGCTCTGATGACTTCAAAGAGAGGAGAGGGACGTGAGCGAGGAAGGGACAGAAAGACAGAAGTGGATGGATGCTCCTCTGGCAGGAGGGGCGTTAAGAGTGCACGTGTGTTAGGGTCAGTGTGAGAGACACAAAGAGAAAAAGTTAGTGTGATCTTGCGAGTATTTGAGAAACATCAAAGACCTGAAACCAAACAAAACAGGGCATGAAAGAGGGAGGGGAGAGTGAGTGGGGCTAGAGCGGGATGAAAGAGACAGAAGTGAGAGGGCAAAGTGTGAACACCAGAGTGGGAGACATACTGCGATGGAAACTGGGACTCAGAGAAATGTCTTTACAAGACAGAGAACTGTGAACGAATATCAACAACAATTTTCCATCACGCAAGCCAAATGATACAGCAGAGAAGTGAGATCATGCTTGCAAATACCAATATGTGTCATTCCGGTTTAAGTTTGAAGACTTGACATCCAGATGTGCTTTTAGCTTTTGCAATGGTTTGAGGTCATTGTGAAATACATCCAGTGATTGTTGTGGAGGACGACATGCCTCCAGTTAGTTTATATATCCTCTTGCAGAACACTGTGGTGAATATAATCATAGTTTGGAGAAGCACTGACATGTTCAAATAAGCAGTAAAGGGAGATTTGTTGGCAGTGTCACAGTTCAAGTTTCACCCCATATGTCTTTTTTATCAAAAGTGATTCCACACACCAGAAAGTTGTATCTACTATGCAAAGAAAATGTGCTCAGTTGTTCATTTTTCATCAGTCCACACAACACAGCAGGAGAGAAAGTCAAAGCAGTAGTCCTGTCCTATAATATATAAGGAGCCACTCACTGAATGGGATTTGAAGTGAAGATATATGAGTGGGGATGAAACTGCAAAAAGATGCGCACGCGGGATGCTAAGTGTGTACAATAAGCAGGAACAACACTGAATGCTTAAAGACATAAAACAAGTAGACAAGTGGGAATTGTATGCATGGTGATGGGGATTAAGAAGGAGCAAACCTCCTAGAGCACGTACAGCATTAGAAGCTGCATGGATACTGTTTGGATCCAGATGGTGTACATGGCGATGAAGGGCTAGGTGAGAACAAGACACATGCTTGATGTTTCAGATGGAAAAATGCAGGGAAAAACAGCAAAGAATTCAAATTAAACCGTAATTTGTTTTATTCTATGTGTAACATTTAGGCTTTTTTTTCATGTTCTGTTTCTTTCAAAACGTTGCACCCATGTGCTCATTAAAACCAACGCATATAAGATGGCATTTAATGGCAGCTGTGGTTCCGGGCACTCCTGTAATCTTTTGCTAGATGTTGTGCTGGAATTAAATGACTAGACAGAGGCGATGTCTGACTCGGCCTCTATCTTGATACCCAAGCTTCCTTACACTGTTATATAACCCTAACAGACAGGCCTAAAGACTCCAGCTGTGGCAGATGCGTACAGTTGGGATAGCCTCAAGCAAGACAGGCCAAAGTATCTGTTCATTTTCTTTGCAGAGATGACAATGCTGCTACCTTGCATCCAGCATTGTAGTATTTTATTTTGAGCGCCACATAACCTCTGCTAGGAATATACATTTGAGTGCTTGAATTCTTCTATTATTTTCATGTTCAATTGCATTATTAAGTACAAATACAGAAAGAATGTCTGTCAATACAAGATGGATATGCCTTTCATCCTAAATACCCAGGATTTGTAACCGAGTTGCCTTCAATGAACCAACGTTTAAAGCACCACAAAAGAACTTTTTGTCAAAGTTGCAACGGATGCTTTTACTTCTATTTACTACACTGTGCAAGGCTACTCTTGTTTTTGTCTCCTCACTCCCTTATTCCATCATTATGTTTCTGAGTCTCTTAATCACCTCTACCATGATGTCCACTCTAACTCTGTGAGCTAGATTTTATTGCTGTTGAAGTGTGACATATTCTCTTAAGCAATATGCAGTTATTGTAAGAGACGGCTGGGATGGGAGTGCAAGGCTATTTGGTTTTGGCAATAGCAGAGATAGAAGACTGCGACAACTAGACAAAGCTTCCGAAAAGTAATGAAATGTTCCTTCGAAATTTAAATCGGAGCTGGTATTTTAGCAGTAAATAAGTACTTTCTGCATCTCTAAAGAGCTAGTATACACTACTCACATATTTTCCTTTTAAAGGTAAAACTAAAACTGCCTCTGACTTCATATTAATCAGATATCTAAAATCTGATTCTGAGCAATAATGTGAGAAACACTTTTTCAAAAGTATGCCAGCAACATCTTAAAAAAAAAGAAAAAAAAAGGTCAGGACTGGAGTACGTTTGCCACTGCGTTGCGTCACCGCTTCTTATTACGCCCACAATACATGTGGGGATTGTATTTCAGCTGCGCAACAATTTGGGGCATCATGTGTCATATTTTCTTATCTTATTATGTTCTGAACTGCAACCAGGCCAATTCTTGCTGAAATAAACAATGCCTTCCATGAGAAGGCAGGCATGGCTGTAAGACTTGCTCCAAAACACATAGTTTAGGAATAATTGCTCCTTCAAAGGTTTGTAGGTGACCTATGTTACTCACTAATGCATTCCCTTATCATCAGTGATGCTGACTATTGAAATATGCTTTTTAATTTGTATTAAGTATTAAAGTATTAAATAATTTGTTGCTTGCATCAAATTTTAAATAGGTTTTAAAAAAATAGGTACATACACTACTTGCATACATACATGCTCTGCCAATGCCAAACAGCTTATTTTGCTGTTTATACTGACTATACTTGTTTGGAGCTTCTCGTATCTCCAGTTACTGCCAATCCGGTGCCAATTAGGCACTTGGGTACCAAAGGTGTCTTCTACGGATCTGCAGTCAAGGTTTGCAGGATGATATGGTCAACAGCTCTCTTCCCAGACGATCCACAAAAGACTGCATGCAACCAATTTTTTGGTGCATTGGTGTTGGCCACACCTGCACTAGAACCTGAAGCTGTTTAGCAATGAGTCCAGATTCTGCCTATGGTAGTTGGATTGTAAGGTCAGAATGTGGAAAAAACGCTATGCTGATTACTGCACCAATAAAGTAGCATCTTTTGGTGGAGCCAGTGTGATAGTTTGGAGGATCTCCCTCACTGGAAAATTGAGGCTTGCCATCATTGGAGGCAATCTCAATGCAGAGATATTGAGATGATATTCTGCAACCAGTGGCAATCCCATATCGCCACAGTCTGGGACCAATCTTTATCCTCCAAGATGACACCACTACCTCCACAGTTTGGTAGTGGAGAGGATAGAATGGCCTTCCGGCAGTCCTGACCTCAACCTCATTGAACACTTGTGGGATCATCTTGGGCGTGCTGTTCGTGTCAGAGTGACCAACACAACAATTTTGGCTGACTTGTGACAAATGCTGGTTGAAGAATGGTTTGCCATCCAACAGCAGCGTGTAACCAGGTTGGTGACCAGTATGAGGAGGAGGTGCCAGGCTGTTGTGGCTTTGTATGATTCTTCTACACACTACTGAGGCTGTTTGTTATTGGGTAAATTGTTTACTGCCAAAATGTGTTTTCTTCAAACTTCAATCGTCCAATCCACCAAACAAGAGTCAATGGCAAAATTGGTAAGGAAGATTTGGCAATTTCTCATGGGTGCAACCCACATATTCAGTCCTACTGCCCATCTCACAAATGTATGTTCCTTACATGGCTCAATTTAAAAGGTAAATAAGGAAATAAGGAAAGAAACAGGCTTTACTGCCAAGACATACTGTTACATCAAAGAAATAATCTACAAAACAAAAATTTCCTTACTTTTTGTGCAAAGATTTATATATATATATATATATATATATATATATATATATATATATATATATATATATATATATATATATATGTGTGTGTGTGTGTGTGTGTGTGTGTGTGTGTGTGTGTGTGTGTGTGTGTGTATGTGTATGTGTATGTGTGTGTGTGTGTGTGTGTGTGTGTGTGTGTGTGTGTGTGTGTGTGTGTGTGTGTGTGTGTGTGTGTGTATATGAGTATATGTGTATTTTTTTAATAAAGATTTTTATAAAATAATATATTGTTTTATAAAAAAGGACAATTTGTTCTTGTCTTGTCTGTTATAAAATGGTATTAGTTTCAGATATCTTCCAAAGACAAAAAATATCCACCTTATCTAATACTCTAATCAGTCATATAGTTACATTATGACTTGTTAATGTAAAATAGTGTAGTTATACCTTTTTTTGTTTTGTTTTCCTTTTTTTTGACAGTGTGAATTTGTTGTGTATGCCTCACTTTTCCCTCTTGCATCTTTCCCACATCATTACAAAGTGCTATTTTCAGGCTCCTCCAGGGAAGAAGGAGAAAGGATACTTTACTTCTAAGGAACTACAGACACATCTAAAGTCTTCTCCTTACAGGTACATTTTATTGAGTTTTCCCTAAAATCGTTAATTCCCTAAAATCAATAATTACTCATTCAGGCTTTCTAATTATATCTTAGTACTACAAAATGCCCCCAAAAAGATTCCAGATGACAGTTGTGAGAATTATGATTCAGGGAGTTTAACATTCCTCGTGTTATTAGATCTCAGTGCAGCATTTGATACTGTGGCTCATGAATTAGTTCTATAAAGTCTGGAAAACTGGGTCGGGCTCTTAGGAGCGGTCATTAGGTGGCTTGGATCATACTTGGCAGGCAGGGAGTATGCAGTCAGTATCAGTAATTATTAATCTGAAAGAACAGCCCTGACGTACAAAGCCCCACAAAAATAACTTCTTGTGCCCCTTCTCATAAAGCTTTTCATAGCTGTGCAAGTGAAACCCAGATCTATCTAACATTCTCAAATATCAATCGTGTTGTAGACCAACAAGACTACAGACTTACATGAAAAAAGAATAAAGAAGGACAGCTGACTCTCAATACTTACCCTGATACTAGGTTGATAAATATTGATGTAGTGAGGATTTGCGTCAACTGTTTAAAACTGAGGTAACGACTGAGCTGCTACAGGTCATTGGGTAAGGTTGGTTGTCTACATACTGCATGGTCAGCGGTCATGCCCACAAGGCAAAGTGTCCTAGCACAGACCATGAACCCCTAAGTGGCACTCTTGATTAATTCATGGAGGTCTGACCTTTATGACCTTTATGAGCATGAGTGTATGTGGTGTTAATGAGAAACAAACTGTAAACCTCTTGTAGAACCTAGACAAGGTTAAAAATGTGTTATATAAGTGTTGTTAATTTGCTTTTCCTTTTTCCATTTTTTTAATTTATTCTTCATTCTTACATTAGTCTTATTCAGACTTTCCCATACTTCTTCACTTGTCAGTATTTTATGTACAGTCTTCTTATGTTATCGCGTTTGATCACCGTCTTGGTCTACAAGAAATTCTGATAATTGATATTTAATGCTTGGTGATGCAATCAGCATTTTAATGCATTATGTCATGTATGCTGATTTTCTTTCTCACGCTTTGAAATACCTTTGTATGAGAACTGTGATAAATAAATTGACCTTAGATTAGATTAGACGCGCTGCTTTGTAATGTGCATGACCAAGTGTATTATCTTAGCTTCTATAAGCATAGTGCAAAACCGTAAGCTACATACAGCAGCTGGTGTCTCCAGCAGGTCCCACAGATTGGTGTTTAGACTTTGAAATCAGTAAATACTGGGGGAAAAAAATTATTAGTCTGAAATGTATAAAGGCATAAGCACCTTTTTTTAAAATTCAACACCGTGACAGGCATCCCCACTTTGCCTCAATAGTGTGTGCAAAAAATAGATAAATAAGTAAGTAAATAAATAAAACATGCATGTTTTCATACTCAGGAAACAAAATCCCCTGGCTGGCAAGAAGGCATACAAAGAGCCCTAGTTCATGCACAAAGATTTTCACTCTGATCTGGCAATTATGGATCATCCCACCTCACCCCCCTCTGTCTCTCGGTCTTAGTGATCTTCTGATTGCACACTGGGGGAGACGAGCAGTTCAAGAACCCTTCAATGTGGCTCTTAACTGTGGAAAAAGCGCGAAATGTATTCAGTTCTCTATGCTTTATGACTCATGGACAATGTAGGATGGTTAGAAAATTGTAATGATAACAGGGCAGGCTGATAGGCCTGTTGAACAGATGTAGATTAGGCATAAAATGAAAAAATGCCTTCCAAAGAGACCATCTCTGTTGAATCTGTAGCAGTCTAAACCCAGAGTCTAAGCATCAAGTCGCTGGGGTTATTCAGCTGATGTTTTGTTTGCTACCTGAGGTCTTTGATGAAACATTTTGAAGAAACCAAACACCTTCATACTGTAGTTTTTGAGAAGAAAATGTAATACCACATAAAATACCACAATGTAGATTACAAATACTATATCATATGTTTTTAAATTGCTACACATGTTCATTAACTGCTCGCTTGAATTTTGCAGCATTTTATGTTTTAAGATTTTACATCCATAACCTATAAACACACATGCAGGATGAACCAGCTATTAAAAAAGGATGGATGGATGATTGGATCATTTCAAGAGGTACTAAGCAAGAGTAATATGAAAACAGTAGCCAAGACCTCAGAAGGTTAATAATAGCTCTGCATCATCTACAATAAATTATAACTACCTGGCTGCAACAATGCAGAAGAGAGGGAATGTCTTGAACCAACAAAATGATCTCTACATACACTTAATCAATAGCATCCACTTGTACCTGTTCCCTATTTGTCTTTATATATATATATATATATATATATATATATATAAACATTTATTATTATTATTATTATTCCTTTGATTTTTAGTCTCAGTAAGGGGAATGGTTTAAATCAAAACACAGGAAAAATATTTATAATAACTTTAACTTAACCAATATAATTCAGAAGGAGTAATTGCTGCTGTGTGGTAACTATATTGAGATGAGAATTTTCTGAAAAGCATTTTTGCAGTTACAAGTTGTACAATTAATATTTTTTTAAGTACCCAGTGTAGCAACACAAAGTTATAACCATAAACTGTCATGTATCTGCTCATATGCCATGAAATTGATGCATGGCTCCACTAAATGATGACAATCTTAGGGATGTATTCCTCAGGGATTAGCTACCAGTGTTCATGAGGGAGACGCACATACACTCACCAACCACTTTATTAGGTACACCTCGGAATACATAATAAAGTGGTGAGGTACATTCACTTTATTACACCACTTACATAAGTGGTGTACACCTAGTATGCCATTAGGAATACCAGCTGTGCCTAATAAAGTGGCCAATGAATGCAAATGTCTCTAATGTATTGTTTATTCTTCTATAATCAGGCCATAAATACCCACACTCATTTTGCTTACAGATTGTAGTGTAAAGAGGAGAAATGTGCAGGAACAGTATGATCTGCAGACTCATAAACTGCTTTGGCATCATTTTCAACGGCAGAAGCACAACTAGTAAAAGCTTGCTTTTACATTAATTGCATAGTTTTTTGTAAACAATGTGAAACAGAACTCTTTTGTACTATCTAAAAATAAAAACTAACAATGTTTCATCTAGTCAAAAGGAAAAAGCAGAGCAAAGAGCAGTAAAGATGCAGAATTGGATTAATGGCTCTACAATGAAGCCAAACTGGCTGCTGGAAGAACAATTACTGGATATCCGTCGGCAGTTAAAATGTAAATAAGAATAGGCTGATGTCTCAGCCATCAGATACCACACCACAGAGGAGGATCAGAATCTAATTTACTGCAAAGGGAATATGGTAATCTTAACACTCTTGCAAAGAATCTTGGAATAATACAGTTTCTAGAAACTAAAAACTGGTCATTGTTGTATAAGTAAAGGGACATTTACTCTTCTCTGAGAAGTAAAGCTGAAAGTTAAATGTTTAACAATAAGAATTGTTAAATTAAGTTATATTTCCAAGCATGTCAGCAGTTTTTTTGCACATTAAATATGATCACTTTCAGATACAGCAAGATGGAAATTACTGTCTCTTGATTACAAAGGGCACATCCATGCTTTGACAAAGACATGTACTTACAGAGACACATGTTCCCTCCCCATGCGGAGGAGCTATGAACCAGAGCTGTTTTAGGCTTGCATAAAAAATTCAGAACGCTCTCTTAGCAACATTTGCCCTACATACAGCACACATATACACACACTCACACCCGTATCACATCATAATTTATGGTGGACGCAAGTGACCATGCATGATAACGCACACAGAGTAAGATCTTGATCTAACTTGGTTAGTCTATAAGCAACGACACAGTGAAAGGCGCTTTAATGATCAGGACCCTCGTGGATTTGACTGTTAGATTTAACCACTGACGACTTTATGGCTGTTTTGTTTTTGATAAACTGAAGGAGCTCTGACTTGTTAGTGATTAATTTTTTGTAGGCACTGCAGACTGCTGCCAATAAATCCGCTCAACACAAAGCCAAGTGTCTCTGCACGTGTAGCTGCTAAAAGCCTCAGTGTGTACTTGTGGATTTACATTTTCAGTAAACCTATAGATGTATTCAAGCAAGGTGCTTGTGTGCATGTGTCCTTGAAGAAGACAGACATCTTTGCACACACCTCTTCAGTAATCTGGTCAACACCACAGCTCACCCATCCATTTTCATTAGACGTTAATGACAGGAGTGTTAGGATGGATGGGCCAGAGAGAGCTAAAGGATGGAGTGAAAGGATATAGTTATGCTCCCAGTGGAAAGGCTATCAAACCACTATCTGCTGTCCTGAACCATAAAACTCCCTATGCTCATATTACATAACACTTCCGCCACTATACAATACTCAACATTATCAAATACAAAGTAGATGTGGCCAAATTGCTCACTATCAACATTTCATACAGCATTGTATGGCATTGATCTGCAAGATGTCAAAAAAAGGGCATCAAACCACATTTTCCACTTGAGAATTCACCTCATATTAATGTGGCACCATCAGAGTGGGTTTCAGCACCTCTGCCAAGCCATTTCCACTGAAAAGCCTTCGGGGCACCTGTTCATCCTGGCAGTATATCTGCAAACAGTGCTCTTACATTTCCAATTTGTGTTAAACTACTTCAGAGCCATAATTTCATCCTTTCTGCCTTCACTGTGGTCTTTCGTTCTACCATGCAGGTCAGTTGGTGTAAACAGTTGAGCTAGGGACATGTGTGGTCAAGTGGTGAAAAGAGCTGAAGCCATATGATGAAGATTTTCATCTAAAATCTGTATATTTTTCTCCTACTTTGAAAGAACTTATATTCAAAATGCAGTAGTAAAGCATGCCTGCCACAGCTATTATCTTATTTAATAACTGTGATTATTGAGTTAATTGTGATAATGAGTCACAATCAAAATATTACATTTTGCTCTCTTGTATAAAAGCAAGAGAGTGAAACTAAGAGAAATGTCATATTTCCACAAGGTCTTGTAACATCTGATAGATTTAACTGATTGACAGATTTGACACCCTACACATTGAAGCACCCCTGATTTCTGCTGTAACAATGGGCATGTATTTAGGAACAAAACCTAGAAAGCAATCATAACTAAAAATGTTTGTTTATCTGTACATATGCACATATTTCAGTTTTCTTCAACTTATTTAGGACAAAACTGAAATCTTGGCAGAGATCCCCAAACGTCCCTCTCTCTTGCCACCTTCTGCAGATCTTGATAGTAGACACTAAGGTGTTCTTGGACATTTTTCCAGTGAGCATTGGGTCTGTCCTGAAACTTTTTCCTGATGTTTCAGATCTTAAATTCTTCCCTTGGGAGGTTCCAGGAAGATATCCTGGAAGAGCAACACCTCAACTTTGAACCCCTCCAGGTTTTGATCCTAGGCATCCTTTCTAGGAAGCTTTCTTCTATTTGCAAGCTCATTCTCTCAGTAACTGTCCATGCCAATAAGTTTAGGTAAGGATCTAAATGTAAGCTGAAAATCAGCAGCTTTATCTTTTAACTTAACTTTACACCACAATATACCAGTACAAAGTCTGTCAGGTCTGTCCATCAATCTGTCACTGCAGTGTACCCCAGCTTTTAAACAAGATCCCAATGCTTCAACTTCCTCACTTGAGGCTGTAAATCCTTCCCACCAGGGTAGACAACCCTCGTCCTGAGGTCTCCCCTTGATACAGTAAACATTATCTTCTTATTTGGGAGCACAAGCACAACAGTTAGAGTCCTTACCCTGACTCAAGGGTGCAAGGAAGAAATCGTTTCCACCTGGCTGCTTAAAAGTAAAATAGTGTGGATTTGGAGCTTTATTCAAATGCAGCTGAGAAGACACTCCACATTTTGTCATCATCTCATACAGAGTTCTGTTTCTGTAACTATTCTTTTAACTTTAAATCTTACTTCCATTAACTAATATTATTAGGAATGGCATAAAATTAGACTCACACATTGAACAAGTTTCTAGTATGTCCTTTTTTCACCTCGATGATATCACCAAAACTTGTCATATGCTGTTCCAAAGTGATGACACCTGTTGTACTTTTAAGGTTAGACATGAAACTTAAATTTTTGGTAAAACGTATAGAGTCGGATTGCTTAAGTGACCCTGAGATGTCCCCGTAGTAATCCTGCTTTCAACCAACATTGTTGAGGACTTTCTGTGATACACAGAGCACTTCTGCTCCCTCTGGTCTCCTTATTCTTCAACACTATATGGTATGTATGTACAGAACATGATAATATTGTCTGTAAATTATAATATTGCTGCCATTAACTCTCCCTAATGAACTGAACTAAATTAAATTAAATTAAATTAAATTAAATTAAATTAAATTAAATTAAATTAAATTAAATTAAATTAAATTAAATTAAATTAAATTAAATTAAATTAAATTAAATTAAATTAAATTAAATTAAATATTAATGAATTGAATTGAATTGAATTGAATTGAATTGAATTGAATTGAATTGAATTGAATTGAATTGAATTGAATTGAATTGAATTGAATTAAGACAAGCACAGTGAAATTTTAATGACAATCTCCTCCCACATTCTGTACAAAAAATTTTGAAAAAAATAATCTCATCTATCTATTTCAAATATCCCTTATGTTTTTCTCATTTTATCAGCTATTTATTTTGACACTTTGACACTTTTGTCTTGCTTTAGGAACATCCTGAAGTTTGTGACTTCTAAAATAGCACGGTTTCCCTTTTACTATAAATACCACAATATTTTCTGCAATTCTTGCTTCACACTGGCAGCAGAACTACCTAAAAAAAAATCTGAGTGGCATAAAAGAGCATCAAAATATGATATCATACTAAGCATTCTTTCTGGCATGCAGAGCTGTCACAAATATAACAGAGGCATTTGCAGATGCAACATTAGAGGCAAAATGACAAAATTCACTGAAGGCTTAAACCACCTAAAAATAATGAGAGCTAATGATCATGCAGTTATATGCCCACATACTCTACATGCAACTTATGTTGATCTTTAGTACATTTGTAGACCATTTAATGGTAGAATACAATGGCACTGCAGAATTAGAAATTGGCTTTTGTTTGTGAGACATGCAGTACACAGTATGCTTTACATAAAAAAAGAAATCAAACTATCAGACAACGTCTGTGCCTCCTGGGATGGAATCCTCTCCTGGTGGTAGCAAAAGCAAATTTTCAAATTGCTTATTTGTAGGTTAATCTTACAACTCAGGTTTTTGACCAAACTGAAGAAAGATTACAATGACATGAATGCACACAAGGACCAGCACAAATAACCTCTAATATCTACAATTTAACCTAAAGTTTAAATGATAAAAGGTGTATAGTGTAGTTGATAATTAGCTGTCATACCTCAAAGTAAAGAGGTTTTATCATCTGTGCAGATTATTTAATTATGAATCTCTTTAATTTTAGAACAGTGCCGAATTAAGGAGTCTCAGCAGTGGGCCATTTTAATCTTCCATCTTCTCTTAATTATCTACTGTAGCAACATATTTTAATGTGAAGAAATATACCATTAGCAGTGTCCTGGAAAATGTTTAAGCTTCATTTTTGTTCAATTATTACAAGTCTGTTAAAAAAAAAAAACAACATAAAAACGCTTCAGCATGTTAGCAATGGTTCAATTCAGGATCAAGTGTGCGTGCATGTCAATGTACAGCATGTGAGTGAGTGCATGTGTATTTTACACCATGTCATACATGTTAAGAGAGAAAAAGAACTGCATGTTGTCTCATATTCGTCACATGCTGATGTTGAATTAAATCCCAAATCATCTGCTAAACAGGAACTGTTGTGCCATCAGCAATTGTCATCTCACAGCTCACTGTCTGGTAAATTGATGCAAGAGTCACATGTGCTCACACTCTCCCAAACACAAGCAGACTAAAAATAGAAACAGCCTTACCTTTCTGTACACTATCATGTTGGGGGACTCATCCGCTACCCCATTGGTCCCTTGCCCACTGCTGTTGGTCTGTGCCATGATCCAGTAAGTAAATCTGCCACAGGAAATGTCAGGTGCTCCTGTTGTGGACAGAATGGATATATTTGGTCCTTTAGAAGAACAGTCCAGCCTAAATATGATTTCTCCTTACCTTCGTTAAGAAGAAAATCATTTACATAACTTGTGGCTTGGATCATGTTTAACTACATTTGGCATTTTAACATGGCGCAAACCTCCCAGTTTGGCAACAGACATCATGTGCATAATACAAGGTCTCCAGAAGGACATTTTTTTTTCTCAAAAAAGGTGGCTGGTTTTAAACAAAGTAGGCCTATGTGTGCTGGCTTAGTGCAAGTTTTCTGTGAATGGGGTAAAAGTTCAATGTGTAGTCTACCATTTACTAGCCAACTGTCACTTTTTTTTCCTTAGATGGGTTCATAGAGCAATGTCTGAACAGTAACAACACTTAACCTTTGTTGACAATAGAGTATTCTTCATGCACGACAGGGTTCCTACTATAGATGCATCCAATGATTGCAGTGACAAGATAAGTGAAGACCCGAATTATGACAGTGGTTAATGCAGTAAGGGAAAAAAAGAAAAGGAAGAAAGAAACACCGTCCCTGGAGGCGGTATAATACTCTAGGGTTCCGCTCGAATATATCCATTTGCATCCACAGTTAAATGTGCAAGACTTTGCAAATGTACAGATTTGGTATGCATGTTACAGCCTCATCATGCTTTCACTGACACCCACACGGCATCCTTGTGAGGTTTGCTCCGCATCACAAGACCGCCTATAGCATTCAAATAGTGAAATCATGTAACCTGAGGCCGTTAGCGCTTCTGTATTGTGTTTTTGTTGCTACGAGCCGCTGCCCGTTTCAGCACCTTGGAGAGCAGCAACTGCAAAACGTCCGCGTCCGGTTGTCGTCTTCTTGACGACGAACTGCGCGTTGATTCACAGAAAACACAGCCAGAAAAACGGTCACCAGAGAAGAGAGAGAGGGGGGCTTACCTGAAAAAACACGCAGCCCGCTATAGGACTCCTGAATCCTCGCAGGGGTCGAAGCCTGGTCCTTCACGTTAAGTATGTCAACTGGCAGACATAGGAATGCGATGGGTATTCATTGGTAGCATGAAGAAGCAAACATTCGTTGGACGCTCGGTGTGGTTTAGTTCTGTCTCCAGTCTCTCCTCTCCTCCCCTCAGAGCGATGCTCAGAAGCACGGGCGCGCCAACACGGAGCGTTGTGAGCGCGCATCGATCTATGACCAATCGCGTGTAAGGAATAAATGACAACCCGTTTTGAAGATTTCTCCCAGCTCAAATCTCACTGCAGCAACACTTTTGAAAGCTGGCCCTGTTAGAAACAGACCTGCAGCATATCAATGGTTCGATAATTGACATATTCTTCGAAGGTCACAAAGTGATCGAGCGTGGCACTGATTGTATTGACTCTTGCTGTACAAGAAGATGACAATCTCTTATTGACTATTGCAAGGGGTTCTGGTTTTATTCGCTTTATTTTGAAATGTTTCCTTGTTGATCTGTGTAAACTAATTAAGATCTTTTGTCACAAGTTTTGTGAAACTCGTTTAGTATTTTAATGTAGTTGTTTTTTGTTGTTGTTTTTTTTTCAATGAAAGCTATTGTTGAAGGATCTGTAAAAATGAATCCAACTACATATAACTATTTAATTATTATATTACTTTAACTACTTTCCCACTTAGAGATTTTTAGATCTTTAAAGAACTTCAAAAGTTCTATATAATATAAAATCCTCCTTCCATTGCACTTCATAACATTTTATCAATCTATTTCTTATATATATATATATATATATATATATATATATATATATATATATATATATATATATATATATATATATATATATATATATATAAAAGAAAGAAACATCTCTCTTTTTCCCTGAAGATCATTCTTTGTTATGACATTGGCCTAGCAAAAATTGAATCCTAATTTGTTATCTGTAACACCTTTCTTCAGACCATATCAGACACTGACCGCAAGTGTAAGAAACAGTTATAACTCAGAATAAAACTGACATCCTGTGTCAGAAAAAAACAAGAATGTGTTCAAAATATTGTAATTTGTTGTAGCCTGTGGCGTCTGAAGTACACAACTGTCCAGGCGTGAATGATGGCAGATGTGTTCCTTCTCCCAGTGTACTAACATGTGCCTGTATTGTGTCTTATGCCCTCCCTTCTCCCTCAGTCTCCCAGGACTCAGGCTCTTGACAAGCAAGGTTGACCAAATATGCAGTCCACTATCCCAGTAAGCTGCACAATTAAAATATATAACCATCATAGCTGCACTGTCATAATATATTTGTAAAAATAAACACCTAATTAGCCAAGCAGGGATAGATTCCAGTTACTTGATGTTAATATTTTACCTAACCTTTGCATTTCTTTTATTGCTCATGTGTCATCTGTTATGGTGATTATAGATAGGGTAATGAAGTGAGAGGGGCAATGCCTCTCATGAAGTGTAGTGTCCTTGAATGCCTCCTAAAAATAGGAATCCTAGCTGCTTTCACACTAAATGCAAACTTCTTTTTTTTGAGGAATTGCATTCTATTTAGGTAAGTAGTATTACTAATGTAAACAGTTTTTTTTTGTTTTGTTTTTTTTTACAATTGTTATTCATTTTTTTAACCTTGTTTAAGGTAGATAAAGGTACAATATCTCAGTACAATACAGGATATTTTATTTATCTGATTCGTGATGCAGAAGAATTATCACAGTTCTGCGGGAGGCTAATGAAACCTTTAACACTGACTTTCTGTGTAAAATGAAAAGATATGTGGCTGATTCAGTTGCCTAGGGTTGTGTACTGCAACCTATCAGTTAGAAAGAGAGCAAATCAGTATGAAAACTCCCTTCAAGGATTGGGGGTGTGTGTATAAGGAATTTATACTAAGGTCATTATGCGATCATGTTATTCTTTTTCTCTTCCTTTTTATGAATTCCTTAATATTGTTAATTGGTCTTCTGAACTGCTACTCTATGAATCAAAACACTCTTCTTTATTTCAATCAATACTTTTTGTTAATTTAATCCATTCATCCAGCTGTACCGTTTCCAACCTGAGGACCGTGCATCACAGAATGAACACAGCTAGTAAAATCACTGATGCCACATTCCTCTCCCTTCTGGGCATGTATAACACCCACATCACTTGCAGAGCAATCAACATTGCAGGTGATGCTCCCATACCCTTTCCGCTCCTTCTTCTGCCTTCAGGAAGAAGTTACTGGAACCTCTGGGCCCACTCCAAAAGACTGTCTTAAGAGCATCTTAGACTATGCTGATATTAGTGTAGCTGGTTATACATTTAGAGATTGATATAGACAAAATGATATAGCCACACATTACTAGACTAAAGTCTAATGAATTACATTCCCAATGTAAAAATAAATTTTACAAAATACATTTGTAAAATGTTGTTACACAATAAGTAAATTGCTCAGGGAACATTTTATAACGCTACGTGTGAAAATTTAAGAAACGAGCCAATAGATTATTTATAAATATCAACATTCTAATCAGGCCCACAGGAGCACTACCAAACTACATGACTATTTCGCCTGACGGTCCCTTTGAATAGCATGCCCGAAAACGCCAACTCCCATAATGCACCAGTAGATTCTTCGTCGTCGAACAAAAAGGCGGAAACAAAAGAAGTTATCAGTTTGTCAAAACAAATAAGCGCTAGTCGGCACAAAGTGAGCTTAGTCGTTGTTGACAGCTGTCAAAGTAAAGACCGTCGTTTCGCATAATCTCAGTGAAAGACTTGCCATGGCTTTGAAGAGAATACAGAAGGTGAGAAAAGTCGTCTTGTCCTCATGTGTTTATTGAACAAAACAGGCTGGAGCGGTGCGGAAAATCCCGTGTAACGTTAGCGAGCGTTAGCATCTGTGCTAACCGGCCGATCCACTCCTACAAAACCGTTTAAATAACGAGTTAACGCCTGATAAGTCATTCCCGGCGCAGCTTTTATTGTGATTAAGCTAAGTATTCTCGTGGCCGTGTCGCAACACAATACAGTAGGAAGTTAGTGAAACACGTATACTCAGGATTAATTAGCCTTTTAAAAAGGTTATTTCCTGTTATGTCAAATTTAAGTGTTTTCTCGCCGTTTGAGTAGGCCGCTGAACCGTGTAAAATACTAAGAACAGCTATTGAAACCAGCCCGAAATGGATCATTAGATGCCTGACAAATCGTCAGATGTTGTGGGCTTTTGTTTTTATGATGTAATGGGGTGTTGTCGGTAAACCTGAGTCTAAACCGAAAGCTAACTTTGCTCTGACTAAAGAGCTTCAAAAACAATACACGACAATACACGTAAATCTACGTTTCGGCTCGTTGTTCACTATATTACTATGTCCTTCCCTTTTCTGTCGTCGTTTGCTATCAATAGCTCACAGTTTGATAAATTGTTGACGCGTTTGAAGCAATGCAGGGCACCATGGCCCAGATCTTAAATTATAATTATTGTTTGTTTTTACAGGAGCTGAATGACCTACAGAGGGACCCTCCAGCTTCGTGTTCAGCTGGACCTGTGGGGGAAGACAGTAAGTCTGATAAAGGACATAAAATGACATGTTTAAGTTCATAAAAAAAATGTTTTGTTTTTCACGCTTTGATAGTCATGTCACAGTTCTGCGTTTGTGTTTTCTGTTGTAATTTAAGCTTTATTAATAGTAATGTTTCACATCTTTCTTTCCTTTTAGTGTTTCACTGGCAGGCTACCATCACAGGACCGGTGAGCATTTTCTAGATTCTGGATTTGTTTTCTGCATTTTCTTTTTTCTTTTTTTTTTTTTTTAACCAAGTGGCTTCTGGATCTGTAGACAATAGTTTTTTTTATGTTGACTCTAGAGCACTTTCTGTTATGTATTATTGTGTATAGGGCGCGCACACTGGCAAACGCTCCACTTGTTCCATTCACTGAAGCCATTGGAATGACTTGAACCCAAATCTGGGACATATTTTAACAATAATTTGATCCTCTGTTCCAGAATGACAGTCCTTATCACGGAGGAGTCTTTTTCCTTTCTGTCCATTTTCCGACTGACTACCCCTTTAAACCACCAAAGGTAAGAACATTTTTCTTTTGTGACTGATATACTCAGAAATGCACCATTTTTACCATTTAAAAAAACTTTTTTTTTTAATAATTTTCTTTATTGTTGTTTAATCTCTTGTGGTCTTCAGATGCAGTCTTATTAAAACAATAGTATGATGTACATCTCTGCCCCTTGACAACGACTCAACCTTCTTCAGAATCAACATCAGGTTACAACATATTTGTGTTTTGCTTGTTTCCATAGGTCGCCTTTACAACGAAAATCTATCACCCAAACATAAACAGCAATGGCAGCATTTGCCTTGACATTTTGAGGTCACAGTGGTCACCTGCGCTTACAATATCGAAAGGTAACTACAATCTACAATTTAGCTTTGCATTACAGAATTATACACTACAGCTGTACTGTTTTGGAGTTTATTTATATTCAGTATTTATTTTAAAGATGCAAGGAATTGTAGGTTTAGGATAAAACATAACAGTGGAAGGAACATTTGCCATTGGAGCTTCAAAGATGGGTGGATGGATGGTTATTTTATCAGACATGAGTCACATTGGAGATTTTCATGAAAACATGCGGTTAATTTCATCCAGACTTTTTTTTTTTTTCAGCTGCTGTTTCTGTGGTCAGGTAGTCGGATGATATTCCCGAGTTGCTCTTTTTGTGTTTATCAGTTCCATATATATACTTGA
The DNA here is from genome assembly GCA_014839995.1 of Xenentodon cancila. Taxonomy (NCBI): domain Eukaryota; kingdom Metazoa; phylum Chordata; class Actinopteri; order Beloniformes; family Belonidae; genus Xenentodon; species Xenentodon cancila. The sequence goes on from CM026208.1 coordinate 9,767,557, forward strand.
ATGTATCAAAGGTTCTGTTAGGCAAGGCAAGTTTATTTGCACAATTCAACAACAAGGTGATTCAAAGTGCTTTACAGAGACATTAAAACATCACATAAATTAAAAAAAACACGAAAAAAGAGAAGAGAAAACAACATGTAAGTCAGCAGAAAAGAATATGAAGAGACATTATTTACTAGCATGCATCCGCTCACGTGCACGCTTGTGCTCTGGAAGAGTAACTGCTGCTTTCACTTGTTAACTCACTCGGATTACTTAAATAAATAACCCCTTTAAAAAATAAATAAATAAAAGCTAAGATAATGAGATTATTTTATAATGGTGCCTAAATTCAATAGTTGCCCATATTACATTCAGGCTATGTTCACACTGTCCGCCCATATTCGATTTTTACTTACTTACTGTTTACTTTATATATTCGATATGACTAGATTTGATCAGGGTTCTTGCTGATGTTCCCTAAACCATAGTTGTTAGAGTAACCTACATGTATAGAGTGGATGTAAACTAACCAATATGGAAAGTGATGATCTGGCTTTGGTACTGTTGCAAATAGTTTGTGCAAATTTTCTACAAGTTCCAAAAAAAGGCACTGGAGATGGAGGACACTTCTGCGCTTTTTTTTTTGGGTGGTCATCTCTGCCGTTATGTCAGTACAAGGGAGTGCATGGTCCAGGCAGGCTAGTGTTAACAGGCAGACAAGTGACGGAGGAATCCAGGACACTTCTGTTACTCTGGTAGACGACGTCCTTGTTTGTGCTGCTTTGTGAATGACAGAAAACCATTTGAACTCCTATTTGAGTGAACAGACAGGTCAGAAATGTGAAACCACCTCTGTATGTGGTTTGAATCAGATTTTGGAAACAGAAAAAATAATGTTTTACGTGACTTTTTTTTTTCTTCTTGGTTGTATTAAATGTTCAAAAATATATCTAGATACAATCTTGTTGTCCTACAAATGTCATTTGAGCTGGTAGTGTGAACATACTGTACCTTTTGGAGATTGTAGATATAATCTAAAAATACTAAACAGTTATTTTTATGAAAACTTGTTTACATGCTGATTCTCGGTCTTTACATCCCCCAGTTTTATTGTCCATATGCTCCTTGCTATGTGACCCAAATCCAGATGATCCACTGGTCCCTGACATTGCACATATCTACAAATCAGACAGACAAAAGTAAGTGTCAAAGCCAAAGATCTTGTCATGATATTAAAACATTTGTTAAAAATGGATGTTCTTTAATTACACTTTCTTTTATTCTTAAGGTACAACAAACTGGCCAGAGAATGGACCCAAAGGTATGCAATGTGATGGAGCAAAGTTTGAGAAACGCCTCCACGAACACCTCAAAATATGACAGTACTGTTCAACTGCTTTCTCCAAACCGTTTGTAGCTGAGGTGTTTGATAAGCTTGAAGCACTTTCTCCTCTGAGATTTTACTTGACTTAACCTTTTTCTTATTTTTACCATTATTTTGGCATTATTGTTATTGTTTGGATGATTTTCATTATTAGATGCGCTGAGATGGAGTGATTGTATTTTTCTTTTTAAGATATTTCTATTGTACAAGACTGTACTGGATTTATTTTTCATTATTTTGAATTAAAGACATTAAGCAAAATGTGAATTTCAAATGATTATGCATTACCCATAGTTAAGCTGAAGTGTGAAGTGTTTTAGTGAACTCCATTTTCCTTGAATCAGATTTTAGTTTTATCCTTTTATTGGCATGACCACTAGGTGGCACCCTTTACTATTTACAGGCCAAATCTTTTTCATGTAGCAGCTTCTCTGGCAGCTGTATGTATGTTTGTGTTACTTTCAATTCAAAAATGCTTAAATGATCAGTCATTTGGGTCGTGAATATGTTTAATGTTACTTGACTAGTCAAATGGATGGATTCATGGCCAAATAACACAAGTGTAGTTTACTAGAACCCCTTCATTTTTTATTATCATTTTAACTGGGGAAAATCATCATAAGTCATTTATGATTATTTAAATGCATTATTGTTGAACACTTAGACTTGTTCGACTCTTCACAGATTTAAGTTTAGGTGAAGCACATAAGTGAAAGTGTCCCAGGGCTTGGACTTGTGACTTTTAATCCTAAACGATTGGAGGATGTTTGCATTCTACATGGAGCAGAAGTGGGCTGAGACAGATGGGGTGGCACAGTGGGGACGTCAGACCTGCGCCTACTGTTCTTTTAAACATGAAGGGGAACAATGCTGCTTAAACATGTCACTTATCTGGACGCCTCCTGATGCGGGCTACAAATCATGAACATTGCCAGTGGCGGGAAAAAGTATCTAACCTCAGGTATTTAGTACTAAAAGTCCAGCTGAGGTACAGCGTTGAAGGATGGTTTAGTCTGACAGATGTATTGTTGTACTTTAGGTCCTTTAGACGGCTGAAACTGGTGTTACTGTGTTGCTGATGGAGACAGAACCACTATATTCATTATAAAATAAACCGGAGGGCTCATGAAATTATAATAGAAAAAATAGGTTTAACCTACAAATTACTTTTCTGTTTTTGCGGATTTTCTCTACTTTTCCATTAAGCTCGTCTCACAATTTATTGAAATTGGTAGTGTGATAATGAAACAAAACAAATTACCAACATAAAACAAGTCAATAAGGCCAAAAACAACTACAATTTCCTCTGCCCATGCCAACTTTTCACTACATTTCAACTTCTTAAGTTATTTTCTTTAGCTTCGTTGTTCATCTCATTTTGAATTTAACTTCAGAGTAGGTTTGTGCCACATTTGTTTTGGTTTGTTTCCCCCATTACATCCTACAATCCACAGGATGTGTCCTGTTTCCTCCACAAAGCAGTTAACTGGGTTACAAGCCTGTCTGGCTGTTTCAAAAGCAGAGGGACTAATCAGAAAGTTAACGTCAGTTACGATGACTTTAACACGGCAATTGCTGTCATTTTAAGATGACATTTACTGTGATTCAATGGGCTGCAACGTTTTCCTGGAAACGAGGCTTAAAGTTGCGCACTGGAGCGCACGGACCAAATTAAATCCAGAGATTTTAGCTGGAAATAAAGAAGTTTGGCGGTTTTCGGAGGGACGAAGGGGAAAGTTGATGCTCTTAAAAGTTTCTGGGAGGAGTTCTGCTTTTTTTCCCCCCCTTCAGGATGACACGTGAAACTTTCCCGAGGAGTTGGTTGGTATGTGTTCTCCGCGGCGGTCCGTTAACTCGGCAGACCGACAACCTACAGCGACTGGATCAGTGAGCTCCTGCCTATTTTTAGGAGTCCGTCCAATGGGGGGAAACGAACGCGCTTAAAGAAACTGCCAAGGAAAGTTTCGGCTACGCTGCGATGAGCGCTCACGACGCCACGAAGTGACGGAAGACAATCTTAGCAGACGTCCTTTTGTTTCGGCTCAGCCTAACTTGAAGTAAAAAACGCAGTGGCCCCTCGCAGAAGTTTCCCTGCAGCGCCATGGCTGCCCAGTGCGACACTTTAAGTGGATACTTGCAGCAGTCGGACCAGGGCTCCAACAGCGAGCGCAGCACGGACTCCCCGCTCCCGGGATCAGAGGAGGACCTCAGCGGTCCCCATACGGCGCCAGATCCGGAGTGGACCGAGGAGAGGTTTCGAGTGGACCGCAAGAAGCTGGAAATCATGCTGCTAGGTAAAGACGTTTTCAAGCGAGCAACTACAAAGTTGGCTTTTTTTTTTCTCCCTATACGTCTTCCATCCTGTCCACGTTTTAAATAACTTTTACCCAACACTTTCCTGGAGCTCAGTATTCCAGCAGAACTTTGCCGGCTGTTTGTTTTTTTTATTCAGTTTTCATTTTTCTTATTAAATAGAGTTTTAGTTTGCCATGAACGCACGGTGAAGAGTGCACACAAGCGTGGCATGTGCGTGATCCAAAAGAATCAATGAGACCAATTAAAACGGGCCGCTCAACCCAGGGCCTCCAATTAATGCTCTGCTTTAAAAGTCGTCATATGGCTGCAAATTATAAACGAAGGAAACGTGCAAAGTGTCTAACCACTGGAAGGGGAAAACGTGTGGGAATCTCGCGTCCAAAAACATGCAGTGCCTCAAACATAAACAAGAGGTCGAAGGAGTCAAAGGTGTGCCAGTCAGAGCGTCAACGTTGTACCCGTGACGCGGCTCTTGACGGGGTAGTACCGCGCTGTCACCACAAGGTGTCGGTGCACAAACTCCCGTGGCGTGCATGTGTTTGTAGACTGAACTGAAATTGACCTGAACATTTAGATGGCTTTGTTTCCAGCAAGAGAGTCAGCACATGTAAACAGCTGGTGCAACAGCCTGACTGAATTTTATCAAACAATTTAAAAAAAAAAAAAAAAAAAAAAAAAGAAAAGTGGTGTGCACTACTGGCAGTTTATATTAGACTATACTTTTGTGATTTGTCTTTCAGAATTGTGCCTTAAGAAAAGAACAGATTTCCAGTGTCTCGCCTGCTATGTGTGGAATGAAGGTTTGTTTCCTTGATAAGGCAAAGTCAGCGTGTGATGTTTTCTAATGACGCACGAGTGACAGTGAACAGTTAAACGAGTGATGACAGGCTTGCAAATTGAGACCAGGCCGGTGTCGTCGGAGAGGTAATTTATTACAAATTCAAAAACACATTGGTGTGTAATAATCAAGGATTTAGTTAGAGGACTGGACTCTATCAATTCCACAATAAAAACAAAGCTGGACTTGTGAAGCAGTCCAACAAACCCTTAGGAGGAATCATGATGAAATGATCACAAGCATGATGAAAGAAATGAGGTGCCTCAGCATTTCTGATTTCTGATCAGTGTAATTAAAAGTGCTCTCATTGTTTTTTTTTGCAAAATTTTGTAATGAAGGCGGTCTTGAAGGACGATTATCCTACCCACGCAGACGTATGCATGCAGAGATGCAGCTCCTCTTTAGAACGTCCTGGTTGCTGCCTCGATGCTCTGTACATTCCTCAAAGCTCCATGTCATCTCAAACTGTTCCAGGAAAACAACTTAACCAGAGGCCAGCCCTAAATCCCAGTATTCTGGACATACCACATGCCACGTTGCACAGTTTACCTAAATGTGTCTGTTTATGCTCTTGTGCATCTGTGTATGCAACATTATTCATCCACAGAAGTGAGTCTCAGCGGTTTGTCAGTTAGGCCTATATTACCCGCCAGCATCTTCCTCTTCTTCTTTTTCTTTTTTTTTTTTTTTTTTCCTCCCAATCACTCCTTTTTATGACGTCACTGCTCATTTCGACAGTGCAGCAGGGATACAGAGTGCAGTCCTGTCTCCTGGCCTGTCTGGTCAGTTGCAGGTTAAAGAGTTAAATACTCTGCTTTCTCAGCCGTGAAGTCGCTTCAACCTCTGGCGTGCTGCAGAAATCCAGGGAATGTGGTTCTTCTGTGTTCCACCTTGTTTATGTCACAGCACATTTGAAGAGTCCTAGAATCTGTTGAGTCTGTTGAGCAAAGGATGCGGCAGTATCGAGTCCACAGTCATGGTCCAGATTTGTTTCAGTTCCCTGGATCAGATTTTTTTTTTTTTTTTTTTTTTTTGTTCTGGAGGTGTAAATTGAAATTCTAATTGATGGCTATTTCAGTCTCATCCTGTTATCTCAGAGCTCTCCAACATGTGGCTGTGTTTTGATTGGATAGTCTGTAGATTCTGATGTGGTGTTTCATATTCTGAAGACCAGATTTAGTACCTTTTTTTTTTTTTTTTTTTTTTATAGGAACGTGTGTGTGTGTGTGTGTGTGTGTTTGTGTGACAAAGAAACAAATGACATTCTGTCTTTTTAAACCCAACGCTACACTGTCTGGCTTGTGTTTCCAAAAATAATTGTTTGACTGAGCTTCCAAAAAAAAAAAAATGACATGATCACTTCCCACACGGGAGTGATCTGAAGGCGGAGTAGTTCATGTCTGGAAAACCTGCAAGATCGAGATTCATTTTAAAAGTATGCAGCAAAAAAAGCTCGGTTACTTCCTCTAACGTCCATCTAAAACCCTCCTCCAGAATCACACCTCTAAAACACTTGAATGCAAACGTCCATAACCAGAAAAATGTGCCAAACGATACGCGGGTGATGTCAGTAGTTGACCTGTTACTAACAAGCACCCCAGATCTGTGGGTAGATGACGCACAGAGCTTTGAGGCCTTTTTTTTTCGCTTCTTTTTTTTATTTATTGTAAACCTGATGTCATATACACATGCAGCACTTCAATTTTAAAGGGGGAAAGAGCTCAACGTTTGACCTATAAAGGTCATTTACACTTACAGATAACACATTTCAACACAAAGAGACTGAGTAAATGCATAATTAAAATATGAGACAGTCACATGCACTACAAAACCAGAACTAGTGACCAGCGGTGACCTGCTACAAAACGGGTCCGTTTTGGTGGAAGCTAGAAGTCCAGAGATCACAGCGGGGCAAGGAATATAATTCTGTGACAAAAACTCTCAAAAAAAACAAAAACGGCGGTCACTCCCAACACTCATAAAAACCATAATTCTTTTGCCACATGACCCGTCTTGTGTCTGTAGCACATTCACGCTTCAGGTGTAGACTCGACCCAGCCGTGCATGAGTGATTCCTGCGTAACCCGTTTTTATTCAAATATTATCAAAATCATGTTAGTGTTTGTTTCCAAAAACATTTCAGCGTTTCTTTTGAGCAGCTCTGCCAGTATTTACTTTTGTTATTCATTTGGCTATAACTGTATAATACAGCCTCTCTCTTTCATCTTACAGCAGTTTTGTCCGTTGTCGGCTATTAAGCTCATCCCTCTGACGGTGGTAGCCGGCGTCTGCCTGAGTGTGTCGCTTACGCCAGCTTATTGTCCAAACGTTTCATTCACTTATTGATTTTATTGACATGGAAACACTTTTTTGTTTGAGGTAAAACCAAAGACTTGTGATCTCCTAAGTGCATTTACTATAGCATCTAAAATCACTTTGACGTTTAAGTGGCTTTTGAAAATGCTCTTGATAATAAACCGATCAATACCTGGAAGTAGAAGGTAAGGGGTTGTACTAGGACATCAGCCTTGTGATGTCCTTGTGATGAATTCATGGAGCTGCATGAATTCTGTTATATTTAAAAAAAAAAAAAAAAAAAAAAGCCATGTGCTCTTTGTGCCCATTGAATGATGCTGGTGAGTCACTATTTCAACAATACCCCCAGCACCTCACCTAAGCTTCTTTTGGGCTTGGCCATATTTTACAACCGCTGCCCTCCTTCTGGCACAGCTTAAATCTGAAGAAAATGGAAATTACTAACTTCTCAACAATAACAACTTTACTGTTTTGGCAGAGACGCAGGTTTCTTTGCTCGGAGTAGTAAATGGTGTAAAGTGACAACAAAATCTCACCCCGACTTCTCTCGTGGTAACTGTTCTCTTGGCACTGTGAAATAGGACTCCCAAGTTAATGACCTGGAGACCTTAACAGAAGCATGAAAGCTTGAAAGATGGCTTTGCGTGTGCAGGGGACACTGTATGAGAACTTTTGTGGCTTTTTTTTTTTTTTTTTTTACATTTGTTGTGAAGACATTGAAAGCAAGTGTGGGAAAGGGGTAACATTTTCTTTAACAATCGTCATCCTAATGTTTCTAAAAGGGTTTTTGTTTTTTTTTTTTTGTTTTTTTTCTTGGCAGACAATATTTTGTTTTATTCTGCATATGGGCCAAGTTGAGTAGCTCTAGTTGTGGTTTTCTTCCGCAGACTAGTAATGTTGACAGTTTAGTTGTTTGTGCCTAATCATAGACTGTTGGTGGGCCATTGTGTGGGTACGCACAACGGCATGTTTGCTGAGAAACAGTAACAACCTACAATTAGCCTAACTGAACCATTTTCCTGATTGAACTCGTTTGTTTTCCTCCTTCTAAACCTTAGAAGTGAGAATGGGGGTAAAAATGAACTTGGTAAGGGAAAGTACAAGCTCTTTGCAAGTATTTTTGGCATGCATTGGGTGTAGTTGTGTGGTTGGCAAAATAATCAACAGGTATCGGTACCTCAAACAGGAGTTTGTTGGCTGCAGATTATCCATAAAATAGGAATATGTTGTTTTGAAAACCAGTGGCAACCTTTTCCTCAGAGGAGAACCTGGACCTTTTGAATAAAATGATTTTATAATTGTCGTTTGAAGAGGGACTTTTGTGGCCGTTTATGCCCGTAGTGGAGTATGTGTGAGGGCCTCTGATTCCTCTGGGGTGCTGAGTAATGCTCGCAGACAGGAAGTGAGTGTCTGTGGGGAATGCGCTGCTGGCTTTCTCTGTTTCTCGTTCTCCCCTTTATTGGTCGGTCTTGAATGTTCAAACACAGCTTTGTTGTTCCAGCTTCCATCAGAGCCTCTGTGGAGTCATCGGACTTTCCCCTGTCCTTGTCCGACACTCCAACACAATCCTCATTTTAACTCTTGAACACAACTTAACCTAAAAAATGAATTTTAGCTAAAACACTCTGGAAAGTAGTCTGTGCTACAGCTGTGCTGTCCATTATGTGTAATTATACTTATTACATTGAAGATTGCAATTATATGAAAATCAAAATTCCTCCTTTAACTGTCGCCAATTATCACTGTACGTGGTGTTACTGCATTTGAAAAAATATGTGTGTGTAGTCTAAAGTGAAAGAAAAGATGAGCCACCACGGGAGAGGGCTGCTTTCTTCATCTATTTTTAAAAAATTGTTTTTTCTCCCTTGTTTGCACATATATTAATGGTTGATACCAAATTGGTAGGACCCAGAATATATATATATATATATATATATATATATATATATATATATATATATATATATATATATATATACACATATATATATATATATATATATATATGTGTGTATATATATATATATATGTGTGTATATATATATATATATATGTGTGTATATATATATATATATATATATATATATATATATATATACAGTTA
>CM026208.1:9776596-9971596 GCA_014839995.1 Xenentodon cancila
TATATATATATATATGTATGTATATATATGTATGTATCTATATGTATGTATATTATATGTAGTATATATATATGTATGTATATATATATATATATGTATATATATATGTATATGTATGTATGTATGTAGGTATGTATGTATGTGTGTATATATATATATATATATATATATATATATATATATATATATATATATATATATATATATGTATATGTATATATATATATATATATATATATATATATATATATATATATATAGTATATGTATATATATATGTATATATATATATATATATATATATGTGTGTGTGTATATGTGTATATATATATATATATATATATATATATGTGTGTGTATATGTGTATATATATATATATATATATATATGTATATATATATATATATATATATATATATATATATATATATATGTATATATGTGTGTGTGTGTATATGTGTATATATATATATATATATATGTATATATATATGTATATATATATATATATATATATATGTATATGTATGTATATGTATATATATATATATATATGTATGTGTGTGTGTATATGTGTATATATGTATGTGTGTGTGTGTGTGTGTGTGTAATGTGTGTTTAAAAAGGGGAAAAAAGAAATAAGGGTAATAATGTGTTATTTAAGGAATAGAGGTGTTAATAAAAAAGAAGACAGAGAAAAGGGGGAGGAGCTTTCTATTCTCTATTGCATACCTGAGTGTTTGGGGTGTAGGGGCAGTTTTTAAAAAGTTATCTATATAATAATATGCGACAAAGTATTTAAGTATTCACGCATGTCCACATATATAGGATATATATATATATATATATATATATATATATATATATACAGTTAACTAATACCTATTCATATACATTGTAGGCAGAGAAAGCAATAAGTAATTTGTACATCTATGCTTTCCTCATCTATGTCAATCAGCAGCCCAGTGATAATTCACATTTAACATGTCGTCAAGATGCAAAACATATTCGACTGTGGCAGTTTGTGCAAATATGATTTGCTGAGATAAGATGAATAACATAAGAATGTGGGAATCAAACGGGTGCCTATCCTAAATGACATCAAATAATAGTCTGCAAAAGCGGCTGTGTTTTCCTTTTTCACTGAATGATGAAAATAAAAGTGTTGGTGTAACATTTTGATTTAGTTTATCCTATACTGACAAAGGAATATGTAGTAATTTGGTTCAGTGTGCAGGCTGGCCAGCTCTCCGAATTCTTTTCTCGTTTTGATATATAAATGAACGGGTAGAACAAAAAAAAAAAACCAGTCTGGTCCCTGAGCTTGATTTCCAGGGGTTGATCCGAGGTGGTAGTGGAAATTTTCCAGCCATCATAGTTGATGGAATAGTGGCTCTTGGACCCTCCTGTATGAGTTATCGGATAAACCCTGCAATGTGTTTGGTACCGGTGGACATGGCTGGGACCAGATGGTGCATCAAAACCATTTCACAACAGATTTTTCACAAAGGGGCTAGATAAGCTGTCCGGGCCAAATTTAATGTGCTCCATGCCAGTACGGGTACAGATGTCGGCTGCACGGGAAAAAGAAAAGTAACTTAGTTTTAAAGTTCGTCAAGTCTGTCAACTTCTTCTCCTGTTAGAAGGCCTGTTGGTAGGTGCTTGTTGTCATGTGTAAGATAGTTATTGTAAAGGTGTGTAGGCTCTCAACATTCAAGTTTTATTTATTTATATTAATGCTGCTATCACATAGAATAATACTCATCATCTGATAAGATCCAAAATAGTTTTGCAATTTTATTTTTATTTTTTAAATTAAACGGGCTGCTTTATTCAGGAATCATTTATATCCTTTTCCCAGGAACTTACAGAACTTTGCATGGTTGTGGTAAAACTTTTCAGCCCACGCTAGTCGGCTGCATTTCAGATGGTAATTACCAGTGAAACGACAACAACCACAGACTGTGAGTGATTCTGTTATTGGAGGACGATGACTCGCAGGTAACTCGATGCCTGATATAAGCTCACTGTAGAAAACTGTAGAAAACACGGATGAAAATTTAGGAACTTCTTATTGTCAAATCAGTTTGTGAAAGTATTCAGAGCAATTAATAATAAAAGCGTGATCAGTGACCAATCAATTTCTTTCTGCATCTACGCGGGTTGCGGGATGCGGGAGGGCCGGGTCGCTGTGACATGTATGTGGCTTACATCAACATTCACCGCTCACTTTGGGCAGCAACTCACTTCAGATAGCAAAAGGCAGATATTTGATGAAAAAACCCTTTGGTTGTGAAACAATGCACACGGCTCACAGTTGAGAGGAAACACTCGCTCTCATTTCTGGATGTGAAAATGATCTGTCACTTTTGATCAGATTCTGTCCAGAATATGTGTTCTCAAGTGCCGTTGCGGTAGCTGCTTTCTTTTGTGGTTTTGGACGGCAAGAAGATTATTTTTGCCTCTCAGGACACAGTACTTTGCATCATAATACTTTGTGGGCATTTTAGCTAAATAAATATACAGAAATTACTTTATAGTGCCAATTCTGCCTCCTTTGCCTTTTGTAACAAAGCAAATATTCAGTCCCACAGTAGCCGACAGTTTATGGAAGCTTGAGAAGATTGAGGAAATATGAATTGGTTTGTTGTATAAAAGGTCATCCTCATTTGAATTTTTGTTTATGTACTGCCACTGAGCAAAAACAGATTGTAGAGGGGGGTGGGTTCTGGGATGGGACCTTCTCTCAAAGATTTGTACAAGCAAAACTTTAGTAAAGTTTGTCAATGTGCAGTTTTGAGTTGTAAGGTCAGTCAGCTAGGCATAAACTTCAGTATATTATGCCAATAAACTGTTTCCATATTGTTATTTTCTTTGCATTTGATTTTAAAAGAAAATCAGTTTCAAGGCCTTTATCCCGAAAGACCCCCGTTTGCTCTGATTGCTCTGCTGATTTGTCACAAATGGTGAAGTGGGAAGCAGCTGCTCATGATTTGTTGGTTTTGAGGTGGGCTAGAGATTATGCAAATGTCTTTCATCTTGATCTAAACAAATGAGGGACAAGCAGATAATATATCTTCTGTGGTTAAAAAGTTCTGTAATGTGCTGTGCTGGATGACAGGAAGCAGGCCAATGTGTTGGTAATTAAAGCTGCAAACAACTTTGTTATGTAGGGATATGGTGGATTTGGTTGAAGTAGAGTCGCACATTAGCAGACAAACCAGCCACCAGGAAACGTGACCCGTGACTGATGAGTTTTTACTTTGCCACTTGCACGGCCAACAGTTTTTAAAAGAAGAAATATCTGACAGAAAAAATAAGGGTAACAAAGGGTTAAAGAATTGACGAAGCACCAGGTCACCTAACCCATTTTTAAAGAGCGGTTCTGAAGCCCATTTTTCTTCTTATAGGGAGCAGCCGTGTTCCTGGGGAAACCAACAGGAACGTGCGCAGCGCATGTCAGTCAAAGTTATCTTTGGATTACCGGCGAAATATCTCCAGAGCTCCCGCCGATGATCACAGCAGAATATACCGTTCAGCGTGTCCTCGGCGGTGAAATCAAAACTCCCAGTCACGTTTAGCCGAGGCTGGGTCACTGTGCTGATCGCAGACGAGGAAGTGATGATGGCAGGCCACCGGCAGAGCTGACTGTCAGTCGTATTAGAAATGCACATACGGCTTTATATACATTCTCATGGCGTGCTGCAAAACAGCGCCATCATAGGTGTAAAATCAAATGATTGAGACTACAACGTTTTTGTTTTTTTTGTTGTTTTTTTTTTTTTTGTAAACGGGGTATAAATAGTTAATCCAGCTCTAAATTTGGACATTTTTTTGGGAGTCAGTGGAGATTGACCAGTCAAGGAACTGCAAAGAAACTTGGTTCCGCATGAGCCTCAGCCCTGAAGATGCATGTTTGGCGCCTGAGTTAAACAAGATTTAGCATTTGTATGATAGTCTTGGGCCAGGCTTACGATGTGATAAGGAGCACCGAGCTCGTTCTGGTTTTGGCCTTTTATTTGGTCTGTGTTTTTGCTTTTCCCCCACACTTGGTCCAAAAAGTTGCTTTCCATCTGCCGACTCGAAACAGGAAGTTGTAAGGTAGTATTGCAGGACCTGTTCTGGTTTAAAAAAAAGAAAAACAATTTGGGAGTCTTTTTATTAAAAACTGAGTGGCATCAATTTTATTTTTTTACCAGCACTCATTAGTTCAGTGCATCTTTCATAATTTTTTTTTTAACACAATCTTTTTATCTGCAGCCATCTGTATGACATTTTAGATCCTTTTGAAATCACAACAGCTAAATAGAAAGCAAAGGTTCTTCACAACATTCAACGTATCATTTAATGGTAAATTTAATTTAACTGCATATTCTTCTCTTCCCTAGGCTTTACCCAGCTGAGTCTTGCCACTTTTCTTCCCTCCCCTTTTTTTTTTTTCCTTTTCTTTCTAGCAGATTTTACAGAAACATGCTGATACAATTAAACAGTTCTATTCGACTTTGCTTACACGTTGAATTCCTTCATCCAGGGCATGATGAGGCTTTCAGGAGCTGTAATATAATTGAGCTTCAGTCGGCAGAAAAGCCTGTAATTCATTACTCAAGAAAATAAAACCAGGAGTCCTATTTCAACAGCCCAAGCAAAGCTGGAGTGCTGTGACCCATTTCTTTGCTCCTGGAACTGTAAATGGCCTGAAATGAATACCTGTTTTTCTACGTCCTTCAAACCTTTTTTCCTTCAAAGCTTTTCAAAGTGCAGATTTACATTCTGTCTGGTTTGCGGTTGCTATTTTAGAAATGTTTCTTGGGGGGGAGGACACCCCTCAGCTTGCCTTGGCTATGAGCACGTTCACCAAACTCGCATATATGAAAAATCCCGTACACACACCGACACATGCACACCATTCAGCCTTTAACCACTCCCCCAGGGGCTCCTGGTGTTTATCTATGGATAACCTTGGTTTTTGGTTTGTTGTTCTCTCTCCTCATTCAACATCTAGGACAATCTGCCTTTTTTACACTTGCCTTGATTGAAGAAGAAACCTTCTCGGGGAGAACACCTTCTCAATCTTGTTCTCACTGTTGCCAAACTGTAACCTCTGGCAAAACTTTTTGGGGGTGTTTATTTAGCTGTTCTTATTTGTAGGAAGGGGAAAAAAAAAAAAGACGAAAAGCAGTTTATCTAATAATGACTAAAGCCAACTTTTGTGAAAATATACCAAAAAAAAAAGTTTTGAAATGGTGTGTATTTATCTATTCAGGAGACGAGTCATTCTTGCATCTCCTCTGGCTTCTGTGACAGCTTGAGTTTATCGGACCATGGACGTTAGAGCTGCGCAATATGGCCAAAAATGTATTGTTACCTCAGTATCATCATGCCCAATCAACGTCAGGACTGGCAAAAGTATTACTATAAATGGTATGTTAATTTCCAGGTGCCATGTATTCCCACTCTAAATGTCAGCGTGTTTGTTCAAACAGATGGAGCTTTACTGCCTGAGATGGCAATTTAGACGCTTTTCTACACGATGAGCGTTGGTGCTGTTACAATTGTTGGACAGTGCAAGTTTATATATATATATATTACAAATACAATATTACATCATATGAAACTGCATATTGGATGTTTTCATAATATTGTGCATTCATTATTCACATCACTAATTGAAAATATGATTCTTTAGAGGGTGGGTGGGGGGTAACATAAATAAATTGAAAGAAAAAAACCTAAATCAATAAATTTCATCCATGAAACGTGAACAGAATAAATGTGTGCGTAAACTGTTCAGAGTGAAACTTACGCGTGTTTTGACGACTATGAAAACGTTCGTTGTTCCCAACCTTTCGAGGGTGCGAATTAAAATCTCCTGCCTCCAGTCATGCGCAGCACTTGTAAATGAGGAGCGCACGTTCTGTGCATGTTGCTTGATTATTCTCTGACTTTTCCATGTTTAAATGGACTATTCATTTCACAATATGCAGATGCCTTTTTAAAACATGAAAATAAATTAGACATATAGTATATTTACATTAATTGGTTGGCATTCTACTGTTTCTAAACGTATATTAAAAGCAGTATATCTCCTGGCTGTCCCAGTGCGTAGGGATTATAAATATAAACCTACCTTCAGAGTTTTCTGCTGACTTCTGTGGACGGGTGTTGCTGTCTCCATCAGGTATGATTCCTGATAAAGAGGCCTCTCCAGTTATAGTTGGAGACGATGTAGTTGCGAGTTTACGTTGGTATGTCTCCCCTCTGGATACACCAAGGTTTTGTCGAGTTAGAGCAATGCTTTTTACTTATTTTTCATTTTCTTCCATCAGACTTGATATCAAACCATTTCTAGAAACCATTTCTAGAGCCCCCTCTTTCCAGGCCGGTGTCTTGATGGTACCAGATACGCCGCTACTAACAAATCCAAATAAAATCTTATTCCTTTGCTCACTTCAGTTTTTTTTTTTGTTTTTTTTTTTCCTCTTCCCTTCTATTATCATGTGTCATGTCCACAGGTGGGCACGGATGAGGTTGTATTGCTCCTCATATTCTGATCTCCGGGCAGGGATTTACTCCAAGCAATAAGTAACCGGAGCGGCCTCCACTTAGTGATTAATTGGCATTTATTCTCACACACACACACACACACACACACACATGCACACACCAGGGTTATAATAATTTAGAGTAATTTAGAGGGTTTTTTTAATTTAATTTTTGAGTTATTTTATTACAGTTTACTTTGTTAGTTTAACAAGCACATCAGTAGTTTAAGTTTCCTTTTTAGTCTTATTTTAAGTTTTTGAGGTACTGACTTACAGATGTTGACTAAATCTAGGATAAAAGAATCCATTCAACAATTCGTACAGTAGAAATAAAATCCTTTATTCTTTATTTTGAGAAATTAAAATGAGTAACAAAAACAATTGAAACATGAAATAAAATTGAAAACGGTCAATTTTACCTGCAACTGTTTCATTTGTTAGTTTTACGGAGGTTTACGCAGCGCTCGCCAATCCTGAGTAGCTGTTTCGCAAGTATGCAATTTTTATTGGCAGATCCCCTCAGATTTATGAAGATTTCATCAGAGGCATCCAGAGCACTGTCCTTGAATCCAGGTCAGACCCACTGCCCTGCATGATTTATATGTCTGTGTGCTCCACTCACCGTGATTTAAACGAATGGCTCATCAGCTTGTCATCAATGTTTGCACAAGTCTGTTAATGGCCAACTGATAAAACATGGTGGGTAGGGATCATGCAACTGTCTTTCATGCACATGCAGGGGAGTGGGTACTGTGGACCATTAATCCAGAGTTTATGACTGGCACTGCTAACAACAGGAGGATATTCTTGAGCCATGCCCTTCTGCACTGTCCGAGGTTAATGCCATTTCTGTGAATTTCTTTAGAATCTACGTCCTCCAACAGCAATGATTTCATATTTTATGCTGTAGGTTTTATCCTCCATTTGAGCCAAAGAGAATGTGGGTGGGTATAAAAGAGGATATCTAGTTTTCAGACTTGGTTGAATAGCAGACACTCCCCACCCTAAACACAGTTAATAACAAAATTGAATTAGGAAAGGTTTTCTATTATGCATTAGCTATGCTTATCAAGCATGCTGAAGAAAATAACTCAGTGGGTGAGTAATGAAGCCAAGAATTTCCCTAATAAAAAAACAATTTTTTTTTTTTTTTTAAAGGACCAATCATGTACCCTGCTGTTTAAATGCGTATTAATATGAAATGTCAGTGATTTCCCAATAGCGCAATGTAAAGTGAACAGTGCAGCTCTCAGCTTGTTAAGTGATGCTGACTCCCCGTGCTCCGTGGGGGATCTAAGACGGTGGATACCAGGCACCAGGAATGCACAGGATTGTGTAATTATTTGGCAATGTTCAAACAGACAGACATGGAGGAGTAGAAGATAACCCCAGCTTGTTGCCAACAACATCAGAGCTGATAATGGAGTGTGTATTAACAAGAAAATAAGGAGGTGGGGCTGCTGTCACAGAATGGGACCACCGTCTATTTTTAATTATCTTAAACTCCTTATCCTTGTGGCCTTTGGATCTCTAATGGGCTTTCATCTGTGTCCATAAACGGCATCTGGCAATTAGTGGATTTAGTTAATAGCATAGTTGCTTGGCAACCCTACACAAATTAAGGAAAGAAAGGAATTGCGTTGAGAACCGGGAAGGGGGTGTGTCTTCCCAACATAGATATATGTTCTCTTCAGTTTTATTGAAATGAACTCTGTTAAACAAACAATAGTCCAAAACATGAATTATTTTAAAGCGTTAAGTCATTTTTTTTACCTTCAGATTGTTCAACGCTGGTGAATTGATCCCAACAATTCATATGGAATTTACTCTGTGGTGGTGACTGGATGTTCTGAAAAGGTTGCAACCTTAAATTAACTATAAAATCAAATTCTTTGTTAAAGTGCTATGTTTTGCACTTTATATCAACAGGCCTTTATTCAGCAGTGACAGCAAGCATATTTTAGTTTGTCACTTCCTGGAAAACAAACAAAACAAAAAAAAAAAAAAACATGTTGACTCATCCTTCATTCGGATTTTAATAATTCGCTATTCATTTTGCCCATTGAGGTCAGCTTTCTTAAATTCGTTGTTGTGACCGAGCAGCTCAACCGAAGCCGACTGGACTTTTCAAGAAGGACACTGTGGATTCAGCCATTCCTCTGTAACAAAGACTATTGACCCAAACATGGCCCATATTTGGCCTTGGCAGATGTTACTAACTAAAGGTGAATGCGACTGCCTGAAGTCGGGCGCGTATCTGTTGTCCAGATCTGTTTTATTTTACCTTTGTGTCATGATTGGCTTTGGCAACACTTCTGTCAACCAAACCTGGGTTTTGGCCCACACAACACTTGCCAGTGCTGTGACTGAGCCAAATGCACCAATGGCATGCAACATTAGGCCTAAATTTGAATGATATCTGGGATATTTTCACAAGAGACCCATGAATAGTCATTGTCAGAATTACCCATACTGTTTATATTTTAGAAAATGAAAAAATATAATTAGTGAGGAAAGTAGGCATGGTATCTTCAGCTGAGACTTCATATCGTTACATCTGTTTCCAGGTTTCTTTCCTAAAAAAAATACAGCAAATATGAAATGGAAAAACGGAAATGTAACTTCTCAGTTAACAACTACTCTCACATGATCAGTGAATTAAATTAGCAAAACAGAATTATCCTAAAAGCAAGATTGTATTCAAAGGCTTGTCTGCTACTCAATATAAACGACTTCCAGTTTTTGTTTTGTTTTTGTTTTTTTGTTTTTTGTTTTTTGTTTCACAAAATGTCTGAGTTGAAAAACTTGGGAAACTTTTCTGGCAGCGTTGACTTGATGGATTATATGAACCAGACAACTGGTTCTGCTTTAGTTCATAGTTGTTTTATTTTATTTTATTTTATTTTCAATCTTAAATCAATATTTAGGTACTGTCATTTCCTTGGAGCAACAGCTAAAAGATCGTCTCAGATGGTGAAGTCTGTTTAGGTGCCAGTTGCATAAAATATACCAGAGAGCAGTTGAACGGGGTGCTTAAGTGTTGTCTGTTTTCATTTAGATCACGGCCCTGTTATTGCCAACTACTTGTCAGCTGAAAGGTGATACACATGTACAGAGAGTTTGTCTCTGAAGAGAAGTGTCTATAATTGACATATGAGAATAGCCACCATCACTGGAAAAACAATCTGACTGAACATTACTAATTTTTATGGTTTATCTTTCATATTTGGAGATGTAAACGGTTTTTGCTGTTGATTTCTGCTGCTGCTCTATAGTGCTGATGGATGTGTTTCTTAAACAACGTTGCAAACATCAGCGCCGTCGTCGCGAATGGAGCTTCTCTAGAAACTAACATTAACTGGTTGCTAGTATAACTGTCTTACCTGACCAGGTAACCGTAGATGTCTTGTCCTGAGCGCCGGTATTTACCATGTTCAGAGTGCTTGGTAATGAGTAAGGTGGCATCTCCTTTTCTAAAAGCCATCATGAGTTTGGGGCACTGCATTTTTGTCTTCATGTTTTGCTTTGTCTCATTAGATCCAGCTGAACGCTGCTGTGGTCACCAGAGGAAGAAACTTTGGAATGCTGCTGTGAAAATATGTTCTCCACAAACGGATGTTTGCACTACATGTCGTTACACATACTAATGAAATGGCAACAAGGAAAGATGCAAAACTTCATGAATGTGAATTTGAGACACTTGGAGGAAGAAAATAAAAGTGAAAATGTGCTTTTTGGTAGACTTTGCCCTTGAATCATGACCAGAACAAAAACGGACAGGAGACAAATGCAGGCTATTAACTGCGCTTGGAGAGACGATCAGGCTCAGGTATAAGGTGGAATGGGATTACAATTCCTTGGAAGGGGTTCTAACAGTAGTTACTTATGCATGCGGACATTATGGAAAAATTGCATTTGCTTAAAGCATTCACATAGCACGAGCACTATAAAACAATCTCGAGCTTTTTTTAAACTTTAAACCACATTTAATACGTTGCCTGAAATACCAAAAAAGATGAATGAGTTATATGAAATGGTTTATTTAGATCCAAGTTTAATTCTATCTTGTCTTAATTTTTATCTCATTAAATCTGGCTTGACTTGCAATGAAAAGCACATGTGAGGAATACTCACTGGGTGAATGTTTTTCCTTGATAAATCCCAGTGTTTGAGTGGGAAAACGCATATACATGGTTTACGTCTCTACACAGTGTTTATCCATCTGACCCCAGGTATTCAGGCCACGCTTTACGTGCCGATGACTGAATGACTGATACTGTAACATGCTATCAGTGAATGGATAATGACTTGCATCAGGAATCGATGTAATTTGGCTTTTTGCAGAGATTCCTCTTCTGTCAACATTCCACAAATCCTTACACATGTACAACCCGAATTATCTAATGGTGAGAATATTCATGTCAAAATGGTCTTGCGATTTTGATTTATTAAGGTCTCTGTCTTTATTGTTTGCCAGATTGGTGTGTGTGTGTGTGTGTGTGTGTGTGTGTGTGGACTGAAGTCATAAGCGTGGAAATAAACGCTGTTTACATTCCTTCGGTGTCAAAACAGCGGAATCTTGCAGAAATCAAGTCTCTCCACAAAATAATGAATTCCAGACCGAGCTCCATCTACGAGCGTGCTGCGTGCTTTCTACTGCAACAAATGTCCATTCTTACTCGCAGTTACAGTGATGGGATGCATTAAGTAATTATGTGGCGAGAATTTGAGGGTGTGCATCTAAATAACTTCAACTATTAGGTCTACTTTCTCAAACCGATAGATATTGTGGTTATTTCTGTCGTGTGTCTTGCACACACCTTTAAGTTATCCATTGTGATACCTTTGCTAGATGGGAGGAGCAGTGTTTTGCCTCAAATAACCTGAAAAAGAAATTAGAAACTGAGTTGATTTTATGTAAATTGCAGCTGAAGAATATACAGTACTTGAAAAGTGCTCTTAATTTTTTGTACAAATGTTCAGTTGAATTTCCTTGAAGAAAGCCTTTATTTGAGTCTGGCTTTTCTGCTGGCAGAGGAAGTGATGGAGTTATTGGTTATCTGAATAATGAGGCATGAGCTATGCATTTTTGTGGGAAATTCCCTGTCAATTATTCGAGATGGAAAGCAAAAATGTATGCAAAAGAGCCCTCTGGTATTCACAATTCATGTTGGTTGGACCATCATGAATTGTGTGAGATGTAAATGCCGAAATGGTTGCCGGTAAATGGACTGTTTTTAAACCTCAGACGTCAGGATGTCCCCGATTTAAAGCTGAGAAGCCTTTCAATCATTCATTCAAATCAAGGTCATGTTGGCAAGCTTTCTCTAGTTTTGTTATAACTAAACAAGGACGGAGTCATCTGACGTATCTGGATCCATTTTAACTGATCCAGACGTTCAGTTGTGATTTTAGGCTGTTGGAGGTAGCTAAGTACTATTATTATTATTATTGTTATTATTGTTATATTCCTTTAACATTGTTTCACTCAGAGGAGACTTTTATTCACACATCGTCCTCTCTAATTTTGACCATTCTTTGTCAAATTCCTGATCCCTGCAAGCCACAAAGCAACTTGTCCAATGACAATCCCATCTCCACAGCTACGAATCCGACTTTGACCCGTATCCCTACCAAGCATGCCAAGGCTCCCGCTCTGATGTGGACTCCCCCTCCACCACATTATACACGCTTTTTGATTTCATAAATGTACAGAAATTACATACATAAACTGAACACTGATTGTGAAGTCAAGAAACTGACTAGGAAGCTTATATCAGTGCCAGGTTTGACCTTCTAGCGGTTGTGGTTATTTATTGCACATAATTGGAGTTGTTTGTTTCTGCATAAGATTTATGTTCATGGTTGTTTTGAGGTTTGGACTTTAACCAAAATGTATACATGGCACAATCAGGAAGCAAAACGTTCCGTGGGATCAGTTATCAAAAGGTTGTAATGAGTTGGGTTCATGCAAAAATGCTGACACGATGGTGTTGCAGCATTCCTGCTTTTTAATACCAGTTCACTCTGGCCAACCCCATTTCCCTAAACTCTGCTGCCCTGACTCCAGTATCGGCGGCCGGTTTGAATATTTGTTGCCCTCGGTGAACAAATGGTTGTATAATGTGATCGATCGGTGAAAGTATTTAATCCTGACAATAAAAGGTACACTTACTGTTGGAAGACGCCTACTCGTGTACTGGCAGCTCCTCCATAATAAAGGCTGGAATTAACGAGACTTGAGGAGTGTCTTTGTAGAGCTTCCTGTAATGGATTATGGATTATCTGTAGTGTGTATGGGGCACGACCCGATCTGCAGCACATTTTTCCGATTTAAAAAAAAAAAAAGATTTTAATAGGTTTAGTGGATTATGAGAGGTGGTTATGCTTCATCACCTAAAAGGTGATAGGGGATAGATAATTGTATGTGATTTATGGGTTTTTTTCCATTTTATTTTTTCCTTGACTGAATATTTTAACTTAAGAGAATACATGACATTTTCATCAGAACTGACTTTGTGATGTTATGAAAAGAGAAGAAGAAAATCAAACCTGCCAACTTTAAACGTCAACAGAGCACAAACATCTTCTCCACTCGGCTTGCGTTTCCATCTCCTCATAACGCCCATTTCACTGGTTCATCAAATCTTATGCAAGTTAGTCTTAAAAAGCCTCACTCTACAAGTTACCAAGATTGGTCCTATTGTTTGTTTATTTATTCTTCTACTGAAAAATACAAGCTTTCACGATGCCTCCCTGAAACTAAAGGAGGTGTGTTGAACACTGACTTTTCTTATATATATATATATATATATATATATATAATATGGGATAAAATATACATTTTGCTTAAAAAAAAGACAATTTTGACTAGATTTGTGGAATATTAAGCTTTTTTTTTTTTTTTTTTTTTTTTTTTTAAATTATATGAGTCTGCTTCATTATTCTGAGTGACGTTTTGGTCGTCTTTCCATGTATCCTGATTAATATTTTAAGATTTTCACCATGAGACAATTCCTTCTGGATTTACGTTGTATTAATAAAAAAGAGCTTTGCTGCTGTACCATAAGGTTTTTTTTTTTTTTATGGTTTTTTTTTTTCATAAATAGTTTCTCTGCCACTAGACAAGTGGGGAATAAACAGTCTAAATTCTCAAAGGACATGCACAGTGAAGTCTTTCTTAATCTTGGACAACTAAAGGCCACAAAAAGCACTTCAGTCAGAACCTAAATAAAATGCTTGTAATCTATTTAAACCTGCAATCACTGAGATGAGCCATGTTGTCTCTGTGTGCTTGCATCTAATTAGTTTATCCTGTAAACATCTTACATTTTATTTTATGTGGCACTTAAAGATTAATGTTAGTGAGAGAACATAAATAAAATAAGGAAGATGTTTAAATTTTGGATTTATTTTTTGTACAAATTACTTGTATAGCCAATCAGATATGTTTTTGTTTTTTGTTTTTTTTTTGGTGGATTACTGGGGGAAAATTTGAGCCAATTTACATTTTTAGATTTAGACTACATCATTGTTAATGGCAAGCTTTCATTCCTTTCCGTAGTCTTATCAGTTGTCTGTAATCTGATTAAGCATTTGCTGGCATGCCAGATGCGTCACTGCAAATATCAGACTCTTTGTAAGTTAAGAAAAAAAAGATCACAGCTCTTGAAGCAGTTAAAGAGGAATCCATCATTCCTTCCTTTGCTTTATTTCAGCATCTGTGATGGTTTATATTTGTTGTTTTTGTCTCCGGGACGTGAGTCAAAACTTTGTTGATAATTGGAGTTTCAAAGCAGGTGATGTCATTCTACAGGAGCATAACCATAGTTAACGGGGCATCATTCAACGTTTATTGGATTTGTCTCCCTTTTTCAAGGTGATATATTGAATTGGACATTGGCTTGTTTAAAGTGAGATCAAGTATGTATTTAAAAATATATATATATTTAAATTTTAAATTCCAGACTTTATAAAATGGCAAAGAACTCTTTATGTAAAGATGGTGTACAGTATTCAAAGTTTAAAGTCTACTTGGACAATTTCTTTGAAAGAAAGCCTTTTATATCATTCTTTTTCTAATTGGTATTATTATTATTGGTATGACTTGTCAAAGTTTTCTACTTTTATGTTGAAGTTTCAAAGCAAAAGTTCCAATGTTGTACATAAATCCTACGTGTAGTCGGTGCAAGTTAATTTCTATTTGAATCCCTGCAAGTGACCGTTTCTTAATTGGATGTAGACTAATCAATAAAAATAACAAACTCTGTGAAATCCTTATAATATACTGCACTTATTAATAACAATGTCACAAAGTATTCTGAAAACTTCTTTCTACCAACTTTCTTTTATTAGTAGAAAACCCTAAAAGTGCTTTTCTTCAAGCACTGGTCAGCTTGGTCTTCAATAAAATACATTGACTAGATATTAAGGTCATTCACTAAGTTGTACATTTAGACATACTCTAAGTTGTTGAGTCGGTTCACATTTTTTTTTTCTTCATATATATGCCTACCATAGTTATATCCATAACACATAATTATTTGATATAAAAGAGTTTGTTCTCATCTTTTATAGTGTCCCAGTGCTTTTATAGAGGCCCAGTGCTTCACATGGAACCTGATGTCGGAATTAGTGAAATTAAGGACTGAGATATAGTGAATTAAACAACGTGATTGTCGAATAACTATCCGTCTTTCTACAGTCAAAATCAATCCGCTGTGTGGCTGCGTTGAGCTCAAAAAGGCCAAGTGTGATCGCAGCTTACAGTTGAGCTGTAAAGTCTTCCTTAATTTGTTGTTTTTGTAGTGCTAATTTGTAGAATTTACAAATATGAAATTAATTAATAGTTACTATTCGGATAAGCATACATACTGATCTAAAATCGTAAGGAGCAGGGAATTCTTGTTTTGTTTATTAGTTTATTATCAGACTCACCTGTTATGCCAGACTCCGTCCTCGTGAGCTGTGGTCTAGACAAGTTCAGTAGGAAGTCTGCTGAGCACAAACGCACGTCGAAGACTCCCGATGGCAGCCTTCACATCTTAATGTCAGTCTGACAATGAACTTGGTTATCGAGGGCTTTTATTTTCTGTTGGTCTTCGGAAGAGTGGTCATGACGGGAAAGTAAATGCTTTTCACCCCCACATTTCACATGGATATAAAGCACCGCTTGATAATTAAAGCTGTTGGAAAGCTTTCTACTTCCAGTAGGCTCACCACCCGCAGGAAGAATCATGAGAGGTCGGTGCAATGTCGTTTGGGCAGCAGTCGCGGCGGGTGCCTCGGCGGCTCAATCCCTGGACCAAAACCCTAGCAATGGGGACATGGAATGTCACCTCGCTGGGATGAAAAGGAGCCGGAGCTTGTGCGGGAGGTTGAGAGATACCGGCTAGAGATAGTCGGGCTCACCTCTATAAACAGCCTGGACTCTGGAACCCAGCTCCTTCAGAGGGGCTGGATGCTCCACTATTCTGGAGTTGCCCACGGTGAGCGGTGACTGGGCTGGTGTAAGCCTGCTTATAGCCCCCCAGCTCAGCCGCAATGTGTTGGAGTTTACCCCAGTGAACGAGAGGGTTGCTTCCTTGTGCCTTCAGGTCGGGGAAAGGTCACTTACTGTTGTTTGTGTCTACGGGCCGAACAGCAGTACAGAGTACCTGGCCTTCTTGGAGTCTGTGGAAGGGGTACTTGATAGTGCTCCAACTGGGGACTCCATTGTTCTACTGGGGGACTTCAATGCCCACGTGGGCAATGACAGTAAAACCTGGAGAGGGGTGATTGGGAGGAACGGCCTCCCTGATCTGAACCCAAGTGGTGTTTTGTTATTGGACTTCTGTGCTAGTCACGGTCTGTCCATAACAAACACCATGTTTGAGCATAAGGGTGTCCATCAGTGCACGTGGCACCAGGACACCCTAGGCCGGAGGTCAATGATCGACTTTGTTGTCGTTTCATCTGACCTGCTGCCGCATGTCTTGGACACTCGGGTGAAGAGAGGGGCTGAGCTGTCAACTAATCACCACCTGGTTGTGAGTTGGATGCGCTGGCAGAGGAGGAAGCAGGACAGACCGGCAGGCCCAAACGTATTGTGAGGGTCTGTTGGGAACGTCTGGCTGAGCCCTCGGTCAGGGAGGTATTCAACTCACACCTCCGAGGGAGGCTGGGGACATTGAGTCAGAGTGGACCATGTTCTCTGCCTCCATTGTTACCGCGGCAGCTCAAAATTGTGGACGCAGGGTTTCTGGTGCCTGTCGTGGCGGTAATCCCCGAACCCGGTGGTGGACACCGGAAGTAAAGGATGCAAGCTTGGCAAGCCAAGCAAGGTGCAGCTCGGGTGCAGCTCGGGTGGTCCGGGAAGCAAAAACTTGAGTCTGGGAGAAGTTTGGTGAGGCCATGGAGGAGGACTAGCGGTCGCCACCAAAGAGATTCTGGCAAACCGTCCGGCGCCTCAGAAGGGGGAAGCAGTACCCTGCCAACACCATTTATGGTGTGAGTGGAGGGCTGCTGACCGCAACTGGGGATTTTGTCGGACGGTGGAAGGAATACTTTGAGGATCTCCTCAATCCCACCGACATGCCTTCTGCTGAGAAAGTAAGAGGCTGGGGACTGTACGGTGGACTCTTCCATCAAACCAAGCCGAAGTCACTGAGGTAGTCCGTAAACTCCTTGGTGGCAAGGCACCAGGGGTGGATGAGATTTGCCCTGAGTACCTCAAGTGTCTGGATGTTGTAGGGCTGTCTTGGTTGACACGCATCTGCAACGTTGCATGGAGGATGAGGACAGTGCCACTGGAGTGGCAAACTGGGGTGGTGGTCCCTCTGTTTAAAAAGGGGGACCGGAGAATGTGTTCCAACTATAGGGGGATCACACTTCTCACCCTCCCTGGGAAAGTCTACTCCAGGGTACTGGAGAGGAGAATTCGGCCGATAGTCGAACCTTGGATTCAGGGGGAACAATGCGGTTTTCGTCCTGGTCGTGGAACACTGGACCAACTGTATACTCTCCGCAGGGTGCTGGAGGGTTCATGGGAGTATGCCCAACCAGTCTACATGTGCTTTGTGGATCTGGAGAAAGCATTTGACCGTGTCCCTCGTGGTATCCTGTGGGAGGTGCTCCGTGAGTATGGGGTCCGGGGCCCTTTGCTATGGGCTGTTCGGTCTCTGTATGACCGGAGCAGGAGCTTGATTCGCATTGCTGGCAATAAGTCAGACCTGTTTCCAGTGCATGTTGGACTCCGGCAGGGCTGCCCTCTGTCACCGATTCTGTTTATAATTTTTATGGACAGGATTTCTAGGCATAGCCAGGGACCGGAGGGGGTCCAGTTTGGGAACCACAAGATTTCATCTCTGCTTTTTGCAGATGATGTTGTCTTGTTGGCTTCATCGAGCCAGGACCTTCAGCATGCGCTGGGACGGTTTGCAACCGAGTGCAAACCCGCTGGGATGAGAATCAGCACCTCTAAATCCGAGGCCATGGTTCTCGACCGGAAAAGGGTGGCTTGCCCTATCCGGGTACGTGGAGATGTCCTGCCTCAAGTGGAGGAGTTTAAGTATCTCTGGATCTTGTTCACGAGTGAGGGAAAGATGGAGCGTGAGATTCACAGACGGATTGATGCAGCGTCTGCAGTTATGCGGTCGATGTACCGAACTGTCGTGGTAAAGAAGGAGCTGAGTCGCAAGGCAAAACTCTCAATTTACCGGTCAATCTACGCTCCCACCCTCACCTATGGCCATGAACTTTGGGTATTGACCAAAAGGACAAGATCACGGATACAAGCGGGCGAAATGAGTTTCCTCCGCAGGGTGGCTGGGCGCTCCCTTCTTTTTTCCTTTATTCTAGTATTCTCAATATTTATATTTCAGTATTCTGTTCTCTATTCAATGTTTAATTTTATTTCTATCCCTCACAAAAACCTTAAAGGTATTATAAGAGAATGAAAATGTTGCATCCTCAAACCACGATAGGAACAGGAGCTAGTAAACATTCAGCCTATCCTCAGCAGATTAATGAATCACTTAATTTTCTGGCTCCTGTACCCCGGAGTTTAAACTCCTCACCCTTCAGTTCATTGTGTTTCAATCACCTAATGTGTACTAATGCTTACACATGGTAGGATTTAGTTTTTCTTCTTACCATAACACCACTTTGGTCTTTGCACTGAGGTAAGCATTTATATGACTGAACTGTTTTAATCTGCACTGACTTTTCTGCTGCTGCCAGATTTAGACAGACAACAACAGATCCGTCCCAAGAACACTGGCTTTAACGCATCATTAAACCTTCCCTGTATTCCCAAATGACGGAGAAACACGAGAATTCTCCTTGGATAGCAGATATGTATTTTAGATCAGCAGAGCTGCCACAGTTTGAAAGACTTGCAGATGTGTTGGAGTGACTTCAGGCCTGACTTGCTTCGCTTGTTGGCCTTCTGCTGCAATCCAGCGTTACCGCATTAGCTGAGCGACTTTCTTGGCATTTTCACCTGCTTGGAAACAAAACTTTAAAACGCCAGAGCTATTCTTATTTATTTCTGTTTCACAGGTGATTTAGGGCAGGTTTTCAGATTTATGGATTTCATGTGCTGTAGCAGTCGAAGGGTGAATGTTTACACTTGGCTGAGAAATGACAGAAGAGGAAAAGCACTTTTTTCGGAAGGGAGACACCGTTTGACCAAAGTGTGGTAGAAAGCACTCAATTTCAAGCTACTGTAAAATGCTCAAATATTTTCACTGTATCCATCAATTTGTAACACGGAAGCTGTATTCAATCTCTGTGATTATAGAAAATGACTTGGAACATTTTATTCCCTTCCTGCCAGTCAGACGTATCTGCAGCCATGCCAGATACAATATCTAAAGAAACAGATTCATTATAAACACTCCTCTGGACGAAGATACCGTCACATTTTCTTTGGTCTTGGTTACATTGTGCATTTAATATTGGGTATCTGTGTGGTTTTATGAACTTTATTTTATTTTCTGTCTTGTCTCTAGCTGCCTCGGAGGGGAGAGACAACGGTGGGGAGGATTTCTTTCAGAAGGTGAGTGTAGTCTGCCCTTGGCTTATGTTTTTTTTTTTGTCTTTGGGTTGTGTTCAAGCCCGCTGAGCAGCACTTCTCTCCTGGTAAGGGAGCAGGTGTCAGGTGCTCCTGCAGTCGCTCCTAATTACAAACCCGAACGAATAAAAACAGCGGAACGTCACTGACGTTAAACCCCCGCAGGGCTCCAGTGCTTAAACACAGCTGACACAACACTTGGGGCTTTTTTCGCTTACATAATGTGGCATGATATACCAGATTATCTTGAGTTTAAAATGGTGTTAAACACAGGCCTGATCAGGGCAGCGCTGCCTGGATGGCTTTTATCCTTAGTGTTTAGATAACTGCTCTCACATTTCACCGCAGGATTTTCAGTGGTCTTAAATAATCTCAAATGATCTTAAAGGGGGCAAAGTTTGAGAAAAAATGTGTTTGTTATTAAAAGCACATGCATGGGAGGGGGGGGATTAACTCAAAAAACTTTGCGATAACACAATATTGTCATTTTGTCTGAGGCCACTTCAGTCTAAAAATATGTAATTCAGTGAGCTGTTGAGATGTGCGGGGTACTGGGGCATCAGGAACCCAGGTCAGAGCAGAATTATCCACCCTCCTCGTCTTCATCTCAATTTAAAATGTTGTCACTTTGCATGATAAGCTGGCAGCACAAAGCTGTAACACCTATTATAAAAGAGGCACACCAGCATCCTCCCTGGAACCAGTGGCTATGAACTAAGGTTTAAAGGTTTGCAGTATTCAAGTTTATTAAAAGTTGACATGAAATATTGATCATCATACACGATTCCACCCAAAACGGATGCATCAAAATTGAATCAAACGTGGATGTATGTAATGATAAGCATATTATGAGGTGTTGTGTGAAATATCAGTCCAGAACATCTGATTGTTTTACAAGGGGAGGCATTACTGGTGTCCTCCAGCCACCGCAGTCCTGCGACTGAAGATTGGATGTCATTTATATTTTGGATAACTTATCCTCACCCTAACGAGGCTCTGGATGCTTTTAACACAACCCGAAACAAACTGGACAGACAGACGGGAACAAATTAAACCCCACAGACAGCATAAGCAAAGCAAAATAATAAATAAAAGAAGGTCATAATGGGAAGCACATGAACACTTGTCACACCTCTTCAACAGACTGTAAAATCAATAAACAATTTTTAATGTGCCGTACGTGTCTGTAAACTGGCAACAAGATTTTCCGACACATTTGGTTTAATTTATCTAAATTCTTGTTGCATTGTGTGTGAATTGTTCATTTTATTATTTTATTTTTCAGCATTGACGTCATCATGTATGAAATCAGACTGTTTCTAAACATTAATTCAGTCCAGATGATCAGATGGGTTTAACAGCAAAACTCCAGTTTTTTTTATACTAACATCAGAATCTGTATTGGTAAAGTGTCTTCCTTTCCTTTATAAAATAGCGATTTAAAAATAATAAAAAAACGTATTTTAACTTGGCCTCCTGCTTGTGGTTAACTTCTTCTATTGTATGTTAATGCGCTGAAATGAAATAAACGATAAACGGCAGTTTGTTTTAACCTTCCTCCCTTTGTCTATTTTTCATATTTGATTTTGAGGTCTGGATGCTGAGTAAAATGTCATAGGAAGAGGCAATTGAACTGTCCCTGAAGTGCTTTTCAAAAACCAAGTAATGTAAACCAGGCGCCTCATGATTCCCATCGTTGCAATTTTAACAGGAACTCTTGATCCACTGTACTGTAGATCTCCCTCTGCCTCTCTTGGTTTACATACGAGTGTTATGTTTCCAAAATTTGATGTAGATTTCTGCCTTTTTCCACAGAGCCATTTGAAGAAAATACAAATATCACAGTTGCGTCTTTTTGGCTTGGCCGTTGTCGGAACCTGCTCAGAGATGTGCTCGTTACTAAGTGCACGGTTGAATAGTAAAAAACAAAATAAAATAAAAACATAAGGGTCTCAGAATATTTTCCAAATCAATTTTTCCTTAATCTCACTGGCAAACATCATGAGGCTGGGAAAAGATGCGAGGATAATATTTGTGAGGACTTGGACAAAGATGCCTCGGTTCTGATGAATAACTGAGATGAATCAGACCACACTTGGACAAAGCTGTGTTGTGGGTCTCCAGTAGTGAGGACACAGCTGGTTAAGAGAAAAAAAACAGGGAAATGAATAAATAAAATAACCCTATGTTTATTTATGCGACTTATATTTGGCAAGACTGTATAAAATTTATCAAATATCACTTTAAATGCTGTAGCTGCAAGGAATTGCAGGCTGGGATGAGCTACTTTCCTTTCATAAAGGATACTCCAGTATTTCCTTGGTTAAAGGAGATGAAAGTGGAAGCTTTGGAGCTCCGCTCCATTTATGTAAAGTGCATAGACAGAATACAACCAGAGGGTTGGAAGCAGCCCCTGGACCATCTCCAACTGGCCCTCCCTTAATCAAAGCTGAAAAAAAAAAAATGTCTTTTTTTGTTTATTTACTCTTTGAGTAAAAACAGTCTCCATTTTACAGAACTGTGCAAATGTGTAAGGCTCTGTACTCCTGTTTACAGTTTAATGACCATTTATATTTAGTTTTCAGTCTCTTCATCAAGATGAAAACAGAAAATGATGTCATTTCAGAGGCAGATTGGATATTGCATTGCATTAAAACCCTTATAGGTCGACATCTAGATGCCGAACAGAGACTTGAATCTTTTTAAGGAGATTTAAGTCTTTGCATTAATATTCACTCGGGTTTCACATGAATATAATGTCAAAACATTAACAAAACAAGACCAGAGGTGTTGGAAAACCTTCGCAAAACACTGTATTCTGCCATTTTACGTGATTCTGCCAGCTGAGACATTGAGGTCATTGAAATGAAGTTTTGATTGGGAAACTAGCGTTACAGTGAATACTTGGAAGACGAACAAGGTTGAGTCAAAGTCTCCAATTTTAGGCCCATTTTTTAGAATTGAATTCTAAAACGGTATGTTTTTATACATGGAGAGGGTGTTGGTGTATTCAGAAAATGTGAAAGACTTTTTTAGATATACTGTTGTTGGAAAACTTGTAATTTATGTAAAAAAAAAAAAAAACAAACAAAAAAAAACACACAACTTTGAACATTTCTTTCAACTTATTTCGGGATTAACATTTTTTTATAAAACGCTTGAGGATTCACAGACACATTCAGAGCAAAAAAGTCCCTGCCAGGTAACGTTTGAAAGATGAACTGATCGAAGCGGCTGGTAGACGGTCGGCGTTTTAGTTCACTTGTCCAAACTGGATCTTTGACCACTTTGATTACATCAACATGGCCCTGCGGGGAAATGATTGTTGCCCACCTTTTTTTTTAAGTTTAAGAATTCATCCAGCCCTTATCACAACTGCCATTTTGAAACCTACGTGCAGTTTCCCTCAGCTGGGAACTTTTCTGAACAAAGAAAAAATAAAATAAAAGACTATTCAGCCTAAAAGTAGATGTCGGAGCGTCGAGTTGAATTTTCTCTACACCTGTTTGGGTTGGCAGGCTGGCAAGGATCAGTAAAGCAGGAGTACTAAAGGAATATTTATATTGTAGGGTTTCCATTTGGACAACTTTTGATAGCGTGATCGCCGTCTATGCCCAGTTAATCAGAAAAATAAACATGGACTGTGACTGTGGAACAGCATTGTTGAAGGAATATGGATGAGGTGTGTGGAATACCTTGACGTTGATGAAAGTGGAAACTCTTAGTTGGGTCACTGGCTGCCTGTCCAACACACCCATGTGTTGCACTTAATCAGTGAGACTAATAAAGTCCATGCATTGAAATTCCCTCCCTTACGTAAGAGAGCATGTGGTCGTCTTTTGACGCAGACTGATGTTTTTGGTTTTTTTTTACTCACTTAGCTTTGGGAATGAGATTAAAAGTTCAGTCACTGATGAGAGCAGCATGAAATGATCCACCCACGCACTTTCTCCCTGAACCCCCGTCTTACTCACTGACTGCTGGACTTTCTTGAGTTCAGAGCATCATTTTGAAAACGGTCCACCCTGTTCGTGTCGTAAGTGGAAAAGCGAAGACGGCAGCAGATGAGGAGCAGACCACGTGACTGTGCCCCAGTTGGGAAACTATCCATGTGCGAGTCTCACATGAGGAAATTTCTCCAGTTAAATTGTTTTGTCATTTCGGTCTTTTGGTTCTCTCTCTCGCTCTCTTTTTTGCTTGTCTCATTTCTTCTCTCTCCTCCTCCTATCTCTATTAAACCTCTGGTGTCTCGCTGCTTTCAACTGGGTATAACAAGGGCATTTTTCTACAAATTAAGTTCCTTATAATTTATTGGCAAGCTTGCATCAGTGAAACTTTTGGGCCATGATCTGTTAGTGTGACCCCCCCCCCCCCCAACAGAGCAGTGAGCTCTGTGTTGAGTCGAAGTCTGGCTGGTTGAGACGATAACTGTGTGCCACGGAAAAGCTCGGGATGGACTTGGGTAGAGCGATGCCTTTGAACCCCGTGCCAGCTCATCCCTGATCCCGGTTCCATCTCTCCTTCCCAGAGGTTGTGGTTCTGTAAAGAATGCCAAGCTCGACATAAAAGTGCACGTGACGATTGCTCTGAGGCCGAGCACTGTTCATTTAATTTGTTTTATAGCATAAAGCATCTTGTATTTCTGTAATCTGAAGCACAGCCCAAATAATAATTTTAAAAAAAGACAAATATTTGATTGGCAGCAAAGTGTCAGATGCAGACTAAAGTAGGTCAGTGCGAGTGCAAAAAAAAAAAACATGCATAAACAAATGTTTGTTAAAATAATCATCTGGTCTAGCAGAGGATTTGAACTGTTGATTGAATTTCAGCAGTAGTTATTACAACATTTCCCTCCTTGTAATGTGCGCAGCCTTTTCATAACCATTTGTGTATGTTAGTATTGGCTAAGAGGGGTGATGGGGCTGTAGCTGTGAGTTAGCACTTTGATTGTTAACACGACTGTCGAGTCTCATGGGGACGGTTGAGTCACTGTAGTCAGACTTCAACTCTGCTGGTCTTTCGGTCTCTCAGCTGGCCTCACAATTATTTTACACCCACCAAAACCCCTCGCTGTCCCCCCCGTGTGATCGCGCGCACATTCACAGGCACGCACGTTCCAGCTGAATAAACAGCTGCAGCATTGCGACGGGATCCAGGAAACAAGCCCCTGCCATGTCGATGTGCTGCAGCGCCATACGTACACACGTCAACTTAAATCGAATGCACGTGCTGTCTATGTGGACGTTTCCTTAATGATGTCCTGTTTGATGATTTGAGCAGCTCTACGTACAGCTGCTCGCACCAGCTGCAAACCTCCGACGGCCAATCATCGTATCAGGCTCACGAAAGCTGTCAGCCAAAATCGTTTCAGCATTCACCCGTTTCACGGGGAGGGTGGAGTAGCGGAGGGAAAATGGTGGAATGCTAAATGTATAGCTTACTTAATTTGTGCAAATATCTTGACCCATTTGATAGGTATTTTGCAAGCGGCTTCATGAAAATAAACACCATCCACCCTTTAAAATGGTGTGTGGTCTGACAGAAATCAGTCCCATCTGCAGACCGCTGCCAAGAACAGCAAAGCTGGACAGGAAACAGGTTTCTGTGAACAAAGCCCTTTTCTAACAGAATGATGACGACGCAGATGCTATAATGTTTGATGATTTTAGGAAAATGTTATAATTGAGGGCCTGAAAATGTGCCATATTTGTAATGAGACCATACCAGGTTTCTGCACCGGATTGTAATTTCCACATGGTTTAAAAAAAAACAAAAAAAAAAAAAAAAAAACAACTTCCATTATAAATGATAACTTTTTAACATTTTTTTAAAAAGTTTTTGTGTGAAATCACCATCAGTCATTGCTGTGAGCTCCATCACTGCCCCTGTAATTACACTGATGTCTTAAAGCGAGCTGCTGTTACGTTTGTTAAATTACTGCTTTTCGACCGAATGCTTCCATCACCCAAAAAAGACGCATGATTCAGGAGTACAAAGGTCCAAAAAATGGTTTGTGAAATGCTGAGGTTCTCTGACGGAAAGAGCTTTCCATATCACTGTGAACAGTGTGTTCTTTGAATCTTGTTTGTAATACATCCAGCTGTCGCTGCGAGCGTGTGACCTCAGTCAGGATAGAAAATGTTTGCATCCAGCTCCGGGCTATACGTGATTTATTGTCCCTTCTCAATTATGCCAGCTGGTGATGGCAAGGTATCCTGTAATAGATTAAAGTTTCTTCTGCCTCAAGATACCATGAAACCCAGTAAGAGAAGAAAAAAAAAAAAAAAAACAAGCTCATCAAGCCTGGGTTTCAGGCCTGAATTTCACACCGTGCGAGCATATTGTGTGTGAGTTGACTGATATTACTGCACAGCTGTAGAGAGGCCTGCTGAGAGGACGGACAGCAGTGTTTACAACAGAAGAACAATAACAGATCCTTGACAACACTGGATGCATAAGTGGGCACTGCTTCAGTTCAGTAACTTCAGGACGCCACAGAATGAATTCCTTATAAATACTAAAGTCCACGATAGGAAACTTCCTTCATTTTCATGGTGCAATATAACAATCATTCTGTTTTTGAATTCTTCAGTAGAAACTGGAGATGAATGCGGTGCCACAAGCAAGATAAATAATAGAATGAGTGAAAGGATGCTTTTTGCCGCCATAAGATGAGTATCTAAAAGATCTGCAGCTTTGGTTTATGTACTAAAAAGGAACAGGAATGGAAGAAGATATGTTGGTTTTCTTTGTTGTTTATTTACAATGTGTTGTGCTGGGATGTTGTTAAACTGTGTTAATCATATTTCTGGGTGTTTCTGGTTGGGAAGAGGAATTGTATAGTTATTGTAAGAAATCAAATAGTCTTCTATGCTATTTTGTATTAACTGGAATCAACACGTGAACATGTGAAACAGGGTATTGTGTTTTGGCGGGGATCGGATAAAGGAGCCGGTAGCCAAAGCTAACTTTGATTGATGTGCAGTCGCCGTGTTCCCGTTGGCTTTCCGGGCCACATGGCTGCACGTAGTATGAAGGTAAAAATGCTTCAAAATCGCTGCCGGTTACGATGTGATGACGACTAGCCGTTGGATGTGCCGACTCTCACCTAAAAGGCGATTACTAATGTTACAAATTTAATTCTTTTTTTAAATTTATCTGATGTGGTTAAAAAAAATAAAATAGCCCCCCTCAGAGTTGTCTTGATGTGAGATTAAACAAAACAAACCAAAGCAGTTTTTAAACCAGACTGTACCTATGTTTATTAAAAACGACTTAAAACAGCAGATGTTTGTTTGAACATTTTCTGTGTTAGATTAACTCGGATCCACATTAATTGTTGCTTGTTACACCAAAGTTTGCCATCTCTAGGCTTACAGGACAGGATTTTGGCATATAATAATACAAGAAAAATCTTTTGTTTACAGCAGGGATAATTGTCTGCTCCTGTATTATTGCAATTTGAAAGAAGTCTTTTTAAGGTAAACAGAACTTTAAAAAAAACACATGTGTGATTAATTGTGAGTAAGCTTTGCAACTGTTTTGATTCATTTCTATTTTAAAATGTGATTGACAGCCCTAGTTTATATGCTTCATTCGCAAGTGCGTGATCTGATCCATTTAAAATAAAATTATTTTCTAGTAATAAATCTGTGTCTTCTTATCATCCTTCTCATGTCCACCGATCAAAGTATGAAGAACAAACATCATTTGATGATCAGAGCGCTCGTTTTAACAGAAACTAGTCTGTAAGGATTAAATCTGTGTTAAGAGTACTGAGTCTTAAATCCATTATTCTGCTACGGTACTTCTATTCCTTGTGCCATAAGATGACTATCTAAAAGATCTGCAGCTTTGGTTTATGTACTAAAAAGAAACAGGAATGGAAGAAAACATGATTAAAGATATATTGGTTTTCTTTGTTGTTTATTTACAATGTGTTGTGCTGGGATGTTGTTAAACTGTGTTAATCATATTTCTGGGTGTTTCTGGTTGGGAAGAGAAATTGTATAGTTATTGTAAGAAATCAAATAGTCTTCTATGCTATTTTGTATTAACTGGCTGCTGGAATTAAAAACAGCAAACTCACTTTTATAGTAATAGTTTTAATTAGAAAGCCTTTTTTTTTTTTTTTAATTCAAAAACATTCCTAAACTTCTCGAGACATGGTGTTTTAATTGATATAAAATTACTCCAGGATCTTCTGGTGGTCCAGTTTTCCACTTGTGGATTAGTGGCAGAGGTGCTTAATTTCGTCTGGCTGCTTTGTATGTGATTTATAGGCTTCAGTGTAGAAAGTCAGCGAGGCTTGAAAGGGCCTCCAATCGACCATCATGGTCTCGAGGTACATGGCTGCAGAGTGCAGGGAATCGCATGTCGGACCTTTCAGTGCTGGCTCTGTGTTTTCCAGGTGTGGCAGTGTGGCTGTGGAAGAGCTGTCAAACTTCATTTTAAAGGATGTAAAACAGACAATGTGACTTCCACACAGGCATGAAATGGAATTTAAGCACTTCGTCTTTTGATTCATATATCATATATGAAGATAACCTTTGGTTATTTTGCTATCCTTGACTTAGGAAAAAAAAAAAGACTTGTTTGGGGAGGGTAAAAATAAAGCTTTTTGATTAGTTGATAGAAGTGCTTGTAGATCTAACACCTACAGGGAGAGCTAATGGATCTTAATGCACCCTAATTCCCAACACTTTCACTTTAATGCATTGGGCCACTCAGGCATTTTAAGTGGCAGCCGGTCTTCATGTTTTGGTTAAAGATCGGTCCTCTTGTGCTTCATCACTTGGCTGAAACTTTGGGAACTTTGAGAATTTCATATCTTCTCCACCCTAAAAACACAAACCCCTGGAAAGTATTAAAACAAACAGAAGACTGCAGGACGTTGGTGAAAACATGGAGTACTTCGAGGACAAAGCCATTAGGAGACAGCAAGTCGGTCTCTCATTTTATGTCTTTTTTTTTTTTTTTTTTTTCTTACTCCACTAACATTAACCACTTCTCAGGACAAGGTCATTCTGAAAGGGTTTGTTTGTGGATTTTGTAGCCAGAAATCCAAGCAAGGTGAGCTTCCTCGTGGTCAAATAGCAGGTTAGAGATTTCCCATTTCCCCTTACTGAAATGCTTACAGCGCCAAAACCAACTCCTTGCTCTTTTTTTTCCCAGCAGTTTGCTTTTTTTTCCCCTCAGTGATGTATATGCTTCATTCACCACAATGAATGTTTGCTCAGATGTCACAGCTGTCCACATGCCAAGCAAAGAAAAATCTACATCCAGACACCATAATGGTCCAATGTTATACTGACTGCACCTATCAGACAGAAGGTTTTTGCACCCATTATTGGTAATAATCACATTATAGTTAAGATGATAATGTTTTTTCTGAGCAAACTCTCGCCCTGCAAACTAATGTGAGCAGTACAGTCTGGAGTATATTACTGTCCTGTAGACTGTAGAGTGATGACTGGGAAGAATGAAGATTTGTTTTGTTTGTTTTTTTTGTTTTCCAGCCAGCACACAGTATTGGGCAATGCTGAGATCTTTGATAAACTTATGTCTACCTTTCTTCACTCTGTTGCAGATCATGGATGAGACCCAAACACAGATAGCCTGGCCTTCCAAACTCAAAATCGGAGCCAAGTCCAAAAAAGGTGAATATTATTATTATTGTTTTTTTTTTGTGTGTGTGTTTTTTTTTTTATTTAATATATTTGGGTTTCCTTTTCATGATTGTCAGTTGGGAGCCAGGTTTACTTAAAATGAGCATTGAGCAGCACGTCATTAACTGTGTGCTACGGTTGTGAAGTGAGGGCGTTGTTGTTTGTGTGCACTTATTCCTTTTCAACTCGGCATTGGCCTCTGCTGCCTTTTTGCAGCGTCTTTTCTACATTCTTCAGCATGTGTGTGCTTGTGTTTGTGTCCGAGTTCCTTATCTGCCAAGCTCATAAACTGTGTGACCCTGCCCGTCACAAAGTGTATCGGAGTGACAGGTGAAGTGGAGATGACTCATCCCATCCCATCTCATCTCACATGGCACTACATTGCATGTTTTTGTATCAAATGAGGTAAAAAAAAAAATGCAGAGTTACAGCTTGCAGATATTATTTTAAGGAGCAGGGCTGATGATGGTGCTCTGTTGGGGATTTTTGGGATATTTAATAACAAAGATTTGTCTTCTCTGTAATAAGGATTAGGGATTTTAGTTTTTTCCCATGACTTTTCGGTGTTCTCATCTGTTTGTGCTATTTTTAGATTGATTCATACTCAGAGGAAGCTTTAATTGAACTTAGTGGAAACGTGCAAGATGTTACTGTATTTTCTGATATTGTGTGCGACTGACTGGAAAATGACTCTGGGCTGCTTTTTGGCAAATGATCATTGGGAATATTTTATAAGCACCGCTTCTGTCACCGACATCGTCTTTGTGCTTGTTACTCCTAACATCATGAAGTAGGTGCAGTGTTTAATGTTCGGTTAACTCTAGTTTTGGAAAAACAGGAAGCGATGCAGCTTTAAATACGCAAGCACCAACTATCCAACGTCCAGGTTGAGGCTCATGCGGAATTGAGATTGACAGCCTTCATTAAAAATGTCCAAAAGTACAGCACAAATAAATATATTTACAGCCTGGTTCAAAAGACCGTTTTGGTATCAGTTGTTTGATTTCACATCCATGACAACTCTGAGGGAGGTTATCTATAATATGATTGATTGGCAGTCAGTTCAGCCAATGGCTGAATCCCACTTTCACACTTAAAGAAGCAACCAGCCATTTCTGTGAGCCCAGCGTCGGCTAACAGTAACCTTTGATTTCACCATGGAGTCAACACGTGAAACAGGGTATTGTGTTTTGGCGGGGATCGGATAAAGGAGCCGGTAGCCAAAGTTAACTTTGATTGATGTGCAGTCGCCGTGTTCCCGTTGGCTTTCCGGGCCACATGGCTGCACGTAGTATGAAGGTAGAAATGCTTCAAAATCGCTGCCGGTTACGATGTGATGACGACTAGCCGTTGGATGTGCCGACTCTCACCTAAAAGGCGATTACTAATGTTACAAATTTAATTCTTTTTTTAAATTTATCTGATGTGGTTAAAAAAAATAAAATAGCCCCCTCAGAGTTGTCTTGATGTGAGATTAAACAAAACAAACCAAAGCAGTTTTTAAACCAGACTGTACATATGTTTATTAAAAACGACTTAAAACAGCAGATGTTTGTTTGAACATTTTCTGTGTTAGATTAACTCGGATCAACATTAATTGTTGCTTGTTACACCAAAGTTTGCCATCTCTAGGCTTACGGGACAGGATTTTGGCATATAATAATACAAGAAAAATCTTTTGTTTACAGCAGGGATAATTGTCTGCTCCTGTATTATTGCAATTTGAAAGAAGTCTTTTTAAGGTAAACAGAACTTTAAAAAAAACATATGTGTGATTAATTGTGAGTAAGCTTTGCAACTGTTTTGATTAATTTCTATTTTAAAATGTGATTGACAGCCCTAGTTTATATGCTTCATTCGCAAGTGTGTGATCTGATCCATTTAAAATAAAATTATTTTCTAGTAATAAATCTGTGTCTTCTTATCATCCTTCTCATGTCCACCGATCAAAGTATGAAGAACAAACATCATTTGATGATCAGAGCGCTCGTTTTAACAGAAACTAGTCCGTAAGGATTAAATCTGTGTTAAGAGTACTGAGTCTTAAATCCATTATTCTGCTACTTCCATTCCTTGTGTGAGATTTGTGTATGATGGAATATTTGGAATACGTTGTACACAAATAACATCTGAATTGACGTTATTATTTTCCAAACTAAGAGTCAATGAGTTGGTGTTGTTTTAGCCAAGACTACGGTTTTAGGAAAATCATTGGAATAACATGTGCATGAGCGAAGCATGTCAATGCTGGACTTCTTCTATATAATATTAATAGAGCAGTTTGGGGAGATAAAAGTTGCATGTTTTTCGGTCCTCTCAGCCAGTTCCTTCATCTGCACGTAGGACTTTGGGATTTGGCTGTGGAGGCGGAGGTGTGGGAGTTGCTTGTACTGGAGCTCACACATTTATTGGCAAAGTGGTTCCAGCGTTCTGTTGCCAATAAAAGATTATCACGGTTATTTAAAGCTCTTCCGGGGTGGGGGGGGGGGGGGGTTGGGGAGGAGGAATGGGGACGGATAGGTGTAGCTCTGCCCACTTTGTTTCCCCCAGGATTGCCAGTGCATGTCTTCAAACCAGATGTGCGATCCATTGACATTATGTAACTTTCGCAGTCACTCAGCTCAG
Source organism: Xenentodon cancila (assembly GCA_014839995.1). Lineage (NCBI taxonomy): Eukaryota > Metazoa > Chordata > Actinopteri > Beloniformes > Belonidae > Xenentodon > Xenentodon cancila. Next base: position 9,808,487 of record CM026208.1, read on the forward strand.
ACAAATGTTGATGGGATTACATTGGTATCGTTAACATTTTTCTCTCTGATACTTAATCAACTTGAAGTGCTGGCAGTTCTTTCGCTCACAGCCCTCCCTTCACCCCAAGCATTAGTTCATTCACAAAACCTGCCCTCCAACTAACTGGGAAAGATGTTATGTCAACATTCTGAAGATATTTTTGTCAGATCGCCCCGTTGTGTAAATCAGACAGGGATACAGTTTAAGGGAAAGCTGGATAATCACTTTTATCTTATGAGTGAATGCATTTATGAGAGAACAGACATGTCGATTTATGTCTGTTTTAGCGAAGAAGGAGAAGGGGCAACAAGGATTTCGCTTCTTTACATGCTTAAAGTGTGCTACGGATAAATCACCTGGTGTTAAAATCGTCGCAGAATCTATCATTAAAAGTACTCGAGACAATGATTCGCATTCCATTCATCCCTCATCCCTGAAAGTTTGATGAGACGACACAAAACTCGCCCTGACCTTAAAATAGCCGATCACAGAGCAGTATCATTGGTGCATTGTAGTCTTTGTTTTGTTTTGTTTTTCTTTTGTTTTGTTTTTTTCCTCTGCATTTTTTTTACCAAATATAAAGTCAAACTCCCTTTAAAGGCCTTAGTTATTTTGTTTTCTCAGAGTTCTGTGCAGTGTCATGTTTCATCTGACGTCTGGAATCCATTACATCGTGCAGGATTGCAGCAGATGTGAGGGGATGTGTAAGCTCCCTGCACACAGGCCCGCAGTCCATCAAAATGCCAGCTACTTGATTTCATTCATCACCTGCAGCTAGATATCTCATCCACCTGCACAAGTGCGATAAGGCAAGCTGTTAGCAGCCGCAGCACACTATCAGCAATTTAAAGCAGCGGGGACTCGCGTCAACAGGACTGCGCTGCCACTCATGGAGCCGTGTGACAGAGTGGTCAGCGCCGTGGCATGTTTTAACTCCAAGTTTGAAGCTTTGTTTGTATGTGATAATCATCTCACTCCTACAAGGCTTGCAAGGTTTGCCTGTTTCTGCAGATGTTTGGAATGGGAGTGGGAAGAAAAAACAAAAAGAAAAACACACCAAGCCAAACTGGCTCAATTCTTTTCATTTGTGTGGCATTTTCAAGTGAAGCTGGAAAAAATGCTTTAGCTTTGCCAGCAGCAGCAGAACGCTCGCAGTCGAGAGGCTTCGTCTCCGTCAAGCGAAACCGTGTAAATATCAGTGCAACTGAGAACATTTACCGCTTTATAGTTGGAAGTCTACCCTTGTTGTTTGTTTGTTTGTTTTTTATAGGTGTTGTGTCTGTGTGCTGATTTAGGGTGTTCATTTTTTTTTTTTTTTTTTTTTTTTTTTTATTCCACAATTAATCATTGAGAATAGAGAGAGCACAGAGCCGCATTTCAAAAATGCGGGGGTGTTCTACATCACAACTGCAACAGTCATTTATGCTGGCTAATGTTTCCCAGATGTGCCGTGCAGGTTGGAGGGAGGACACTTGGAAGGTCCATGCTCCCTCTAATGGTCACAGCTGGTGCTGCAGGAGGAAGTTGAGTGAGTTGTGTTGTTCACAGCTATAGGATGGGGAAGGTTTCTGGAAGCGGCGTTCAGGCCGTGATAGGTCTCAGGCCACTCTTTTCTTTTTTCCTCAGTTGTGTTTTCTTTCTTACCTCTCATAAAACGTTAGAACTGCTATTGCTCCCTTTTATTTGATGTGTTATCACCATGGAGAGTGTTGAGTGTTGCCCATTTCCAGTGAATATCAAATATCAGTGCTTTGTTTTGCTTTTGAGAGTTGATCTTTGTAGTTATTTTGTGCTTTTGATGGCTTATAAGAGTGAATCAACTAATTTCTCTCTCTCTCTCTCTCTTTTTCTCTTCCTGGCTGTTCTCACGTCTGACCTCTTTTAGCTTTTTCACTCCTAAGCTCTTGAAAATGTCAGCACGCAACCGTGGTTTGTTCAGAAGTGCCAATAAATTTGCAACAATAAATCAGATTCTGTGCAACTTGCCTGAAGCATATACTGTAAATCTGGGATTCAGTGCAAGCGTGCATGTGTATGGGGGGTGGGGGGGTATTCCGAGTAGGGAGCTTAGTGGACTTCCTGCTGCTCAGTATGCTTAACACAGCGGCAGTGTGCTGTGAGACATATAATGCAGCGAGGATTTGTTTTGTGTGTGAGTGTTTTGTGTCTTTTACTTGTCGTCTGGGGTTTTGACACTCGGAATGGCCAGGTGTAGGCACTGGGTATTGTTTGGATTTGTCAGGAGACATGCTGGCAATACTTGCTATAACTCTGATAGCTCAGATTTTTATTTAAAGTAAAACATAAACCTAGGGAGCATCTCTACCAAAGTATATCACACTGCTATTTTGTTTGAGCGATTTTAGTTCCAGAATTGTCAGGATTTTTTGCCAAAATCCTCTGTCAACCTTACTAAGAGTCCTTGTCTTAAAGCTCCACAGCTGCTATGTCCCAGTACCTGGAGCCTTCTTGTTGAAATGCTCCTACTTTGATTGCCTACTGTCGATTTTCTTTTATTAGGTATTACCAGGGTTTAAAAGATCTCTGATCACTATCATTTGAGATATTTCTTTTTGCCCTCTGACCACCCCCTCATCCCTTCCACTCCCTCTCTGTATTTTTAGGTTTTAATAATGTTGTGAATCCCAGTTTTTATGGTTTCAGCAGTCTCCTCCTGAGACAGGGCTCCATCTTTTCCACAGCCACAGGATTGGTCCTGACATGGCTGCTTAAGGAATGAGAAGCCACCCCGTTTGCATCCGTTTGGGTTAAATAACGTATTGCTAGATGAAACGTATTAATCACTGTGGTCTCTTGCATGTTTCTATAGTTAAATTCAGTTCAAAACTGCTAATTTTGTGCATCTCCTCTTTTCTTCACTGAGCTTGGATCTGCATTCACTGTACTGCTAATACATTTGTTATCGTGTCATGTATGATTTATTATTTGAGACGTTACATCTGTATGAGAGATTGACACACAAGAAAGCAAGGTGTCACCATCTTCTATTAAAGCTTTAGATGATACCATCAGAGTAGTGTTTGTGTTAGCTCCACAGAATGACAAATTGCCTGAATTTAATTCCACAGGGTCCACCCCCACCACCACCACCACCACCACCACCAGCAGCACCACCACCAGCAGCATCATCATCATGCAGGCTGGCTGCTTGCCAATTTTAATAGGACTACAGATATCAAAGCAGCAAATGTTGCTGCAGTGCTTTTCTCTGATCCGCTGTAATTTGCTGACAACTGCAGACTGCTGTGGCATGTTTGGTTAAATGGTTTTAAACTTGTGCCCCACTTTCACATTGTGCCTTTGTGCTTTATCAGTCCTGAGTCACTCGCTTTGCACAGACGCACACTAAACACATGCTCTGTCTCCCCCTGCAGATCCACACATCAAGGTTTGTGGGAAGAGGGAGAACGTGAGAGAAGCCAAAGACAGAATAATGTCTGTCCTTGACACAAAGGTACGGTAAACACCTTTACTGCAGTGAAGATGGGCTTCGTGTGCATGCATGCATGCAAGTTTTTCTCTCGTTTATGCAGTTTTCTTACCCTGATCCTGTTGCTCAGTTGGATTTTTTTTTTTCCACTTGTGACAGATTGCAGGCTGCGGCGTGCTACGACTTTATTTCTAGATACTCATATCCCAAGGATTATAGTGTATGCATGCAGGCTTCATTTCCATAGAAACACAATAAATAAATAAATACCTGGACAACTGGGAAGTGGTGCCCCCTGGGGGCAGGAAATCATCCTTGCACTTTAAGCATCCAGATGGAGAGAAAAAAAACCAAAACACTATGCACATTTAGTAGTTTTGCATGTTTCTTTCTGGTAGTTGCACCATAATTTGAGTCAATATATTAATATTGTGATTTCTTTCTTTTTTTTATTTTTGAACAACTTATAGGGTCTCATCAGAAAGATTGGCTTTGTTTATTTACTTAAGTTAACTTTTTTTTTTATTACTGATCATTTTGACAGTAATGACTGCAGTAAGTAGTGTACTTGCAAAGTAAAAAAAAAAAGGTCAGACGTTTAACTCAACTTTTTTCCATATGATATCACAAGTGTTCAACATTTCACTCAACCTTCACACTGTGGTTATTAGAGTAACAGGGTAACTCTGAAGATGGACGTCTCCCACACGGAGCACTCCCACGTTATTGGCAAAGGTGGCAACAACATCAAGAGGGTGATGGAGGAGACGGGCTGCCACATCCATTTCCCAGACTCCAACAGGAACAACCAGGCGGAGAAAAGCAACCAGGTCTGAGCTCTGTTTATTTTTTTTGTAAAACTCTTGTGCACCCTAATTATGCTTTCAGCCTAAGCGATTCAGCTTATGCAGCCGTGGCTGTTTTTAAGTCATCGCCCCTCTAGAACTAATTTCCTTTTGCAGTAGAGAGAAAGTTGTTAGGTTGACCAGAGTGTGCAGACAACCAGTCCATTTACTATCACAGGGTCTCAAGCCGGACGAGTTGCAGAGACTTGGCTCGATTTATTGGCCAGTACAGAGCAAGGCAGTGTGGTTTTTTTGTTTTCTTTTTCTTTTTTTTGCCTGGAATCTTGAGAAAAGTAGGAGGATCCTGCTGTAATTACCGTTAAACCAGGTTTTGACAAGTTCAGGGGTGCTTGCTGCCTGGTTGTGTCAGCTGCTCTCCAAATACCTGGGTATAAAAGTGCACACATCGACTTTAAAGGTCTGCTTACTTCAAAGATTGAGCGTAGTGCACTTTGAATATTCTGCATCCTTGAAGTTCTCGGTTCTATCTCAGATTGTTCAATGCCCTCCTGAGTTCCTCTGATGATGCAAGTAGAAACCCTTTAAGTCCAGGACCTCTCAAGTTGTCTGTTTTCAAAAGCTTTCAAACTGCAACAGAATCTTTTATGATGCAGTCCATTTTGAGAAATGCGGTGGATGAGCGTTAAAACCAACGGCGATCTGAAGTTAGTGGAGCCTGTGATGTTCTAGGAGCCCATTTGTAACCAAATCTATGATTTCTGCCCACTATTTTTGCCAAGTTTATGTGTTTTGTTGGTGCAACAGCTCCAGAGGTGAACCATACCAGCCTGTTTTATGTCCAATTTAACCGTGTTGGTCTTTTAACGGTGGAGTCTAAACAACAAGTCAGTTATTCTGGAGTAGCAGCTCTGTAGATCACTAGTTTGCTCACTCCACAACGGGTTTATGTGAAAGGTGAAAAGGACAAGAGGATGCTAATTATCATGTTTTTTGTTACCGTGGAAACGACTCTAACCTCTCATCTCTGCGGCTGTGTTGAAAAGACAGTTACCTAAAGTGTGGAGGCTGCGTTCATAATTGCAGAGACTCACGCTATCATTAGAAGGGTACAAGATAACTTTCTCATTGTGATGATGGGTCTCAAAACCTCTCCTCTACATATGAACAAAGGGGTGAAGTTTCAGCTTTAAAACATTTTCTGTTTTCATTTACCCATTAACATAATTTTATTGTTAACAGGTGTCCATCGCTGGGCAGCCGGGAGGAGTGGAGGCAGCTCGTGTAAAAATAAGGGTGAGTTGGAACTCGGCCACTTTTTGCCTAAAGGGGATACTCCACCCAGAATATTGAGCAGCACACGTTCATTCTTTTTAGGCATGTAATGTACTTTTGACCCTCATAAAGCGCTGCATTGGCCCAGTTCCTTTGGATTTTTTTTTTCTTTTTTCCCCCCATATTTTTGCCAGTCGTGTACTTTTTCTGCCTAAGTTTGCACGGTCAAATGATTGGACTGTAATAATTTATTTTGAAACGGAACAAGAACGTAGCGTACCAATCCTCTGATGTAGAGCGCCCCCGTGTTGGGCACGTGTGGTCACCTTGTCATTTCTCACCATCAGCCTAACAACTACCAACATTTGCCTGTAGTCTTTGTTAGTGTCACGCAAGCCTTGATTTTGTCCCATTTTATGTGCTATGAGTGGATGTTATTCATCAGACTCCAAATTCCAAGTTGCGTATCTTATCCTAAAGTAATGCAGGATCACCTCTGATCCTGCATTTCAGGCGCAGTCTTGACATTTCTTGAAAGCCACAGGATCCATTCCTTACTTATTCCCAGACCACTTCCTCAGTCCAGTTGTAAAACACAAGCATGAGCCTCAGCCTCTTTGGCCAAACCCATCTCCAACCCATCTCCAACCCATTTTCATCTTCAGCTTAGATTTGTCTGGAATCCCAACCTCCAGTTTCAGTGGGAAAAAGGACCTATTCTCGTTTGGAGCTGTTACATCTTTGAACTTTCGCCGTGTTTCAACACCACAGCAGCTGTCTACAGCGAATGCACTCCTCCACTGGGATCTGACCAAAACCAACAAGGCTGTGTGTGTTTCTGCTTGAGAGAGGGAGAGGGAGAGAGACAGGGAGAGACGGGGAGAGACAGGGAAGGTCATGCTGTCTGTTTGTGCAGCGTGTACTGGCAAATCTTAGTGTGCTCGCATACTTCTTCATGCTTAATGGCTGTTTTCATGTGCAACAAGGCACAACCCAGTTCATCTACTTGTTTTTTTGGTGGTTGGAAAGAAGAATAATCAAACCTAACCAGCAAGTTTATAACATAAGCTGCAGGGAACCACAAAGATCTCCAAAGAAGACGGTTTCCGTCTCTGGCAGTTCGGCCTCTTTGCGCCTTCTGCATGAATTCTGTGCAATCTGTGCCAACCTGTGCAGTGTGGAGATTTTCATTGCATGTCCCATGTTCACATACAAAGTCATGAACACTGGTCTGCATGAAATCCGCAGCTTAGCTGCGGCTCAAGCTGCTCTGCAGCTGTGCATTATTTGTAGTTTTGCGTTGCAGTTTAATTTTCAGATGAGCTGACCGTCAGGGAAGCGGCTCTCAGTAACAATCTACAAATATTAAAACATTTATCACATCAGCCTCATATCTGTAAGCAGTATGCATTTTTCCACAGTTTGTGTGTATAAACACTTCAGCTTGACTGGTTTCCCATTGCAATTGGGAAAATTTTTAGGCCAAAGGCTATAGAAAAGATTAGGTAGGCAGGCGCTGCAGTAGTGTGCTGCAGCCAGTGTAAATATGAACATGTAGTCACTAGACAGCAGTTCAGCAATGTAGACTTTAATACTCACCTACACCATGATGCTCAAAAATCATGAATGCTGTTCAAACACATAGTATTGAGTAGATTCATTTTGTCACACAGTGTACCCACCTGCCAAGTCGAACCATTTTATATGCATTTTGTTTGTTTGTTTATTTATCTGTTAATTTTTTTTTTTATTTTTGCCAGCCATCCTCCTCATGTTGGACCACAGTACCGCAGTACCCCATCTAGTGGTACAAAGTGGCATTACAAGATGACACGGTTTGGTGCCAGACAAAACCTAAAACCCTCATTATTCTGAAGAATAGTAAATCATTTTATTAAAGTAGCTTTTGTCATTTGCAGACATACACCTTAGCCTTGAAATTTCCAAGCACAATTGTCAATATTAGACAAACCAACCTTCTGCTGAGTTTATTTCACCTTCTCCCCAGTCTGCACAACATTAAAACAAATCAAATAATGCTCTGAAGAGTTCATTTTGATTCATTCCTGACATGTCAAAACCATTGTGTAAAATAACAATGTTAACACTACTGAATCTATAATTAAATAAATATTTACACGTGCATACACACACATTTGAACATATAGAACCCCTTGAAAATTAATCTATATAAATAAATGATCTATTATCAAGTTATGCACACAAAATAAACTAATTTATAAAATACATCTATATGCAATTTCACATATCTATCTATACATACATACCCATATACATGCACACACAGCAATACACATAATACACACATCCTGTTTATCCTTGTCCAATATTTCATAATTATACTTTACATTCATCTGGTTTTCAGAATCTTATGAATTTATGAAGAGAAAAAAAACGTGTGTGTGTGTGTGTGTGTGTGTGTGTGTGTGTGTGTGTGTGTGTGTGTGTGTGTGTGTGTGTGTGTGTGTGTGTGTGTATATATATATATATATATATATATATATATATACACACAAATAAAGTAATGAAGAAAATAATATAGTAGTATTATTTTAATGCTAAATTTCATAGTTATAAATTCACATCCAACTACACTGATACGTATACATTTACACTCTACACTATATACTATATATACTACACATACTTCACACTATATATTCACACCCACACACACAGTCCTCCCCGAGACCACCCAGAACCCCATCCAAACCCACCATGCTGCACTCCAATATCAAAACCCAGCCCCACCCAGCACCCCACAATGACAGTGCAAGAGCAGAACCAGGAGGTCCCCCGACCCTGTTGGCTGGCACAAGACACCAAATCAACACGGGCATCCAGACCCCTGACAGCAACACCTACGAGTCAGCCCAAGTACCAGCCACTTCCCTTCGCGAGTTCCCGAGATCCCCCCACCCCACAACAGAAGCACCCCTGCTTGTGCAGGTTGGGGGTGCTCGTCCAATCCGCCTTGGCACAGGCGAACCCCCACCGGGCAGCGGAGACATCCCAGCAGCGACAGGAGGCACCTGAGCCAAACTCCGAGCATCGCTACCAAAGGCCCCAAGACCCAATGCCAGCGCGGCGCCCCACACAAACCCCCCAAAAGTCTACAAGACCCATCCACACCAATGATGTGGATCTTTGGGATCTGAATCCATACTGGCTTTCAGAAAGCAGTTTTTGTTAATCAGCAAATTAAAAATTTTGGAAAATTGTGGGAGTAAAGAAACAGGCCTGTAATTAGTGAATTGGTGTCTCTCCAGTTTTGTAAGGTGGAGTGACTTTTGCAGTTTTCATTTCTTTTGGAAATGTCCCCGTTGTGAATGACTGACAGATCACCTGACAGAACAACTGCCTCAATAACCTTTGTGACTATTGTCACGTCTGTACCATCACAGTCAGTTGACACCTTGTTTTTACATTTACTTACAATATCTATAATTTCTCTCTCCTCCACTGCTAAGAGAAACATTGAATTTTGATTTCTATTTATTAATGTCTCCTTCCACCTGTCAGCTAATCCAGATCACATTTTTATTCTGCCACCTTTGGTTCGTTAATTACTGTTGTCTCCTCTGTCTTCACTCTCTTGAATTGTTGCCCAATATCCTGTTTATCTTTCTCGTAGCAGCTGTCGTATACTCCAAAACTGGTAGATGATCACTGATATCATTGATTAATAATCCACTTATTGGGTTTGAAAAGAATGTTGTCTATTAACGTGGCGCTGTGAGAAGTAATTCTACTAGGTCTGGTAGTTTTAGGATACAGGCTCAGACTTGCATTGTATTGATAAACTCTTTTGTTGGGTTGTGATTATTTGGGTTAAGCGGGTCAATGTCAAAATCCCCACAGATGAAGAAGACCTTCTGAGCTGAAGCTGCAGATGTTTCCTCAAACCTTAGAAAGGTTTCTAAATTAGACCCTGGAGTTCTATAGATGCAGCTTATAATTACATTCTTTTTCTTTTCCATATACATTTCTACTGTTATACATTCAAATATATCATCTTTTTTTCCACCACTCTATACTTCAGGTGTTTGTCCACATATACAGCTATCCTCCCCTCTCTGTTGATGTAGTTGAATTAACCTTTAACAGTCGTTAAAGGTGATCTTTTGTCAACAGATGATGATGAATAATTGCTAGTACTGAGTCTCATCCTGGTGGTGAAGAGTTCTCACTGTCTGTTTTACCTTCAGTCCCGCTGGTGTTCTGTTAAACCTCTCCAGCTCCTCCGTGTCTCTGATGACCAGAACATTCGCCTCCTGTCTTGTTCAGCTTGAAGAAGATCTTGCAACTTTTGGTCCACGTAGCTTGGATCTTCCCCTGCTTCTTCAGGAACCGTGCTTTCCTGGCGATGGCCGCGTTCCCTTTGGTCAGATGTTTGATGTAGACGTCCGATCCTCTCAACTTCTTTTCTTGTTTTAGCAGCTCCGTTTTTTGTTTGTTGTTGACAGACCTTATAATTATGGCTTGTTTGTCGTTACTGCTCCTCCTGGGCAGCGGGTGACAGGCTCTAACGGTGTTCTTGTTGACCTCTAGTCCCTCGGATTGGAGAAAAGAAGCCACCCGTTGCTCGACGGAACCCCACAGTTTCTCATCTGCGGTCTCGTCCACCTCCGCTGTAACCGCCCGTGTTAACGAGCGAGGTTCAACACGCAGGCCGGTGATGATCACGTTGTTCTTCCACGTGTACTGCTCTAAGCCCGACACTCGGTTCTCCAGGAACGTTATCTGCAGGTCCTTTACAGCGTTCTGGAGTTTTAGTGATCTAACCTCTTCAACCAAGTCCAAGATTGTTTTCTGGAGCCCGACAGCAGAAACTTCTTCTGACAGGAAGTCCAGTGACTTTTTAATATTGTCCAAATCCTCCATCGCCTGGGTCTGTTTTGGCCCCATCCTGAATGCTTTGTCAAGTTGTCTTTTATTTAATAAAAAGAAACTGACACACAGCGCTTGAATGACAAATGCCAAACAAACTTCAGAACATCGCATCTCGCTGTGCTCCACGCCACGGTCTGCACCAACCCGCCAATCTCCTGTTCATGACAAGTGAAAGATTGTTGTTTTCACTTCTCTTTTTTCTTTTTTGTTTGTTTTTTTTTTACAAAAGCTGGACCTTTTTTCTCTTCCATTTTCAGCATGTTATAAGCAAAGCGCCAACATTTCAGCAGCTTGCTTTTTAAAATAGTGTCATCTGTAAGTCTTGGCACATTCTTTTCCCCCCAAATTCAATATTAAATCTGATCAATAAAATGATTATTTAGCTTTTTATAAAGACTGACCAGCCTGGATGTGTCCAGAGGTAAACGAAAGCTGCAGACATGTTTAACTCGGAGAGTTGCAGGCTGCAGTGAAATGTTTCAGCATCTTCAGCCCCGCTTCTTACTATTTGTGTTCTGTGTGGCCCTTTAGACCGCCGATTCCTGCCAAGACCAGAGGTGGTCCGGTTAGTTATTCTGACATAGTTGCACTAGTAACACAGGTAATGTCCCTTTTTAAGAAGGTCAGTGCACTAACATGTTCTGCTGCAATTCTAAACCCATCTTGGGTGGAGATCTGAGTCTGTAAGAAGTCAGTTGTTCATTTGATGGATTCTTGGGGGATTTCTTGCAGCGTTCAGAGGTGGACCAGGTGATGAAAGTTCTGGCCAGTCCCTTTACCTCAAAGATATTTTCATCCTTCGTCTTTCACCCTTACGCCAAGCATACTGGGGCCTTTAAACAACACTTTCTGATTGAATACATGTGAAACTCCGGTTTGCCAGGAAGAGTCCTTTTAAAAAAAGGCTGAAGTCAGCTCTGCCATAAAAATCGGCCTATTCTTCATTCAGACCGGCTCCTGCTGCTCTACTGGTCTTCTCCTGCATTTTCCTCCGCGCTGACCTAAATTTCCCGAGCCCTCGGAGAGCAAGTACTGAAACATGATATAAATGTAAGCCCAAGCGCATATGGGATTGATCAGGGGTGCATTTCTTTGGTCAGAGCAATTCAAGCTGCTTGCCCTTCACTGGCAGCCAAAACTGTAGTGGCACTATGCCCAAGACTCCGTGTTTGGATAGAACTGTGTATGAGCATATTCATTTATTGAGTGTGCATGTGCACACACCCACTTCTTATAGATGTGTGGCTCTGCGACGTCTCTCCCATGCATGCACAGGGATGTGTGCATGTGATAAAGCCTTCCTGTCAGCATCTATTTTGTTTGAACGACAGCTCTGAGGCGAGAAACAAGAGCTGATGTCTGTTGCTAAGACTGCGGTTTTATTGAGTGACTTGAAATTTAATGTGTGAGAAACAACAGAACGAAAAAAAAAAAAAGTTTTTCAAGATTGTAGGGAGGATGTGTAACCGTGACATTTCATGGAAACCATAGTCCCCCCTGTGCTTCACAGAGAGTTAATTTATTTTATTTCCTTACCTTGTCTCTAATTATTTGAGCCGACACGTTTACATGCCAGGTTCTGCCACCTTGTCTACAAGTTTAAGGACTCATACGTCTACGACCGTAAAGAAATCACTGTTTGGCTTCTTTGTTTTTACATGATCTCCAAATAAGCTTCATCAGTCAGAATGACAGCGGCTAGATTGCGACTGTAATTTTTGGTAAGAAAAGCTGTCTATCAGTTCTTCTTGTTTATGAAACAGTTGGAATGGTCTAAAGGATATCCAGCTGCGCATCATCTCAGTATTTTAGTTGCATTTCATGATTTTTTTTTTTTTGCAGTGCACATTCATAGAAGTATGTTCAAAACTCTCCTTCTCTCTGCTGTTTCTGTCTCCTCCTGTCTCCGTACCGCAGGAGCTGCTGCCTCTCGTGCTGTCATTCGAGCTTCCGGCCATCATGCAGTCAGATCCGAGCTCCCCCACAGTGCAGCACATCTCACAGACCTACAACCTCACAGTTTCCTTTAAACCCCCAACGCGCCTCTATAGGGCCACTGGTGTTGTTCGTGGCTCGCAGAATAATGCCAATGCAGTCAAGGTAAGGAAAGAACCTCAAGTCCTTGTTGCGTGCAGCAGATGTTTAGTCAACTTAGACATGTTTCGTCTTTGTTAAATTAATCTGAACGCCGCTTTGTGCAAAAACACCAATAGATAAAGGAAAACTAAGGCCAAAGTATTTAAAACTGACTGTTCTGTGAACAGAGCCCGACGTCAGTTATTTAATTTCGCCGTTGCAACATTTCAGTTTTATTCCACTGGTTTATAAGACGAGCCACAGACCAAGAGAGAAAAAAAAAAAAAGTTTGCACAAAGGAAGGCCCACCAACGCTGTCAGTGTTTCTTACTTTTCTCATCAAAACCACCTCATAACTTCTCAGCGCAGCGGGGCCAGGAACGTGCTGAAAGATGTTTGGTTGCTTGAGCTGGACAGCTACTGATTTTGGTCTCACTGAAGAGGAGACGCCGTCCCTCTGTCCTAAAAGCAAGTCCACATGTCTTCCTGGAGTCAAACTTCTATTCCACATTGATCATAGACTCCCTTGTTTTGTTTCTCTCTCTATTTATGTTCCCAATAATAATAGGTACCAAAATATGACACACAGATGCATTTCCTCTACTTGCATCTGATCCGAGGCCAGTCAAAGCCTGAAAGAGTCTTCCCATCGTCTCTGGCAGCAAACCTCGTTTTCCCTTCCACAAACAAACATCATTTAACATCATTGAGCTAATTTCCGTTTGCCAGTTGGACTCCATCGGTTAATTTATTCGCGTAGGCTTCTATTTGCAGTCGCGTGCTGCTGTATATATTGATCTGCGCGCACCACATGTATACATATGCGGAACGCCGCTGGCCCTGGGAATGCGGTGGGTCCGAAGGATCCGCCAGGACCGGGAAGCATGCCAGATGAGATCCAGAGGATCAGAGGGATATGTGTGCTATGTTGTGTGGTTTTATGAGACCCTTGGAACACCTTAGAGGATTGCCAAAACCGCTGTGGGTTGTTGTCTAATGCTGGCTACGGCGTGTGGATTCCTGTTCCACGTTAGAAATGACATGTTTTACTGGGCCAAGTGATGGCTCGCAGAGGCACTCAGGCATGAGACTCTTCAACTGGCCAGCAGATGCCGTGGAAAATGCAATTTTTAATTCTGGAGTTTTCTCTGGGAATTTGAACAGCGCAGCTATACCACAGTTTGTTTAACTGGTAGTTATTATATAAAATTAAATGTTTCAGGCATTAAGTTGCCAATATTTAATTCAGTTTTGGAATAATATCAGTGTCTGATGTTCTTTCTCATCTATTAATAAAATGTCAGATTTTCACTCAGATAGCATGCATCTACAGCAATATGCCAAACATGTTATACAGATCTAATAAAATAGGCATAATAAAAACATCTACCCTAAAGAGGTCAGCGCCACTAATTACACTGACGTGAGGATGTAAAGAAGGTGTGCCGGTTTAAATACATGGACTCAACCGTTCAGAGCAGGTGGGAGTGTTTGTGAGAGAGCACAGGCGGGTGGTCAGATTGGGTGGAGAAGAGAAGTGGCTGGAGTCATCTGTGATGGAAGAGGAGCAGCGAGAGGAAAGAGAGGTGCACAAGGTGATAGTGAGAGCGGCCTGCAGACAGGCTGACCAAGAGACGTGTGCTGTGTGTTGTGATGAATTTGTTGTTGCCTTTATCTCACATGTCGTAGACTCAAATGATATTTATCCATATAAGTAAAATGAATTCGATACATGTGTTTTACAACCCTAAGCTTACTCGAGTCAGGTGAAATTTTAAAACCCACCTGTTAATGACTATGGTGCTCATGTGAAATAAGACTTAACATTTGTACTAAAAAAAATGAGTCGATTAATTGACAGTAAATGTAAATTATTATTTATTAGGCTGAAATGCTATACTCTTCTGGGCTCCAACTTCTTAAATGTGAAAACTGCAGTTTACGTTTTTTTTTTTTCTTTTTAATGGGCTTTTGTTTGAGCTTTAAAAACATTTTGACACTCTGTATGTTGATCAAAAGTTCTTTATTTAAGGGAATTAACTGTATACATATAGACTTTTTACTTTTTTTTTTTTTTTAGAATCAAAGATTGGTCCTTTAGTGATGTTTTATGGCAAGTGATAAAGATCGTTACCATCTTTTTTTTTTTTTTTAACTCAGAGAGGCACAGCTCTGCTGCTGGAACACCTGGCTGGCAGTCTGGCGAGCACCATCTCCGTCACCACCCACCTGGACATCGCACCCCAACACCACCTTTTCATGAAGGGGCGCAATGGCAGCAACATCAAGCACATCACCCAGAGGACTGGAGCTCAGATCCACTTCCCTGACCCCAACAGCCCCCAGAAGAAGTCCACAGTCTACATTCAGGGCACCATTGAATCCGTCTGCCTCGCACGACAGTATCTCATGGTGAGTACCCGCTTTGTTGGGTTTGTTTACGTAAATGAATGATTTTAAAATAAACTTTGCTTTTCTGCTTAAGGGCTGGTATTTGTAGTATACTCCGTAGGTATTCAGATTCCACATACTTTGTGGTAACTAATGGTTGCCACTGTCTCATTAACGTCATCGTGGTGGTTTTTGTTTTTTGTTTTTTTTCTTTTTAGATGGAGGGGGGGGGTTGCAGCGTAGACCACGATTGCCTCTGGTTTTTCAATAGCTCCGGGGTTGCTTGGCTCTACTCGTGCTGCTGAAATAGCCACGTCAGATTTAACCAGAATGTTTCTGACTCCAGATTTGCCCGCGTGATTTATAGCTGCCACATACCTGCATGTAAATGGACGTACATTTGCATCAGTTTGGCTTGAGGTCTTCATTTCCTGACCCATACCCAGATTTTTCTTATTAGAGTTCATGATAACAGTTGGGCTGACATGTACAGCAGATTCCCCTCTCTACTTCAGAAAGTGCTCTGTTGGCAGGAGTGTTTTGGTTTGGAGGTAACACCTCATATTCAATTTATTTTGGTTAAAATCATGTCCACTGGTCATTCTTGTTTCGAGCCCACAACCGCTGAGGCTACTCTTCCCTACTGTAAATTACTCTGGTATATGTCTGCTTCAGAAATGTGTAAAGGTAATGGCTGTTTAATCACCGTTGGCTTGAAGAATCTGCTGAGCCCGTATTCATAAGACGTCTCTGCTGTAAACAACTTTTGCTTTCTGTTCTGGAGATCTATAATGTGGGGCGGTATTTCTGCAAGAGGTGCCTGTCTTTGTCTGCGGTTGCGCAGTTGGGCCCCAGAGACATTTAGTGAATGCCAAAGTTGTTTCGGTGTCCAAACGTGACTTTCCCCTGGTCTGGAGGCAGGAAACGCAAGACAGAATATCTTTAACTCAGCTCTCAGTTTTTAATTCCCCCAACAAATATAGAGTAGAGACACAAGGAGAGCCATCAAAAGAGGAGGATGCATCCTAAGAATAAAGAGAAGGGTGGAAAAAATGGAAAAGGCGAATCTCTCGCAAGGTAGAGGAGAAGGAAGGGGGGGGGGGGGGGGGGGGGGGGGGGGTTCTGTCCGCAGTAGTGTACTGAGAGATTTGGCTTCTTTCAGCCAGACTGTAGATTACAACTCCAATCTCTGGCCCTGTCAGAGCCAGTCTGACTCTATACTCTGCTGCTAATTACACACACTCACAATAGGAGCGCTGTCCAGCTCTCAGCCCAAATTATAGACGTCTGTGGTGCTTGTGGTGGTGATCATGCAAAACAGATTGCTCTTGGCGGAATTTCCCCAACTCTGTGTGGGATGAATCCAGCCATGAATTTTATATTTATTGGTATGGTTCACCTATCGGTCTATAAATGGTATAGCATGAGAGAAGACTTACTGCTATTATAAGAATGAATGTGTAATTTAAGTACACAAATATGTCATATGGTGTTTGCATGGTTTGCTCCGCAGGGCTGCTTGCCTCTGGTGTTGATGTTTGACATCAAAGAGGACATCGAGGTGGAGCCCCACTGTATCACAGCACTAATGGAGCAGCTGGATGTTTTTATCAGTATCAAACCCAAGCCCAAGCAGCCCAGCAAGGTAAGAAACCGGGCTCGCACCCACAACACAGAAAGCCTTAGTGGGTCGCGAGCCCTGCTCGCGTTCTGCAAATGTCACTTGGACAGTTTCATGCCACAAACGTTAATAGAAACCAATACGAGCGATGTACTGCATAACTCATAATGTCCGTCTTCCAATAGCACTCAAACACGGTATCCTACTTGAATGCTCAGTGAGTACTATCCCAGTGAATTGACGTCTCTGTGCTCTCACCAGGAGTGACGAGGGGGACCTTTGTTCTTCAGCTGCTTCGTCAGCTGTCCTCGGTTATTAGCCTTGTGACCGTTATTGCTGCAGGGCTCCTTTCAGTAAACAACTAAATTGTCTTAAACGGCTCAGTTGGGTGGAAGATGAACATTTACCGGATGGTTCCTTAAATGTCTTATTTTCATGAACTTAAACCAATCACAATAAGTTGTAGATTGCGACGTCACATTTCAGCCGTGTTGGAAGGAAGTGAAAGGGGAAAAACATGAGCCACGTACCGACACCGGGAAGAGCTGTGACCATCTACCATAACGAGGAGCTTTGCAGTCTCCTGTGTCCTCGGCGCAAAGTCTTCACATGATGGATGGGAACACGGCTCTTCCAACTGGAAACTAACTGGCTTCATTTTCGGGTAGTCGTTTAGAAGTATGTTAATTTGCTTTTCATTAAATAAAACTTGTATTATTTCAGCATGTTTTTACATAATTTAATATCATAGAGTGACTGGCATCTGGCATCTGCTTTATATTCAAAACATACCTCTGATGTTGCTCATGGACCGCCTCTCAACAGCAGTTAATATTCCTAATCGTATTTCAGCACTTAACTGAGTCCTGACCGCCTCTTTGAGGTGCCCGCGTCCCACCCTGAGCCGAGGCTCGATGCCCAAACCAAGCGGTGCTGCTGGGATGGCTGCCGAGGTGCCAATGTAAACACTGACTAGGCCTAGATCCACTTAAGAAACCTAAATTTTAATGAGGTGACAGCAGTCGTCCAAACGGCCCGTCCGAGTGCGTGCCACAGGCTGCGTGCTGCCTGCTCTTTGGCAGACGCATGAAAGAGTGTTTGTGTTGGAGAGAGTGATCATGCCGGGAAACCGTTTTTCAAAAGCTTTAAAGAAGGGAAAAAAAAGAAGTCCATTAGAACATGATTTGTGTTCGCATTCATTTTCTTTTGATGTTTGTGAAGGTTTTATTTTTTATTTAGTGATTGAAGGTCTTTTAGATGTGTGGATTTTGTAAGTCATGGTGTAATAGTTGGGGTATTTTCTATTTTCTGAGATTCTCCGCACTACTGAGATATGAACTGGATGTTTAGTAACTGATGAAGAAACTTTTTTTTGCCAAACATTGCTCCCATGTTTCCCCGTCTCTCCCACACTACCCTGATGTTTACCATTCTAATCTTCCCTTAATTCCCTCTTCCTTCCTCCCATCTATGTTTGTCTCCCCATCAGCCTCCCTTTCACTCCCCGTCTTTGGTGCCAGCATTCCCAACCATATCTATCCCTGCTTCCTCACCATGTGTTCCCTTTTCTTCCTCTTTCTCCTTTTCTCTCTTCCCTCCTTTCCATTTTCGTATAATTTTTTGGGCTTTCCTGTTTTTTTTCTCAGTTTCTGATCTGTTCTTCTTTTTCCCTCAATGTTTTCCAGTCAGTGATAGTGAAGAGCGTGGAAAGGAATGCAGTCAACATGTACGAAGCTCGAAAATTCCTCCTGGGTCTCGAGAGCAACGGAGTATCTTCCTCACCCGCTGTGGCAGTGCATCCCACCACAAATGGTCCGTCCCCTTCCCTCATCTGCCCCGTTGGCCTGGACATCCTGGCCTCAGCTGGCCTGGGGCTGAGTAATCTGGGTAATACCTCTGTCTTGATTCAAAAGCTTATTCTCCAAGTTTGAAGTTGTTTCTTTTTTCATAATGGAGAGAAATAAGAAGTATTAGACAAAAATACGAGATACTATCATTCTGATCTTTGCACGAGATTTATGGGAGACGCTCATACATCTGCCGTTCCCATCAGGCATGTGCAGCTCTGCAGGGTCCCCAAAAGCCTGCTTTTATTTGGTCTAAACAGTTTTTTTTTTGTTTTTTTTTTTACAGTCAGACACAAAAACCTCAACATCAGCATAAATCACAGCCGCTGAGTCACATCATGGCATCTGTGTCCCCTTGGCTGGACGAGTTGCTTGCAGATTTGATCTCACTGAGACAATTTGAATTTCATGCCAGGAAACTCCCCACATACACATCTTTGATCAGCCAACCAGCAGGAAATAACCCTCAGCAGCAAATATTGCTGCGCTGCTTACCAAGAACCTTCGCGCATCATAAGATGATGAATGGCTCTGAATGCGTAGGAGCTTGTTTGCAGCACAAACTTCAATGTGGAGTTCAGCTCGGGTCAGAAGTCGCGAAGCGTTGGTCTCTAACGACAACTCGTGATTTAATTAGTAGAAATATTGTATGAAATCTTATCTTTTTTTTAGTTTGTATGTGATAACGTTTTGCTGATTCAGTCTTGAATTGAAAATAAAACATGGATATGAGTCCTGAGTTCTGTTTCTTGAACAGTCAAACCAACAGGAAGAAGCTCAGAGTTAAAACTACACACAGGCAATACAGTTTAATCTGTATTTTAAATTTAACTATGATGTATTTAATCAGATGTCGGTCATTAAAAATCTACTGTTATGTATTACTTAGATCTTCCTGATCGTATTTGGAGCAATGGTGATGCGTTTTCTTCATCTATGTCATAATAAATTTAAAGAACATGTAGATAATGTTTTGTTTTTTTTCTAGTCATCTTCATCTTTATTTAATTTCTTTGTTGCACAGTAAGCTCATCATGCATGCCAGGATTAAGTGTATAACTTTTTTTTTTTTTTATTCTATTCTGTCTCCAATAAATGAGAATGAAATGTGGCTTAAAAAAAAAATCTCAGTACAGTAGAATTGTTTTCTAGCTTTTCTCATTTAAACACAGGGGCCCAGGGTGAAGCTGTGGACGGCCACATCCTGGCCTTTAGTAATTGCTACATGCCTCTTTTCCTCAGATTACATACCAGTCTGCCAGAAGAATCCCTGGCCTTATTCCTGGAGGCAAAGTAGCCCCTTGTTGAAGCCACAGACCTGCTTCTTTCTGTTTTCATACACTGGTGTTTGGGTTAAAACACCAAGCACCATATTGTTGGCACTTTCAATAGCAAGGTTTAATTGGGTATGAGGACACACTAGATGTATACTTTTATATCCCTGACCTTGTAGAAATGTAAGAAATTGGTTGATGGCAGTTTGATGGAATTCCAGGGAAATTGCTGGAAGACCAAGATCGTTTTTTGAGGTACTTAGTGTAACGTGTGATTAGCTTGAAAAATGGCTTAGTGCTTTGACGGGACCACCGCTGATCCATCCCCTTCATCCGGCTCCTCGTTTCTTTCCTATTCTGTCCGCAGGCTTCCTGGGTGCAACGGCGCCTCACTCCCTCACCAGCTCGGGCGCCCCAAACGCCGTTCTGAACAGCTTAAACTCCTCTCTGAGCCCTCTGCAGACCCCGAGCCCCAGCACTCCCACACCGTCTCCCTCCCTCTGGCCCAGCTCACTCACCAGCACGCAGAGTTTGTATACAGCACTCTTTATTTAATTGTCTTGTAGACCATTATCCCAGTTCGGAGGAAATGTATGTTAATGCGTTGTGATTTCATGGACAGAAAATACATGCAGCTTGCAGGTAAATGTTGTACCTTTGCTGTGTAGTGAAAGCATTGCCCCTATAAGTCGTTCAAATTTGTCGTTGCAGGCTTCTCATCTCAGCTGATGCTACATCCGGCCACTCAGGCCACGCTGAGCAGCATCCTGCTGTCAGGTGTGCAGGGTTACACACACAGCACGCCATCTCCTCCGCCGGGCCTCGCCCCTATAGACAAGCAGCCAAACGGGGTCCCAGACTGCGCGCTCAACGGACACGTCAAGGTACGCTTGCTTCCTAACTGAGCGTGCAAATTGACTTTTAAAATATTTGTTATTTTTGAGCTTCACTTGTGCCACTTCTGCTCCTGGCACGCGCAGCATCCCGGCTCAGTCTACGGGAGGTTAGCAACGGCAGCGCTTGCAGAAACTGTTTTGAATCCAGCTCCGTGTGACTCAGCTCAGGAAGCCAGCGGACGCAATCCATCAGAACCGCTATCCAGCAAGTCCAACCCAGACGAAGGTATTCCTCAATCAGAAATGCAGCCAGTCTGGCCTGGACGCAGCGAAAAGCATAGCTTTTAGGAATAGAAAATAAGGGATATAATGTTGCTTTTGCTAAATAAGAAGGGTTTTTTTGTGAGTATTGTTTTATTAGCCTATAATTTACCCTGAACTGTAACTTTCATTGTGGTGCTTCAGAGTTTTTAAACACTTTTAAAGGCTTCTTTATTTTTGTACCGATATGGCCTAAAACTACTCCAGAGAAACTACAAAAAAAACAACAAAAACAGTTACAACAATCAGAATGATCATTATTTGGTCTTTTAGTTACCACCGGAACATAATCATCTATTACAAGTTGTAAATGTGTGAAGACTTCAGCGGTTGACGTTATCTACTGTTGATTGATGACTATTTACTGATTATTTCTACTGATATTTGGCTTGTAAAAATGCAGAGAACCGTTTGAGATGAAGGTGATTCACTGTAAAGGCCTGCTTTGTGCAACCAACAGCCCAAACATCCACGTAATTCAATTTTACTGGAAAGGAAATCGTTTAATTCACACATTTTAAAAGCCCAACCAACCACACGGCTCGGCTCTAGCGCTGTAAACAATGTCAGCTTTGACAAACCATTGAATATTCTTTTATAAATGTTTTAAGCAGTTAAAATCTTTCTTTTAAAAGCAACTATTATTGAAACAATGCTGTAACGTTTCAGACTAGAAAAACTGAAGTTTAGCTGATATAGTCCAGTATTTAAATAAAAGTAAAAAGTTATGACTTATATCCTTCCCATTTCAGTCACGGCCACAGTGATCTGATATTTAAACCAACAAAAAAAAACAGATGTGTTTTATTTTTCTTTTATGTCTTTTTTTTTATCTTCAGTAGTTAATAATGAGATTTTAGGTCATAAATTTATATATTCCTGCAAATGTTCAAGGACCACTGTAGCACAGACGGAAAACTATCCACATGTGGTTTGTATTTTTATTGTTAAACAATATATAGCTGAGTAAAATCACCAGGATGTCCTTGCACATTCTCAGATATTTGCCTCCCACCCAAAATATCATCTCTAGTTCCTCAGAGCCTCTTGCTTTCATTTCTGTTAAATATGATCTTGGGATTTATGTGTTGTTGTAACCTTGGAGGGGCTAAATTTTTGAGTTAACATTCTCTACTTCCCTGGACCTCAGCCTTGCAGACATAAATGCCCAATTTGAGATTTCCATTTGAGATTAATGTTACTGTAAAAACCACACTGAGGAAAATGCACAGAGCGACCGTGTTTCTGTTTCTCTATACCGTCTTCCTAACCTCTTGCTCTCTCCGCCGACATTTATTGGAGCAGAGGTAGATTAACTGCTGGTCTCCTCGTGGTTCAGAAAGGCCCTCATTTCCTCTGTGTCTTACTCTTGTGGTTTTTCCCTCGAACCTTCTCTCTCACGCGTCTCGTTTTTCCCCGCTGTTTTCTAGGCTGTGTCCTGCTAACTTTTGCACCCCCCCCCCCCCCCCACACCCCCCACCCCCCACCACCACCTCCAACTTCCTCCTGTGTCCCAGAATGTGTTTGGACTGGCTTGCCCAGGCCGGCTCAACACTGTGTTGAGAATTGAAGGAACTTGAGGGAATTGTTGAAACATAAAAACCCCAAAAAGCTTCAGTGGACTGGCTGACATCATATTTTTTTGTGTTATACAGTTCGTCTACACTCATAGCCTTGATGATGTGCATTTACACAGAGCAGGTTCTTACAAAGTAGAAGTAATATAATATAATAGCAGCTGAAAACATCCATAATCACGGCTGCGATGAGACTTTAATCTCACTTTAGAGACGCACACGTATTTACACTAACCGACCAAGTCACTGCAGAAACCAGACTGAGTGTGGCACAAATTGAGAAATGAGATGAAACTTGAGTATTTTAACTGGTCATATTGTGTGTGTTTCCTGCGTACAAGATGGTGGATAATTGAGGCGGGAAAAAAAACAATATTTGTTTCCTTCAGGCTCTGATACATTTGTGGAAGTGGGCATGCCAAGAAGCCCCTCTCACTCAGCTAATGGGAGCGAGCTGAAACAGATGCTGGCTTCATGCAAGACGCCATCAGGGAAACGACAGGCTGTGGAGCTCCTGCAAGGCACCAAGAATTCCCATCTGCAGTACGTTTGTGTCTTAACATCATTTACAGCTGCCCTTGTTAAGCATCTCTTCAAAGGTCTTTCACCGCTCATGCTGTTAAAATCTGCAGTCCTTTTTTAATCCCTTTTATATATAGAAAGAGGGGGAAAATGAAGAAAAATCCAACCCAACCATTTTTTTTTTTTAAGAATCTCTTACATAAAGTGACAGATGGTTAGTTAGTTTTATGCCACATGGCCTGTGCACAGCGTCACCATTGACACCATGTTTCTGTGTCTTTATTCTCAAAAGTTCTTCCCACTCAAATCTGATAATTCTGAGTAATAGATCATGGTCAAATTTATTTTTGTAGCACATTTTAAAATGACTAGTGCTTTACGGCCAAAAGAAACTATGGTTAAACAGAGAAAAGTGCATTTCCATGCAAATTGCCTAAGAGTTGAGTCTGCATCTACTATCTATTTAAACATGCTGACAGTCTGAGGGACGTGCATTTGGAGAGGTCGACTGTTCCACAGATTCACAGACGCTCGTTCACTTCTACGTTTAAAAGTGGATGTGGGATCTTTTAAAAGCAAAGTCACTTTTTTGTGCCGGTTAAGAGGACCTGCTACGTTCTCATCTGTTTGAAGGTGCAGAGAAGACTGATCCAAATACCCGAATGATTCAACCGTAATAATCTGAGAAGGTTCTTCAAACTGAACATGTAATGTATTGTAATTCCAACAGTTCTGACTGTCTTCTGTCGGACGCCGAGTCCAGCTCGTCAGACAGTCCCGTAGCAGATAAGAGGGCGCCCGGTAGCGAGCGGGCAGCTGAAAGGGCAGCACAGCAGAATGAGAGGGAGCGAATCCGACTGGCGCCACAAACGTCCTTCGCCAATATGCAGGTAAACCCGCTCATCAAGCACAAAATAGACATTTTCATTAGTAATTGTACATGGAAGAAGTAATACTGTCCCCTGTTCTTTCAGGCATTTGACTATGAACAAAAAAAGCTGTTGGCCACTAAAGGTGAGTTCAAATATGCGATCCATCAAATTCATCAGTATCGGTTCACTATTTAGTCTCATCAGAAGACACATACACAAACTATCGTCTTGATGTTGCATTATTTCCGTGTGTTTACATCACCTCACGTCATTATGCCGACAGCTATGTTGAAGAAGCCCGTGGTGACTGAGGTGCGGACCCCCACCAACACTTGGAGTGGTCTGGGCTTTTCAAAGTCCATGCCGGCTGAGACCATCAAGGAACTGCGGAGAGCCAATCACGTCTCCTATAAACCCAGCATGAGCACCACATATGAGGTCAGAGACACGAGGCCTCAGTGTTTTCATCTCTGGCTTTTATTGATTATCTGTCCAATTCTTTTTTTTTTTTCTGCGTGTTTTATGGAAGTTTCTTGTCAATCAGAGCAACATGTTCAGTGTTTTGCTTCGTGTCTCTTCACATTGCGTCTCAGGGTTCCCCGCTGTCCTTGTCTCGAGCCGGCAGCCGGGAAGGTGTGGGGAGTGGTAGCGACTCGGACAACTGGAGGGAGAGAAACGGCACCGGTACCAGCCTGCCAAATCACGCCGACTTCCCCTCTGCAGTCAGCAGTCCAAAGAGGAAGCAGAACAAATCTGGTCAGCATTTTTGCAAAAAAGCACTTTTGTTATTCCTTTATAAAGAGCCTTAGGAAACTGTTTTGTAAAGGGCCAGATCTCTGTTTAACCGGGTCCCTGTTTATCTTTAATTGCTGGACTTGTAGCTGCAGAGCATTACCTCAGCAGCAGTAACTACATGGACTCCATCTCCTCGGTCACTGGCAGCAACGGCTGCAGCCTGAACTCGTCCCTGAAAGGCTCGGACCTGCCCGAGCTCTTCAGCAAGCTGGGCTTGGGGAAGTACACAGACGTCTTCCAGCAGCAAGAGGTAATCTGGATAATCAGCCCATTTATTCCTAGCTGAATGATTTTTAATCAGCAGGCCTGACGACCTGAAGAATGCCGCTAGATCTTTCCAGAATAGCTAAAAGTTGTAATTTTCACTTCCCTCGCCCACACGAGAGTTGTGGTCACATGGCAAATATGTGACCCAGTCCATCACTTTGAAACAAACAAACATATCCTGATCTGTTTCTTGCTGTGCCATATTTGTGGTCCCCGCATATTCACTTTGATAGATTTGTTAGGTTTTCCAGTAGCTTAAATTTATCTGGTTTCCAAAAACGTTGGGACGCAGTGTAAAGCAGTGTTTTTCAACTTCAATTTTTTAAGGCACAGCGCTTTTAAGAATTAAAAAAAAAAAAACCCCACATCACTGCCCAAAAATACACGTTTTATTCATAGTTGACATAAAACAATGGACGAGGCATTGGGACACGTGACCCGTGGGTTTCTGAAGACGGGTTTTCTTCTTGCAGAGCACAGCCATGTTGCTTCGGAAGCTGGCGGAAACATGCCCACCGTATGTCAAACAAAGCTTTGCTCCCAGCTCCTGCAGCCGAACCCTCCCGAAATACCTGCAGATCAGCCGTCGGCCGACTGTCAATCAATCATATTGTAAATAAATGTAATGCTTTATATAATCTCTCCTCACATGGTCCAAGAAAAAAAATTCACCCCTCTCAGAGGTGACATGGGTGTAAAATCCAACAACTTGAGACCAAAATAATTTTTTGAACCAGGTTGTGAATATGTTCTCAGGACCTGCTCTAAAGTCAGACACGTAAACATCGGAGTCGCTTGAGATCGACTTGTTTTTGCTGCCAGCTTCAATCGGTCCGTCGAGGAACTGCAACGGATCTCAGTTGAGTGCGGTGAAGGATGGGTTGCGCTTGGTTTTGTCACTACATCTTCTCCTCGCATCACTGTTGTCTCGATAAACTGTTTAGCAACCCTTCTTTTGTTAAAACTGGAAACTGACCACAGGGGAGAGGGAGGTCGTCTTCTACAAACCTGCCCAACACTCTTGGGTGGTCTTTGTCGTACTTTAGGTATCATTTAGGTTCATGTTTTCAGTATATGAAAGATCATGGCTGCAGGCAAATAAGTTTAGCATCCGCATGACTACAAAGACGTACGTAATAGATGCAATTTGCATATTCAGCATCGTCTTGCTGAAAGATGCAAGGCCTTCCCTGGGTGCATGTGTTCCTCTAAAACTCATCAGTCAATCTTGTGCAATCAGAGAGCAGACTGTTAATTCATCTGACCACAGCACAGTTTCCTACTTTGCATTAGTTAATATAAAAGGAGCTTTGACCCAGAGAAGATGATGGTGATTCTGCATCATGTTGGTATATGGGTGTCTGGGCGGGTCTTTAGACTACAGTTGGGGATGGAAATATGGACTGTGCTGTTACAGTGATTTCAGGATGTGTTTCTAACCTTGTGGAGTGAGTTCCATTTAAAAAAGCATGTTTGCTTTTAATGCAGTGCTGCACTGATGGCATGAAGGGATTTTTGGCCTCATCCCCCGCCTACAGAGATTTCTGCAGATTCTCTGAAACTTTAAATAATTCTTTGCTCTAGTTGAAGAAATATTAAAAGTAATTGCAATTTTACCCTGATAAATGTTATTCTGCATTTGTTGCACAAACTTTAGATAAATTTTTTTTGCAGATTAAAGAACATTTACGCAGCTTTACTTGCGGGAGACTCTGTCTCTCTAAGATGCACCCTTTTATACACCGTTTTTTGTTTTTTTGTCTACATGCGTTGCCAGTTTCAGCATGTTTTTCTTTTGTTCAACTTTTTTAAAACACATCCCAACTTTGTTTTAGATGTGTTCCCGACATCAGATTCAAACTGAACTAATGTTTTTCACTTTCAACATGGATGTTTTCTCTGTTCTGTTGTAAATATATTGTGCGTTTATGAGATTTGCATTTCATTATTTTCTGCATAAATTAGCATTTTATGCAGGAACTTTTGGAACTGAATTGTATTTTCCACTTTAGCCGAGTGACGAATTAAAATATTACTGAAAATCAGGATTTCAACCTTTTCCATTTACGTTTTTACATTCTGACATGCTATTTCTCAAATCCTTACATTTATTCAGTGCGGTTAGTTGCAGTCAGGTCTTTTTTTTTTTTTTTTTTAATTGGCTGTACATACTAAAGGATGTAACATTATGTGTGAACAAATGGCAAAGGATGCCAAATGTTTTAGTCATGACTACTAAGAAGATGTTTTGGCACTTCTGTCATGTCATAATCTGCTTCCAGATCGACCTCCAGACATTCCTGACTCTAACCGACCAGGACCTTAAGGAACTGGGAATCACCACCTTTGGTGCCCGGAGGAAAATGCTGCTCGCCATTTCAGGTATGAAAACGGACATGCACCTGTTTTCATTGCAAGGACCAGTTCAAGTTGCTCCTTGTTCCTGTGCCGATCATTGACACCAGCTGGAGCCTCACGCTGCCAGCTCACCACTGCTGAAGGCTCTGCATGCATGTTGACTTGCGTGTTTCATCAATGTTTCCTATTTTGTCCGTTGCTGCGACAAACCTGAAAGGAGACCAGCTGTGCAGAAGGCAAGAAGCGAAATCCAGCTGACAGAAGCCACCTCCCCTTGGATTTTAAAGCTGATAGTTGGCCTCTGTTATAGACGGACCGTTGTGGAGAAGTTCGGGACACTAGGATTACAACGAGTTTAACTTGAAAAGACATACACAGTAATTTGCACCAGCAGCAGCAAAAGGGATTTGGGCAAATTCTTCTCAGATGAGTGCGCTGATGTTTGACCAGCTGCTGCAGCTGCCTCCCCTGATGCTGATTCAGATTCGGCCTTGCTGTCACACTTGACCTAATGTGACACACTTTGTTACTGACATCATATTTTGGGCTCCGGAGTTGTTAGCTGTGTTTTGGAGCATGTGCTTCCTCCCGTTGATATTCTGTAAAAGTCCAGTTAGGAAACCTCAGACAAGAGCCAGGGTTGACGGAGCAATGAGAGGAAATGGCGAAGGCCAAAACTCTGATTTTTAAAGGAAATGGGATTACCCAAGGCCAAAATTGGTTTTGGTTGACTGTCACTTCATCCAAGCACGGCTCAACTTTCATCTCCACTGACCGGGTCAGGTCTTTCCCAGAAATATGTTAGAAATATGTTAGTTTACACACGTCTAAACCTACTTTTGTTTTTTTTTTTGTTTTTTTTTTTTTTCGTTTTTCTTTGCTTCTCGTAAAGTGATGGAATTCCCGTAAAGGTAATCCAGGTTTCAGCCTCCTGTTAGTTTAGTAGTAAACTGAGTTTCTGAAGTGACCTCTGGTCTGAGGGAATCAAAGTGAAGAGTTTAATGCTGGCAGCAACAGAACAAAACTATCGTATGAAAAACTCAGGGTGCCCTGCTGACATTTTCATCAAAGTATTTGTCCAAACTGGTGCGATAAACCACATGGACACACTAACAAATCCTTGTTGGTTTCTGTGGTGATTTGAATCTGTTTTTTTTTTTCTTTTCTCTCGTCACTGTTGATCAGTGGAGATCAAATGACGCGTCATCACACTCTTTGGTTGTATTTATTCCCTGACTTTGATTTGCTGCAGTTCCCACGGCAACACGAGGAGGGTTTACCCACATTAAAAGGCATCTTTTTTTATCACCT
The DNA here is from genome assembly GCA_014839995.1 of Xenentodon cancila. Taxonomy (NCBI): domain Eukaryota; kingdom Metazoa; phylum Chordata; class Actinopteri; order Beloniformes; family Belonidae; genus Xenentodon; species Xenentodon cancila. Next base: position 9,837,019 of record CM026208.1, read on the forward strand.
TTGCCTCTGCTGATGTGTTGTGGTTCTTTTTTTTAATCTTTTATATTTGTTCTTCTCACAGAACTAAACAAGAACCGGAGGAAACTTTTTGAGCCACCCATCAGATCGTCCTTCCTGGAAGGGGGAGCAAGCGGGCGCCTCTCCCGCCAGTTTCACTCTGACATGGCCAGCGTCAGCGGGCGGTGGTAGACTCCCGCAGACCTCCGGGCCATCCTCAAACCGTCCATGGACACCAGCGTCTTTCAGCGATGCCCAGGTTTTTGAGCTTGAGCTGGATTAAGACTGTTCTCAAAGTTACGTTGCTACACATTAGAAGAGGAAGGAGGAAAAAAAAAGATATGTGTTTATGTTACAAAGCCATAGTTTCACCTAAAGTGCCAACTAGAAAAAGGGATTTCTCAGATGCATAATGTTCAGTGTTCACTCCTCGTAGAACCGTTGAGTCTATGTGGAGCGTTTATATTTGAAGGGTGGTTTTATGGTTCTGAAGAAGGGTACTGTCCAGTATTTCTGTCCACTTTTTGTACAAGGGAACAGGCAGAATGATTAGTACAATCATTTAATCGATTGATACTACCTGCATTTGTATTATGCTATTGTATCAGTGACATGCACTTTAATAATACTAGATTTTTGCCTGTGAGAGCCGTACTCCTTAGACTGAAGTAAAACTTGCTTTTTATTTTATTTTTTTTTTTTTTTTTTTTTTTTTTTGGACTAAAAGCACAGATGCATTTTGTACCAAACCAAAAGTAAGCACTTAGTAAGATTATGGTGCCACCAGATGAAGTATAAAATTAATGGGTTCCTCGTTTTGACTCAGTCAACTTTAACACTTAAACCAAAGGAAAGTTATCATCGTGGCCTTTGACCTTTAGCTGCCTGCAGTGTCTTAATTGGTGGACGACCCCCCCCCCCCAAAAAAAGGTCAGTGTTTGTGTTCAACCGCAGTTTCTCTGTGTATATCTAGACAAAGCAAACAAAAAATATTTTGTACTCATTATGCATTATGATTTTATGTTTAGTTTTTATTACTATTTTAGGCAAATGAGTGGAATGTTTATTGGTAATCAGTTTACATATGTATTTTTTTTTTATATATATATATATATATATGTTGTTAAATTAGTTTCTATAATTTTTGTAATTAATTTCCAAGTAGGAGTCTTTTACTTTCTTCTGCCCCTGAATCTGTGGAGCCATGATGTGGCTGTGCCATATGACAGCAGCAGAGCGACCAGGCCGGCTCGGCTAAGTCTTCCAGGCCTCTCTCTGGTTGTCAGCAGGCGACTCTCTGTGGTTTGTTTTTGGGTTTTTTTTTGTTTTTTTTTTTGTTTTAATACTGCATGGTGTGTTATATCTAGTGATTTTTTTTTTTTTATTTTTATTTTTTTTTCCCTCTTTTTTTTAGTTAATGGCCACTTTCCATGTGCCTTAGGTCTCCCAGAGTACTCTGGCCTGTGTCTGGACTGTAAGAGACTATGCCGAGGGTTCAGTGACACTTTTTCTTTCTTATTCACCTGCAGTTTGTATTCAGAGCGAGGAACGACCTCAGAGCAGAACAAAACCATGCCTTTTGTAGCATAAAGTGCCAGTGTGCATAACTCCCCTTTCAGTCGGGGGATATTTTGCTAAGAGCACCAATATCTTCATCTGACTTTCCTTTCAAGACAGGATGCATCACACAAAGAGCCAATATATTCAGAGCCAATTTAGTCTCATATGGGAATTTTTGCAAGATAAAAATAAGGAACCAAAGTTACTATGAGGTCTGACATTGAAGATAAAAACAAAACTGGACATCATTCAGCTATCAGTTATGCAATCTAACATCCCAAAAGCCAAGTTAAGCTGTGTTTAATAAAGCAACAGGATTACCGGCATGCACACTGCAGTGTTTATCATTGGAGCTTTTGCTGTCATATGTTCAGTCGCACGTTTTAAAGGAAAACGGTCTTTGTCATTAACTGTGGCACCAGGTCGATTTTCTGTTTGACATACTTACAAAATGTCAGATTTAGATTACAAGCCAATCAACTTTCCAGTGTGTTGCGTATTTTCAAGTGCACTTAACTGCTTTATGCCAAAACAAGGAATAAGGAATTTTAGTTGGATTGAGTACAGTTCTTAAAATCCAGACGCTTTGTAGACGTGACATGACCGTTTATCTCTGCACATTTAATTATGAGGGAAAGTACCAGCAGCTGTTAAAGTTCATCTTTTGTCATCTCTCTTTTTCATAATGATTTTCCACAAGGGGATTTTTACTTTCTTTTCGATTTTAATCACTTTCCAGCACTCCCTTGCATCTGATTTCAGCCATTTTCAATGTGGTTGTCAAGTTAGTAACGCTATGTTAAATAATATTCTGACATGGTTGCTGAAGCAGACCAGGTAATTTTTTTTTTTATTTTTCCTTTTAAGTCTTAAGACATGATGAAGAGGGACAAAGCTAATAAGGAGTGGGGTTCTTTATTCTGAGAGGAAACCCGGGGCCGTTCCGCCCCCACTCATCATGGTACTACATTGAAACTGTTGAGCACTGATTCTCCCAGTGCTGTGACTCGTGTTCCTGCCTAGCAGACATTTGTTTTCATCCTTCACGTTGTTTAAATGTTTGCTCGGAGGGCAGCAGAGGTTCTTGTCTTATCAAGTGAATGTTATTTAGAAAATTATTGATGCATGTTATTGCAGCTTGATTATGGATCAGTCAAGGGAACTTGCCGAGTCACAACGTTTACTGCCAGCTTGTCTCGTCTCTGCCCTTGATAGGTTAGTTTCATAATTGTCTTTGTTCATTGTATTAGTTGTATTGTTTTTCCACGAAGGGATGTATCTGAAGGAGTATTTGTACTGCAATCAAATGGTACATTTATAGTAAATGTAAACCACTACAGAAATTATGTGTTGCTTAACTTTTGTACATCTCTTTCATCTTGTACAACCATTGTCCCTGTATGAGAAGAAGGTACACTTCTGCACAATGTTCTAGGTGAGAATTTGTGTGAAAACATTGCCATGAGGCCAAAACCCCTGTTCACTGTGGCATCTGTTGATGCTAGTCTTGTTCTGACTGTATTGTTATACAGATGTAAACAAGACACTTGTTAGAAAAACTGTCAAGCAGGCAAAAAAAAAATGTTTGTTCAAACATTTAAATGGTATTATGATGGTAATAAATGTATGCAAAACCAGCAGGGAGTCTGTTTTGTGCTCTAAATTTGCTAAGTCCCGAAGCATCGATGTTGGTAGTTACATACATACAAAAAAACATCATCATACACACATGACCACTTAACTAGATACTTTACTGTTTCTTTATCAGAGGAGCAAAAACTGGCGCTTTGATGGAAAAACCACAAGGGGGCGGTGTTGCCGCCTAAATGTATATATCTGATAAAGAAACAGATCATTAAATGCTTTAAGCATTATTAGGACCATTTGTTGGTTACGTTGGAAGCATTTACTATTTTATGTTTCCATTTGTTGTCACAGCATTTACCATATTTTAACATTTAGGATACCACGTGATGACGGTCTTATTTGCCCCTTTCTTCCTGCAGACGCATATGAAGGGGTGCAACACTGTTGGATCTTTGCTGTTACAATTTTTCTCCATTTCAAAATCCCCCATTTCATTCTCTGTTGCTTTCAGGTCAGGACTGCATGCAGCATAGTCCAGCACCAGTATCCAAACCAGCCTCTCTTTCAGCTGTGCCTTTGTGGTAGAGTTTTTGTTTGTTTTTGTGCATTAAATTGTTGAAAATGTCCCTGAAAAACATGTCTTAAAGGCAGCGTATGCTGCTCTGAAATCTGTGCATTTTTTTTATGTATTACAGAAAAGCTGAATTGCCTTTGATATGTAGGATCATTGACAAAAACATGTGGAATACAGATTCTTTTGACTGCAACGCATATTTCCACTCCGTAATATTACATTACTCTGGGCCCAGAGATATTGACACCAACTCTACACTCCAGTGATTTTTCCCAATACATTTGCTGTTAAACAGCAGATCTTTTCTCCTCCACTCAGCATTTTGTGGATATTTATTTTTTACCAAATTGTGATTGCGATCACCTAATTGCCTTTAAACGGATTAAAGGATGCCTGACCAGTAGCCTAGACTTGTATGCGTGTTTGTATGTGTACACCTGTGTGTAACTGCGCAAAAAATACAAACAGAAACGCTGCATCTATAACTTCTGTTCCTCGTAGGAGGGAACACACGGTATGTGTTGTACCAACTGATTTACCAGAAGGGAAAACAGTTTTTTCTAGCTGACATGGAGAAGGTGCTTCATTTGTCCATTTCGCTTGTGATCCAAGCCTCCACCAAAGCCCGGACCTGTCTGCTAATCACTGCAAATTAATGTTCAAATGGCACAAAGAGAGTTTCTCATCCGATGCAAATGAGCCCTTAACAGAAGCAGGTGCTGCCCCTGATCTGTGCTCTGTTGGAGCCTGCGATTTACTCATTTTCTCCTCCCCTGTCATTAATTGAAACGGGGCTTTATGAAGCACAAAAGAAGAAGGAAAAAAAAAAGAAATCAGAACGCCTTCATGTTTATATAAGATCACAACACGGAATAGGATGTACATACTGGTATGTAAAAACTGGAGAGCTCGGGGTTGGTGTGTGGGAAGAAGGCTAAGAAAACATGTATTGTGGCGTCTGCTGCCAATCTTTCATATGATGTGTTGAACGATAGACTCCATGTACATTGTATGCAGTCTATAGAGTTTCTTAGAAAAGAATCCTATCAAGTAGGTCCCTTGGAAATCCTTTTTCCTAACAACATAGTTGTATTGCTTCAAGAGAGAGAGAAAAAAAACCAGCTAAGTCACAGATATGAAAGTCTGTCTTCATCTCACTTTGGGCGATTACTTGTAACTGCCAAATCATTCCCGGAGCCTGGGAAGACTAATTCTGATTTCATGACCAATTGTGTGAAAGGAGGTGAAAAAGGGCTAAATGACTAAAATGGGAAAGTGAATCTAATTTTAAAAAAAAAATGCATGTTGTTAAAAGACCAACATGGTCCAAAACATCACATATTGTTCTCATGGGCAGCTTGCCTCTGCAGGAAAGGTGTAAATGAGAGGAGCTGTGATTTGGTAGCAATCGCATCATATCTGGCTGTTATCCAGCAGGCAATATGCTCACAGTGCGTCTCATTGCGTCACTTTCTTTTGCTCCCTGCTCATTCTTTCATATGCATACTTTAATCCACACAGCTAGAAAATACTCTTGCTGTTTGTCTATCTACACCTGTTTGAGCAGATTTATGATTGCCGTGCGCCTGTGAAGTAGCGCATTAGACATTCAGAGCGGTCAAAGACTTGCTGCAGTTCTCTGAACATCTTAAATGATGTGTTTGGATGGTGACCATTTCCTCTGAACCCCTGAGAAACCCGTAAAAACCAATTTTGATTGCCTCGTGGATTCTTGGCATCAGTTATGTATTAGCGATGTCATTTAAAAATGAGTTTCTCCTGAGGTTACATGTTGATGCAGCTCTGGTTGGAGCTTAGTTAAGGAATGAAACCAGTTCTTTTTGGACGTGCTTTAGCTTTTTGTCTGCGCCTCCAGCTCTGATGGCATCAAACCATCAATCCAGACATCAGAGTAGTTTCTGTCCTCGGGCAGTGAGTCTACTGAGCTCATCCTCCACACTAAGAAAATGCTCCAATTACACTTTTTTTGTTTGTGGGTGTCATATAGGGCCTACATCTGTAATATTTTTAAAGCTACCTTGTATTATGTCACTGTGAAAAGAATCTTCAATCTTGAATTGAACCGGTTCATATCAGGGTATTTGTGGCACAGCCTCTGTTAACCAGTCACTGAACTGCCACCAGTCCAGTGTCTGTCTGGCGTGACCAAGCCCCGCCCCCAGTTTTCAGAAAAGCCAGACACTCACACTCAGACCGTTTTTGTCTCCTTACATCTCATCCATCCAGATCTTTAGATTCCATGAGGATGGTTTGAATTTACACCATGAAGTTGCACCTGATGGGTGTTTTTTTTTTCCTTTCGTATTCGCTTTGACACTAAAACCTGCAACATTTGTACGTGCAGGAAGCTTAACTCAGCTTTTTTCAGCTGGAAACAGCAGGACAACGATGGTTCTGGTCTGCTGAAACGCGTGTGACAGACCCCACATACAAGCGCATTGCTTGTATCTGCACACAGAAACAAATTTTAAAAACAATTCACCAAATATTGCAAAGATATTTGGCAAACCCTATGTGAAAGAAGAAAAATAAGTTATATTTTTGTTGAAGGACCCATATTATGCTCATAGATAGGAGTGCTGTTTCCTTTTGTAGGTCTTTTTAAAAAGGTTTAGACATTTTATTGACAAAATAATATTCCTCATAGGGAATACATCCTTTAGAACCCCTTTACAGTTTACTCTTTACATTTTTTTACTCTAGACACTGAGGCTCCCGCTTTCATCACCCAAAAATCTCGATCTGCTTCATTCAGTCAAGTCATGGCTCACAAACATTCAGGCAGCTTGTCTTTGATTTATTCCACATTAGGGACTTGGCAGGGAATCTATCTTTAATTATGATACAAATAAATGCAAGAAGAAACGATTAGGACTACAAGTGAGATTTTAGGGAAACCCAAAAACTAACAATATTACCCCTTTTGTTTGCAAGTTTTTGATATGGATTTTCTTCTCTCTGGGCAAATGCAGTGTTTCTCATTGTTTCCAGTGTTTGTGCTAAACTATTTTATCAACTTATGGCTAATATGCCTTTGTTTTTATTTTCTTATCTAATTCTCTGCAGCAGAGCAAGTAATCTTATTTCCCTAAATGTCAAAATGCTCCTCTGGGCTTTCCCTGCTTTGTGCAAACAATTAAACTCATTTCATTAAAAATCTATTCAGACCTGGTTTTAAATCATCTCGCCTGATTAAAATGCGCAGCCCTGTTGTTTTATGAACACACTGGGTCTGTGGATTTCATTTAACTTTCATATAAGTGCTGATAAACTACAGTGTCATGGGACTCTCCCACGTGACTCTCATCTCCGTTATCAATCAAACTGCAGCCAAGTGATGCCTCAGACTGCAAATCAATGACATGCTTCATTTACTGCCCTAAAATGCCAGACAAATGCGTTTGGGAATGAGGTGACACACGCACACACTCTTATTAAGCCCTGGGGATTTTGTATTGTTTTCTCCCAATGAAAAACGTTCTCCATTTACTGTCTCACAGTCGACCTGCTCTGTGAGAACTGATGTGTAGTGGGGGCGGGGGCGGGGATGTGGGAGATGGAGAAAGAAATAGAAGACAAGTTGTAAATGTATACATGTAATGAAACATATCTAGATATGGGTCACTCCTCCTCCTTCATCCTTTCTTCATTTTTTTTTACACCTTTTTGGCACGAAATGGTACTACATCCCTGTTCCTGCTATTTATCCATCTGTCCTTGTATGATCATGTGGCCTCTACATGCAGCAGAGTGAACAAATCCGAGTGGACAGCCAAAGCAGAGCACACTGTGGCATGTGGCATTCTCCGCAAAGTAAGGTGAACTTTATCAGGTTTAGAGCACAAACAAGGAAAGCAAGAAAAGGGATAAAAGAGACATTTCTAAAGGGGCGTGAAGGCAAGGGATGTGGGAAGTGGAAGCTGAAGGATGCGGATGGAGGAGGGGATAGAGGATGGACCGGGCCGGGTGTGTGTTGCATGGGGCTTGGTGTCGCTCTCCTTCATCCTCCTGCAGTTCTGCTGGAAACACTGATGCTAACACAGGATGACTCTCGCTTGAGGCGATGCGAGTGGGTGGAGAGAGGGGGACGCCAAATAGAATGGATAGAGGTAGGATGAGAAGGAGTCCTCCATGATCGTCCATCCTCATCCTCCACATCCTCGTGCTCCCACACCGGAGAAGCACAGCAGGCAGGCAGGAGGCAGGGCTTTAAAAACAAATAATGGCACACATAGAAGTGAGGTCTTTCAAATTTGGTACACATAGCGTTCTTAGCTGTGCTCTTTCTTCTTGTTGTTTTTGTCCGTGTTTTTTCATTCTTGAAATTCTTGTACAAACAGAGACTTGGACACAGTTGTGTTGAGTTGGTCAGCTATCAAATTAAATCATCGTCGAGCAAAAGGCGGACATCTGTTAAGCCAGGTTAACGGAGTAAACGCATAAAAGCATAACGCTACGTACAACTTGAGTCTACAGCAGCATCTTCTCCACAGATGCAGATAGCTGTGTGCCTACAGGAAGTCCTCTGCATGCTGACCTTCACTTTTGAGGAGTTTCATTTTCCTGGCAGGCAATTTGGAGCCAGATGCAGCAATGCCCTGGTGAAATTCAACCGTGGAAGATTCTCAGTCTGCTCCTGAATGCCGCAGTGATTATAAGCTTACCAGGAGTTTAATTCGCCTGTACAACATAACCCCATTTTTTAAACCTTCTAGCTGCGTGAAAATACTCACCTACTTGGTTTACCGTAGGTGAAAATGGAAATGAGAGAAAGAGATATAATCTTCATGGATAGGTTTCTCATTTCCTCAGTCCTTTATTTCTGTGAAGATGATGTCGAGTGAGAGCTCCACCTCTTTCCTAAAATTTGATTGTTGTGTCTTTCATGTTGCAGTTTTCCCCCAGTTTTTTTGTTTGGTTTTGTTTTTTGAGAAGGGCATCTCAGGCGTTATCTGTTATCAGTGGATAGAAGGGCTAAACCTTCTCCGGCCCCTCCTAAGGATGCCTTGATATGACTCAGAGGCTGAAAAAAACAAAACAAATAGACAGTGGCATGTCCTCACTCTGGTGTCCCCCTGTGTTGCAGAGAGACCGCATTATAGACTGACGTTACTAAAGCCGCCTGAGGCCTCTTTTAGCCACAGTGTCCAGGGGCACCTGACCCTTTATGGATATGCAACCCTCTGTCTGCAGGCGACTGATAAACAGGGTGTGGAATTGTAATTGAGATCATTATGACCACACCCACCATGCCACTGAAACTGGGGCTTTTTTGTTCCAGAGCTGTCAGGATTTGCGTCTTATCATTTGACGTTGCAACCCTATAAGGTTCTTACTCATTATGTCGCGCAACATCCTATAGGGGTCTCCCAGCACGTTACGGCACGGTGCACTTGCACCTGCGCTCCTGCACCTTACCAAATAAGGACATGTGATGGCCTCTTTGAGATGACGCTGGACGTGAAATGGGAAAGAACTAGAATACGTGCACAGTTTAGATTAAGAGACCTAAACCGAGGGGGTGGGGTCGGGGGACACCGGTTTAATCTGGTTACGTAAGAAGGCACTGAGTTTGCAGACTGCCTCTGCGCTAATCCACTCAACTATTCATGATCAAGCGTCCCGCGGCGGTGCAACACACAGGACACACGCGCGCACACTTGTGGCTCCTTGAAGGCGCAAAGTCACTGCAGAAAATGTCGCTTATTTGAACGGAGGGTGATATCTCTGAGGTGTACATCTCTGTAGAGGCCGCTTCGCCTCATGTTCCAACTAGCGGCTTGCGTTGCTCCAGCCTGTGACGATTCCACTGACGCGCTACTCGCCGCACCACCCAGGAGACAGAGCGGAGAGCCGTGAGCGACGCAGCGAGCAGTGGTCTGGCCGGACTCGCTCCCTTCCCATTTCTCCCTCCTGAAACGACCGCGGACGGACGCGCGCCGCTGCGCACTCAACGAGCGTCAGCCAGAAACCAACCAGCAGCTTTATCCAGACTCCTCTGCAGTGATGGAGGTACCAGGCTTGGCACACAGCATCACCAGCCCGTTGAGTCCCTGCGAGGGGATGATCAAGGACCTGAGCTTGGATGCCATACAGTTATGCGAACGAGATGGTAAGTGCATGATTTGTCTGCACCGATGTATTAGGCTCGATTGGTCTTTCTTTCTTTCTTTTTTTAGAGGTCTTACAACGAATGCGAAATATTTGCCTTTGGTTTCAGCTGCATGCTGCTGTGTATCCTTATTGTGTGCGTTAGGATGAAATAAGGGACTGGTAAGTGGTTCCTTGGATGGATGAGGCACTCGTGCGTATCATGAATGACTGATTGTTTTTACAGTGACAATATGATTATGGTTAAGAAATAATAATAGTATATTTCTGCAAACTGTGCATGCACAAGCGGTAAAGCAATGTTGAGCCTCTTTATTTCAGCACCACAGGCGTGGACAGAGGCCGGCAGCCACCCCGCCTAGACCTTATCACTGCTTCTTGTCTGGTTAAAATTACAATTCTTTTCTATAACATCGACTCTAAAAACTCTCTGCGTTTTCATTTATTATTCATCAGCTTCTACTGCTGCTGAATTTTCCCTGATCGACTTCACCGCGGACTCAAAAGTTATCTGAATGTATGATTGAAATGATAAAACAGATTAATCATTACAAAATAGATAAGGTTTTTGTTTGTTTGTTTTGTTTGTTTTGGGTTTTTTTTTTGTTTGTTTGTTTGGGGTTTTTTGTGCTTTTTTGTGTGTTTTATGTGCTTTTTTTTCGTTTCCAACATTTACAGGCTTATGCTTCGTTGCGAATATGACGGTGCTGGTAGGGGAAGGGCAAAAAAGCAAGTCATCATTAGGAGAGAATGAAAAGCAAAACCTGCACCCGCATATGTGCATGCGTGCACAGCCGGCGCAGCCCCATACACCCATCAGTGCAATTACACACCACCGATTCCACAGCTGAGGCAAGAGGCATGGTCGCGGAGATGCCTTTCAGTTAGATTAATTGTTGATTAATTCACATCGTGGCCATGAAATACAGTCACAGTCTTTTACACAGGAATGTAGTTAGTTCTGCCCCTGATTTCCTTCGTCTATATTTGGATGGACTGGCCAGGGCAGACAGACAGAGAAGTCAATGGTGGGTCTTCATTAAGCCACCACAGGACCCACAGTACAGTCATTGTGGCACATTTCTTCATTTTCTCATCTGGCAGAGTTGCTCCACACAATGCAACGAAACAGGAAGCATTTTATATCATCTTAATGTTTTGCTGGCATGCTTGTAAAGCTTTCATTTCAATAATGACATATAGGCTTGGCTGCACTTGTCAAATGCCAGCTCATACTGCTGGTTTTACTAATGAGCTTTCTGTTGGAATAAGTCTGGTATTTGAATCACAACAGTTACTTTCCTATTTGTCCAGTAAATGACCTCATGTGAACAGTATCTCAGTGTCCTTGAGACACCCACAGACTCTCTGTGGCTGGGTTGCTCCATAAACAATGTTGACCTTTTATCAGCACAACTTCTTGTTGCTTTCATAATATTGAGTTATTGTGGATTACTCGAAACATCCACATTGTCACACATCTGTCAAACATTAGGAAGCCTTTTTTATTTACACACGAATTCACTGATTGCTGTGGAGCTTCGTGATGAGTGATGTTAGGTGCTCTCCAAATGTTTTGTGCTCTTCAGTATAATTGAAAATTTGGTTCTGATAAAAAAGACATGATACATTCAAGCACTGGTGTAAACAATAGAGGAAGCCTGTGAAAATAGTTTTTTTTTAGCTGGAGTGCCTTGAGGTTATCATTTTGAGCTGTCGCTGAATTTTGAAGTGGCAAACTTTATGCTAAACAATTTCCAGGAAAAAATGGTATATTTGTCACTATACCTGCCACACCCTCCCTAGAACCTGTGTTGCCTACTTTCGGACTTCTCTGAAACCGAATCATCACGTCTGGTCACCATGGACCACATTCATTTCAGTTTCCCATAGCTTTCTAAATTTATCTCCCACTTCCATGAATATTTAACTGCCTGCTTGATGGTCTTATATGCCTGTGGTGACCCTGCAAGTGCATGCGGGCGGCTTCAGTAGGCCTACTGTCTGTTGGGGAGAGCTCTCTGTCTCTCCCACACACACATGTGCGTATGCACATACACACGGCGAGTCTTATTTGAGCATTTGAATGCACAAAAGAAAAAAAAAATAGGGAAACAAGTTTCTGTGTGTTCCTTGTGTTAGCCATGGGTTAATGGTTCATTATAGTGATGTACAGCGGCGCGAAGGGGGTGGGGGAAGTCTTGCTGAAGAGTTGAGCTCATGTGAAGAGGTTCATCTGCTTGAGTGAAGTTTTTAGGTTTAGTTCACAGACAGAATTGCTACTATAATACTACACTGGATGACCTCCGGATGGCTCAGTCTGACTATCATTTTAATTTTATATCCACAGTTAATCCATATTTGATGGGTGGATTAAAATGCAGGCTACATGTCTCGTGTGGCCTTTGTGCCGTGGCCGCTGCTATAATTAATATGTCATGATGGACAGCTGTCATTTATGCAGCCACATAGTATGAGTGCACTCTTTGAATTTTTGCTGCTTGAAATGCTTGTGACACCATCAGTCTGGCAGTGCTTTGATGTGTCCGTGAAATCTGGAACGATGGACGCAACTGTCAATTAACCCGTTATGAGATATAGTACTGTGCAAAAGTCTTAAGCATGCCGGTTTTGTTATTTTATCAAAGTTTAATGACCATCCCATATTTATTTTTCATTCTCTTTATGAAGATACAAACATAAATTACAGTGACAATGGTGAATAATAACAGTTAATAATGACTTTTTAAATCAGCATTGGCCATCTAGCGGTTGATCCATAATGATCAAGCTCCTTATAATATGTAAAATAAAACCACAAATTATTCAAACAGAGACAAACATCCGTATTTAGTGTAACCCCTAAGAATCAAGCACAGATTTAAGTCTTTGTAAGGAGTATCTATCTATCTATCTATCTATCTATCTATCTATCTATCTATCTATCTATCTATCTATCTATCTATCTATCTATCTATCTATCTATCTATCTATCTATCTATCTATCTATCTATCTATCTATCTATCTATCTATCTATCTATCTATCTATCTATCTATCTATCTATCTATCTATCTATCTATCTATCTATCTATCTATCTATCTATCTATCTATCTATCTATCTAAACGTTTGCCTTTATTCATAGCAGCATCTTGTTAACTTTCACTGTGAACATTCAGTGTTTAGTTTAAAACAGCACTGGCACAGAGGAGTCGATTAAAACAGCCTCTATGGCTTTAAACGTCTGTGAGAACTGCTACGCCGTGACCTTGTGTGTGTCTCACCCTTGGTTTTGTAACATGGAACAACAGCAGGTCTTTCCAGCGTCCAGACCTTCGAATCTGTCTACTTCACAGAACTAAGTGAACATTGTAACAGGTGGAAAATGTGTGATATCAGGCAATGGGAGGCCTGCCGTATGACACCACTGACTAAACTGTCCTTTTATGTTCAGTGTGAACAGTTGTGTCCCATGATTGTGCTGGCAACACTCACCGGTGTGATGCAGCTACTTTATTGGCTGCATCGCACTTTCACTTTGCACTTTACTGAACAGCAGCGGACACTTAAGAACAGTCTTTGGGCTTGCTTGCAGACTTGAAGTGCAGTCTGACTCTTGAAATGTACATCACACATCTATGTCTTCCCTGGTTCATGGAAAACAAGATTGTTTATGCAGAAACTTACAGACTTGAATTGCAAAAACCACAGCAGTTTGTTGTTCTGCAATTCAAGTTCCATGCAAATGAGAAATTATGACTCACCCTAGTTTTGGATAAGTCTTTGAAAAACAGTTCTGTTCTCCCAACTGGTCTTCTGCATTAAATTATAATGTTCGGGGGAGAACAAAAAAAAATAAAAACTACAGACTCATCTTTTTCACCAAATACTGTAATCAACGTGTCTTTGAGACCTGAATGAGGTGGAGAAAATTGTCTAATCTTGATGAAAAGTGCTTTGTTGATCTCACTCTGTGAGAAAGATGTCTTCCCTTTGGCAGCTTCTCTTGCTCCCAGCATGGTCCGTCTCAGTGTGGGTACTGACAAGAAGAGAGAAAGAGGAAAAAAAAAAAAAAAGCGTGATTAACTAGCAAATGTCTTTTGTGCTGCTCATGTCTTGAGTTCAGTTTTAGACCTAGCACTGCAGCTCCAAATGTAGGAGGTCTGTCCGTCTCAGCTAAGTGATTACATGTGCTGTCAGAAGCAATCATCTTCCAATCCCTTTTCCATATAACCACCTGCCATCAGAGCTCAAAAACGACGTGTTTTGAATCCGAGAAGCCTGGACCTGCAAATGGAGATCTGGAGTCTCACGTGATGGGTGCACAAACCACAGAGTGATTCCATTAACGTTGTTTCGATGGGCTTGAAAGTGAATCACGCTCCACTTGCTGGTAAAGACCACTAACGGGTAATTTACAGTATGAAGCCAGGTGTGACTGGAGCAAACCTCACCATAGAGAGCTATAGGGATGGTCCTGCATGTGCATGTTAATGAGGTTTTCATTGATTCTTTGGCATCTCTTGTGATTTCAAAGTAGTATTGGAGTGCAAACGGAGCAGAAAGGCAGTAGCCATCAGGTTCAATCAGTTTGGGTTAGGAGATTCAACTCGTTTTAATTTTTTTTTCTATAAGTCAGAATCTTTCTGTTTCTGTCCTTTTGGGTCTCTTCATGGACTCACAGTTCCTGTGTGTGTGTGTGTGTGTGTGTGTGTGTGTGTGTGTGTGTGTGTGTGTGTGTGTGTGTGTGTGTGTGTGTGTGTGTGTGTGTGTGTGTGTGTGTGTGTGTGTGTGTGTGTGTGTGTGTGTGTGTGCACGCACAGCATGAGTAACCCCCGCTACTAAATAAGGGTTTAAAAACAAACTCTCATGTTGTTTGTTCATAATGTGGTAAACATAGCCCGTGTTCACTCTACTGCAGTGCAGCACATACAGACCAAGACAAATTAGAATATAATGGCTTTGTGGTAAAGTTATGACTGTGCAACACTAATATCAGCCACAAGTGCAAAAGCTATGCAAGATCAAAGAGCCAAAGGTGCAGTGCTGGCTCATTAATTTAAGTCTGAGCGAAGGATTAGGCCTCCTGTGAGAGACTGTGAAAGGTTTGCTTACTCCCTCCTTGCCTGACCTTCAGCGTGCTTGGCTCTCGGTCTTCTGTCTTTCGTCCTGTACTCTCGGAGTCCCTGAGGACTAAAAGCAGGGCTTAGTATATCATAAAGCAGCAACGGCTCTCTGCTACACTTTTCATTCATATTTAGATGCATATTCAAGGTTTTTCATTCGTTCAGATTATAAATATCATATCGCCATAATGAGAACTAAGTTTGATTTCTCACTCCATAACATGAAAACTTAAAAAAGCTTGTTTTTTCCTTGACATAATTTTACTTTATGTACTTTATGCAACAACTGGATGCAAGCAGTGACTTTGAAAATGCCTGTATTTGCACGTTTATAAGGAGAGCCTTAGAGGAAACAGGACGAGCAAATAAGCATGGCAGAGTCAGCGAGAGGTGGGAGGGAACATACCTGCATGGTGTTCAGTTTGTAAGGAAAACAGTAGTGTTGATATAACAATTCAGGTTAAGGAGGAATAAAAACTTACTCTGCTTCAGGTGCAAAGAAGCAAGGTGTTTGACATTGGGTGTTTTGGTTTAGGTTCAGCTCCAGGTACCCTGAGGTAGGGTGGAAAAAGCGAGTAACTTGGAAAATCTGCTGTTTTACCTGCTATTGTAATGCATGAATGTTTTTTGGAAAACTTCAAGGAAATACGTAGCAACCTTTCACGGCCTGTGGGTGTATTTTGTTGCCGAGTGAAGCGGATTTTGGTGCAAAATAACAGGCCTTGCCTTTTCACTCTGCTTCCGTTAAAGGTCAGCAGCACAAAGTCTATGAGGGACTTTACACCGCTGACATCACTGTCTGGTCTGTGCTGACTCAGTGGAGCATTCCCTCTCCGAGGTCTCCTCCAAATTAATCAACTCAGTGGGGTTCAAGTTTAAACACAGTTTTAAATGCAGGCCACCGGCAGGATGGGATATTTTCACAATCGTTGCGGAACGAGTGTCCTGGTGAGGTCTGAGAGCTACAAAGAGTGCAGTCAGGCAGTTAAGCTGAGGATTTAACTGTTGGCCTCTTTATACTTTTTCATAGGCAAGAATCCATTTACCCCAGTGAATGTAAAATCTAGTGGAAGTGGAGTGCAGGAGGTTTATTGCAGGTTTATTAGAGGGAAGTGATCACTCTTCGGTCCACAACTTCTAAAGTTTAATTAATAATAATCAGCTGGGTTTTTTGTGTTTTTTTTTTTAAATGTTGACACAGTTGCCTGAAGTCCTAATGTGAACTATGTGTCATGTTTTGATCACAGGTTTACACTACAATAGCTTTTTTTTTTCAACCATACTTTAAAAGTTCAAAGCTGCCAGTTTTGGAGGGTGGAGGTTTGTCACCCAGAGCCATCCATTTCCTCCAGGGGACTGTTTCTTCATTCATGATAATCTCATAAATGATAATCATGATAAACTCAGTCTTAGTCCAGATAGTCACCTAATGGTTAAAACATATTATACAGAGATATTAATAAGTTTTTCCACAACAAATGCAGCATAATGTGAGGTTATATAGAAATAAACAAGCAGAAGCTGGGTAATCTTGCAGATCTGTGATGTCACGACACCCTACAAACATTTATCTTTAACACATTTTTTCTTAATTGGATTTTGATTTAATCATAAGTCATGATCTGAAAAAAAAAAGGATAAAACTGTTAGATTAGCGTTTGTCTTATTTCCGTGCTAAAGGGTCAGATTGGTTCCTTTTTTATAGGAAATGAATCCAACTGTTTGAGTTTTGAGTGGAGGTGAGACATTAAGAGTCCATACAACCAATTATGAGATTACGCTTTCATCTCACCCTCCCCGAGTGAGTGAACAGAGTGAACAGTTTTTCACGCTCCACTACCTTGGCTATTGTTAACGCTCTATAGAGCCCAGTTATGTTGAGCATCATGCCTCCAAACACGGCATTCTTGAGTTTTACTCACCCTCGGGTTCAAACCCCAGAGCATGCACAGAAAACGCATTGTTACCACGCCAAGTGGGTGTTGCAAGGTCCGCATTCATCTTAATTCTACAAAGCTCTCATTCAGCTGTGTTTTCACACACTTTCATTGGCCTCTGTGTGCACTTTGGGTTGTAAAGCATTTGGGGACTGTACAACATGCAGCTGAGAGAGGCATTAAGATTTATCCGATTTCCCCAATGGAGTAACATGCTTTTGATCGAGGCCCAGTAGGTTAAGAGTGCTGTGACCAAAGATGTGGCCCTGGTTAAATGAGACGCTGAACTCCAATGACATTCAAAGGCATCTTAAACGTGCTGCAGAAAAATGCTGCAGAACCTCAAATCTGGTTCATTAAACTGATAAATGGATTGGTCTCTGCCGAGAAGAAATGGGATTCAATTATTAGAAATATTTAATGCCACGTATGCTTTGGAAAACAGATATGAGTCTGTGTGGAGGGGCTGATGTGTTTCCATGGCAACATGTATAATCATCAGTGACAGAGGCAGTTCTTTGTGCTTCAGTGTGGCTATACTACTGTAGATGCTGCATGTGGAGGAATTGTTTATTATCAGTACTAATAATAACTGCTAGCAGTGTGTAAGTTCAATAATCTGTGCAGGTTCACTGAACGCTTGTAATTGCACTGCTGACTCATTGTGGTAACAATTGTGATTTTTGATCGCCCCTCAGTGTCTCCAAACACTTGCACAGCAAATATTAAAGAGCAAAGTCTGAGTTCTCCAAAGGTTTATCCAACAAATATGAACCACACACAGTAATTCCATTTGGCGTATATTACCCTGCTTGACTGTGAAAGGATTCTTTGTCAATTATGCAGGAGGTAAATCTCAGGACGGCAGCATCTCTGAGATGGAGGAGCTCCCCGTCCCTCAGAATATCAAGATCAGCAACATCACCTGCGACTCCTTCAAGATCTTCTGGGACATGGAGGCGCGCAGCAAGGAGCGCATCACGCACTACTTCATTGACCTGAACAAGAAGGAGAATAAAAACTCTAACAAATTCAAACACAAGGTAATGCTTGATTCGGATAGATAAATGCCTTTAAAGGGTAACGCTACTGTGAGATGGCTTTCCAAACACCCTTTTTTACATTTTGTGAAGAGGGAGGGAGGGAGGCCTTTTGCAAGCACTGCTAACTGTGTCAGAAGCCTTTTAACAAATTACAGAAAAAAATGAATCAGTGCCCTCAGTAGCTGTTTTTCATGCAGTTATTAAACCATAGTTCCTAAAGCAGACAGCAAAACAAACCACGATTCAGTGAAAACTGCAACCATGAGCTTATTAGATAGCAGTTTTTTGTTTTTGTTTTTTTTTTTACATGCAGATGTGTGACGTTCCATGTTCAAAACAACAAAGTGCATGTTATTTTACATCCTGTCCGACATCTATCTGGATGCAAAACTTTGTGTGAATACACGCCCCGCTGAAACAATGAAACAAATATATCTGCAGGATAACGCAGGCATCTGTTACCTGTTATTGGTTATTGGTAAGAAAAACACCTTGGAAAACTGTGATAAATGTGAGACAATGTCTTAGACAGGCAAGGAATAGGAAAAATGTAAAAAAAAACAAAAAAAGACAGCGACTTATTGTAAATAACTATTATATGGCGTAGTGTGATTATTTCAAACGTAATCATCAGCTGAAGAAGGTTCCTTTATTTTTATACGAGACGATATCTGTGTAACAGTTTGGTACGAATGTATTTGCTCGACCTCTGAAAGCAGGAACCTCGTCCACAAACGTACAGGTGAAGTTACAGTAGAAGTATAAATAGATGACATCAAGCTACCTTGATCGCATTTCACTTCCTCTCTGGTGTATAAAGAACTTTTCTGAAGGAACGCGTGACAAATAAAGTAAATATAATACTTCAGTCTCGTTAACGGTGAGCAGCAGTTATAAAACACTACCAGAAAGAGAAATCGTTGATTGTCTCGTATACGTGTTTGTTTAGAAGCCGAGACAACCCGTTTTTTTGTCACACGATGACCTTTCTTTCAGAGCTTGAGGCAAAGCCGCTCATTTCAAGGTGCTTTCATTCGAAGACTCCTCAGCGAGCCGTTACTTTGAGGTCTGGTAAGCTAATGGGACTCTCGCAGCCCTCTCTGCCTCCGAGGAACTGCAGCAGCATCGCGGCCGCTCTTTCACATCTTTCAGCGCCGTTAGATCTGCCTTGGTTATCTTACAGACTTGTTTCATCAGCCTCCTACTTCTCTTGATTTCCACTTCCTGATGCCGCACGGCTGGCTCGCTCTCCTCCCTCTTTGTTTTATAGTGGGCTGATTCTGTTGCTAGGCAGAGGCTCTTGGCCTAATCGATGAGCAGCTATAAGGTTTAATAATACAGGTTTACAGAGCTGTTTACATGCATAAACTAAGAACTTTAATCAGCAGTGTACACAATCCCTGAGTGGGCACTTGGACAACATCTTTGTGACTTGTTCTCTGTAGTGACACCACCCATCATCCTGTTCCTCCTCCCTCCATCCAGGATGTTCCTACCAAGCTGGTGGCCAAAGCAGTGCCTCTGCCCATGACGGTGCGGGGCCACTGGTTCCTGAGCCCCCGCACGGAGTACACTGTGGCCGTCCAGACTGCATCCAAACAGACTGACGGGGACTATGCTGTCTCTGAGTGGAGTGAGATTGTCGAGTTCTGCACTGCTGGTGCGTAATACTTAAGAGTGTCATGCCTGCATCTATATTCAACATCCATCAGTGCACGCTGGCGGTAATCAATACTGGAGGGGAAAAAGCAATTCAGTGGGGTTAAAAAAAAAAAAAGTAAACAATGAAGAGAATATTATGAGGAAGCTCATTTTAGCCAATGGAAAAATAGGATTGATGCAGGGATGGAGGAGGGGCTGATGAGGAAAAAGAGGGATTAAAGCAACGACAGGAACTGTGCTGTATATTCTGATGCTTTTGCTGCAGAATTTAACGTAACAGGCAAGAGGCTTAGTGGGGGTGGGGGTGGGGGTGGCAAGGAGATTTGAGGGTAGAATTTATCAGAAAGGGTGGGGAGGGTCACCGCCGTGGCCTAGTGGTCTAAGATAACGGCTGTGGCTCCAATCCAGCTCAGGCTCTCTGTTGGACGTTCCCCACTGACTGTCTTCTCCTAGAGGCTTCTTTTGTGAGTCTGCACCGTCTCCGAGCTCAGACCACTGGCTGACATGAAATTCAGTGCCAATCTTTCTTTTTTTTGTGTGTGTGTGTGTGTGTGTGTGTGTGTGTGTGTGTGTGTGTGTGTGTGTGTGTTTACAACCAGAAGCGATTGCGCTTTGCATAGAGAGAAACCCGGCCAAAGCTGACATGCTGATATTAAGTCAAAGTAATTATGATATCAGCAGCTGAGGCCGATGAAGGCTGAAGGAGCAGCTGAGTCCTGCCCATCTCCTCTGGCCAGGAGATGTCCACCCTCCAATCAGTATAAGACTCGTGTGTTCAATGTCTCCTCATAGGTAACTTCGATTTATGTTAGCAGGGAGATAAACATTGAATAAACGACATGCTCTTTATCACTTTTTTGTTGCAGTCGTTTACGCGTTTGATTATTTTTGGGGTGGGGAAATGTGTTCACTTCTGGCTTAAATCTACATTCACCTGGCAAAGGTGCTTATATGTTGGTGGTTAATTAGGATAAACTGTTTAATTTGAGCGCAGAGTCACAGCGGAGGAGTTTTGGGAATAGAGAGCATATCAGGATTGTTGATGTGTTTATTTCATATTGATTTCTCAGCAGTGCATGTAGTCTATTGCTTTTCATATTTGAAGAATTTAATTTTCACTCAGAACAGTTCTGCATCGGGTTTCATTTATGGATTTTTTTTCTTTTCTTTTGGGGGCTTTTACATTGACACGTGTTGATTCTGTTTCCAGATTATTCTACGGTGCACCTGAACCAGCTACTGGAAAAGGCGGAGGTCATTGCTGGCCGGATGCTGCGTTTCTCCGTCTTCTACAGAAACCAGAATAAAGAGTATTTTGACCATGCCAGGTAGGCGTCGCCAATGCAGTCACCCGGGATGAGCAGCTTATGATTTAGGAAATATGTTGAAACATATCGAGAAAAAAACGGTTTATACATTTGACTTTGACTTTATTTTTTTAATGTTCCTTAATTATGAAGAAAGATGACATGCTGATATTAAGGTCAGTGATATGGGTTTGAGTTTTTTTACTTTTTGGGTAAGAAGATACTTAATTTACCAATATTAGGCTATTGTGATGACAGTACATTTTTAAGTATTATTGCAGCATCTTTTGGTCATCAGAAAAGGTGATGGTTGCATAATTTTACAATACCAGAATTCTTTCCATTTTCTTCAGTCATAGCAAGTATCAGCTTAAGAGTGCAGCTGCAAGCCTGATTTGTTCCTTAAATCCCCCAAACCGTATCAAAGTGCTGTAGCAGACAGCTGGGTCGTCCAGCAAACTCCTCTGGACACTATAGGAAATAGTTTTCTTTTTCTTTTTCCTCTGACATTCGAGAGGCGAGGAAAAAAGAATAAGATTGTGACATACATCGGACAGGAATCCATTTGAAGTGGCTACTTTACTGACACACTGTGGTTTTTGATGGCCTGCCGGTCTTTTAATGGCAAATTCTTTTTTTTTTCTTCCAGCCATCCATCGTGTTGCTCAGAGGAAAAGATCACTGTTTTCGAAAGAATACCGTTTCTGTTGTAAATCCTCAGCTTGGAAGAGCTCTTTTGTTGGCACTGTGCAGCATGACGTCATTCTTATTCCCCCTAACGCTGGGTTTCAGCGTGAACAGTGCAGCTCCAGGGCTGCTGTCAAACCACGCCATCATGCGGGGAGTGACAGTACTGACATTTTCATTCAACTACAGCTGAATAATTCCTTCAACAAAACATTAATTAAGGACATAAGATCACTGCCCGGGATTAGAGCTGGATAATTACAATTCATAATCTGAGTTTTTTTTTTTTTTAATAACTTGAATCAGAAAGCTGCTTATGATTAATAGCAGTTAATCATGATGATGAAATCTTTTCTTTGTGTCGTCAGATTTCAACTCCAGAAATGGTGAAACTTGATATTAGTTCCATTAAGTTCACTCCTCATACTGTACTAAGACAGTCCCGATACCGGTGTTTTACGGCATTTATTAGACTTGGTGGGGTGTTGTTATGAATCGTCAATATAAGGTCAGAGGCAAATAAGAGCCTACAATACTGTCTGTGCTGCGACAGATGCCTAGCAACAGGGGTGACTTAAGCTCCTCCCACAAGCGCCAAAACCCCACTGCAGGAACTGTCGTGACCAGAAACAATCAAATAAATTTGCTACTTGCCCAAACGTGTTTAAATATTTGCAAGATGTAAGGAGAACGTGAATAGCTGAGACAAACGTAAGGATAGAGGTCCTTTTAGTGAGATTACTTTTAATGCCACAATGGGCCACAATGTATGTAAGAAAAACGGCTTTTTAACGGGCATTGTCTCTCTCTTACCCCCTAAAATTCAGTGAGGTGCAAGAGAACCGGATGCTGCCATCAGTGAAAGACAACAGCGGCAGCCATGGCTCGCCCATCAGTGGCAAACTAGAGGGCATCTTCTTCAGCTGCAACACAGAATTCAACACAGGCAAGCCTCCGCAAGACTCCCCGTATGGTCGCCATCGCTTTGAGGTCCAGGCCGATGCACTCTTCAACCCCGACACCAACCTATACTTTGGTGACTTCTACTGCATGTACACAGCTTACCACTACGTCATTCTGGTCTTGGCACCAAAGGGCTCCAGGGGGGATGAGTTCTGCAAGCAGAGGCTTCCTGCGCTTGACATCAGCAACAACCGCTTCCTGACCTGCAAGCAGGATGATGAGGGCGGTCTGGCGTTTTACCACGCCCAGGATGTCATCCTGGAGGTGATTTACACAGATCCGGTAGACCTGGCATCGGGCACGGTGGCAGAGATCAGCGGACACCAGCTGATGAGCCTGTCCACAGTAAATGCCAAGAAGGACCCCAGCTGCAAGACCTGCAACATCAGTGTAGGCCGCTAAAAAAAAGGGCAGAATGTATCAGGAGGGGAGGACTACACATAACTGACCTCTACACAAACACACATAAAAGAAGTCCACTTGCACTGATGAAGCAGACCAACATATGCATGAAACAGCAGTAATATTAGGCTCCCAGACATGCACATAAACATAGACGACAATGCTTTGTACTCTCAAGAGAAAAAAAGAGGAAGATACACACTTTCTGACACCTGCATCACTATCTCTTTATTGGAAAAGGGTTGCTATCACAGCAAAAACATCAAAACAATGCAGATGTATCCAGTAATCTAGTATCTCACACATTGGTGTACTGACCAAACCCTTTAACTATACTAACAAACACTGGCTGCTTCTATTCAACTTCCTGTTTATTTGAATCAGTTGTCCATTATTTTATTAATAGTCTTTACCATGGTGTTATTAATATATTGTTAAGTTATTGTCCATTCTCTCTGTGGACAGTTTTGTTTTTTCCTGATAACATTGACTGTTTGATTCTTATCTCACCCTTAAGTTCAGACTTCTTTTACAGCCCCCTGGTGGCATAGACTAGCACTACAATTTCCTAGGGCTGCAGCATCGATGGTCATCTTTCTTTATACCAAAGGTGTTAAAAACCAGATGTAAAATCGCTGTGGAATCTAGACAGTACTAATGCAACAGTCTCTAAATATGTATTTACCAAGTTTTTACTGACCAAGTATGAACATGTGAAAAGAGCGGGGGGGAAAAAAAGCATGATGCAGTTCTCATGAGCATGAGAAAATTGACAGAACTTTTACCATAGTAACCTTTTCTGAAACAGTCACTCTTATGTTGTTGTCAGTGGAATGAAAGAAAGTAGAACCATAAACTGTGTTTAGCAGAATAAATGTGAAAAAATATTTATTTTTTTTTTTTTATACATTCATATATAGAGAAATATATAGAAAACTATATAAACCAGAAGTGCACAATGGCAAAAGCTCCGATCATTGTCAAAACGGGCAGAAAACGTCATAAGGAACAAAAGGAGGGTAAACAAATATTTGACAGCAAATATAACTTGCACTATGATGCGTACGTTCAAAGCATATTTTCCAACGTCAACATTTAAATCTAATAGTCACAGTTTTGATCAAGTATGAAATTCTGAATGCATATCATAGCACAATGTAGGACTAAGAAACTGACATGCACAAACACTGCAGGATCGCCTCACTGGTTGCATTTAAGCTTGTGCATTGTTTTTTTTGGGTTTTTTTTCATTTTTGTTTTTTTTGCCAAGGCAGCACTTTGAAAAAAATGCAGTTTACTCATTAAATACAGAAAAAAAACTGTATTTTGGCATGAGAAAAAAAAGTGAGGAACAAAGTGTCATAGTAGCCATGAAATAATCAAGATTACTCAAACATCACCAACATCGAGTTGACACAACAGTTCATCTTTAAAATATAGAGTTGTGCTACATAGCATAGCCTTGTTGTATTGGGTTCATCGCGTATTGATGGGTGGCCTGAATGATGAGGGGCGTGTTTTTTTTCGGCTCAGACTGTCAACAGTTTCTATCAGTTTTCTTCTTGTAAAGTGCATTTACATAATGAGCACAGCATGAAACATGACTCATCAGCTTAACAACCTAATTTCTTCTGAAGTGATTTGAGTTCTGTTAGGTTGAATAAAAGTCCCACTGTGAGTTACTCAACTTGTCTTGGTTGAGTCCTGTTTTTTTACTGAGCAGGGCCTCCAGTAGACGGAGCTTGGCCTTGAGGTCCTTGTACTGGCAGTACTCCTCCGCCATTGGTCCACGGTCCTCCTTCTGACAAGCCCTGTTAACAGCAGACGGAGGTGAGATTGTGCAAAGGAAAGACAAAACTTTTCTTCTTTTCTGTAGTCTCAAAACAACCTGCAGCAGCTTCCATAACTGGATGATAGTCCCTATGTTGCCTTACACAGATAGCTTTGTACAGTGTGTATTGTAATCAAGAACTTACTGTATTTACTTTGGAGGACTAACATGTACAGTGAAAAGGATGTGTACAGTTCAGAGCAAACGTCTCTCTCTTTGTCTCTTTCCTGAGCTCTGTGTGCTGGATTAACGTAACATAAGTGTGCATTTACACTGTCGTACCATTACGATGGAGTTTCTTTTGTGGATGTTTTTTTCTTTGTTTTTTTCACAAGGCATTGTTAAAAACCAAATGTTCCAAGTTTATTAAAAGACAGAAGAAAATGCCAAGAACTATGAAAATGACGTGTGTGTGCTTTGTGTGGTTGTAAGTTACCTCCCAGTCTGAATGTAGAAATGGTCTTCAAACTCCCGGAGCACTTGGTGAAGTCTCCGCTTCTCTAGTCGAACCATCCTGAGATGATCCAGTAATTCTTGTCTGGATCAAAAAAAGATACTGGAAATGTATTTGATCCCTTTTTTTTCTTTCCTCTTTTTTGATGCACATATTTACTTGAATTATGACAACAAATAAGTCAATTTGCAGTGTGTAACAATAAAAATCTGATTAATGATTTTAAAACTATGTTTCTATTAGTGTTTAATCCCTTTGCAAAACTAAATGTTGTGTTTGTACTAACTTAGAAAAAGTCATTCTTATCTGCTTTTGCACCAGGTGCATCTACAAGAAAAACTGACCATATTATTGCTATAAAAAGAAGATGAAAGTGCTGTTCTAAGGGTGACAAAAAAATAACTAGGAATTTGTGTTAACACTTATTACGTAATCCAAGAACAGGGAACAGCTCGCAAATTATCATCTTCAAAGCAGATAAAACATGAAGAGGTGGAACGAATTTCAGATAATATAGCCAAATATGACATGCAGTTTGTTACTAGATAGTAGATGGGGAGCATTTGAGATGTTTTTTATGTCCAACTTGACAGCTATATGCTAGTAATTGTTATAGACTGCTCCTTTAAAGCACATGTAAACTAAGTTTATGGTTGTTAAAGCAACTCACACGTAAATACAGAAGCTGTACCTTGATGCTTCATGTAATGTTGCCATGCTGTGATCTGTGACTGGACACTCTTCAACTCCTCCAGCGGAGAAACCAGGGCATTTCAGACATTTCTAAGGAAGGCAGATATGCAGCTCGTTTGAGGACCACACACCTGGACGATTTAAACCAAAGTGGCTGCCTCCTGGGGCTTCGCTCTTTGCAGTGTTCTTCATCAGAGCCTTCTTCTTCTTCCTATGTAGATGGACGCACAATAAATACAACATTTTGAGAATTAAACTATTTAAATGTAGCTTGAATGTTATTTTGAACCTCTCATAGTTTAGCTGCTACATGGTAAAATAGGCTTGTATTTAACAGCTGAGAAATCATTTTTAGCATGTACAGTATATCCAGGCATTTATTTAATTCAATGGGCAAATGGTGATGTAGTGCTTATATATATCCACTAGAGGGCAGAGTGACACCACTGCCAGGACATGAACGTGCCTTTTCCATGGGTGTTTTTGTCCAAATGATAAAATGCATGGAGATGGTGTACTTCAAGATAAAAAAAAAAAAAAACATATTCATCTTAAAACTTTAACATTCATATGCTGTTTTTCCAAGAGAAATAATTGCTTGAATGGTCACGTACTATGGTTGTAATGGCTGCTGTGGAGGCAGAGCAAAGCAGCTGCTTGAGAAGACGGTAGCGATCGTAGAAAGGTTTCATCAGAGTGCGCTCCTGCTTGGTACTCTGAATTCACACGGAAACAAGGACAAAAACCTTTAGACCAGTTTTTTTCCAAAAGAGGAAGTAAATCCCAAACAAATGAATGACGTAGAGCTACAGAGACGGGGAAAAAATCCAGCCATCAGGAAAACAAGAGAAAATGTTACCGGGCGTCCGTGAAGGCCCTCAAAGTGGAGCAAGCACTTCTGCATGCAGGTCTTCTCCATGCCCATCTGGAATTGGGACATCTCCTGTACAAGCAACAGTGAAAACTAAGAACGAGATATTTCGCATTCAACTCCTACAAATAATAATGAAACTTCCTGCTGCTTGATTTATCCAGAATAAAAAACAGAATTTTGCCTGGAGAATCTCTCTTTCATTGGTCTACAGTGTTTATTAGTGGTGGCAGAGTTTCTACAAGTACAACCATAATGCTGTCAGGCAGGCCCAGCTCTCGCCGTCGCTCCTTCAGCCTGTTAGCGATCGTGTTGACTGTTTCTTCTACACTTGGGTTGGCGTTGCTGTTGTTATTAAGTGTCTGCAGCTCCATTCCTCTTGCTACGGCCTCCCTCTGGTCTACATTTGTCCTCCATGTTTCAGTCTGGGACTGAAACCTCGAACTCCCTTCAGTCCCGATTCTTCTGACTGTCTCAGGTTCATCTCTACACAAGAAAGGACCGCAGTTCAGGAAAGTAAAATGAAGTGAATTCACTGCAAAGTGAATGCTGACCGTGGTTCAGTTTGAGGTATTAAAACTGTCTCATATGTTAGTATTCATACAGTGGCAAACAGTCCTTTTAAATATATATTCAAATAGATTTGATATATTGTACATTACTGTAACTGCCTCAACCCAGTTTCTAACCACGACCTCGTGCCTCAAACTTCTTCTTAGAGGGTGCTACAATTACTTTAATTTCATGTTATGAAGTACATTTACCTTTGTTCATTTATTTAAGTAACATATTTATCTTTATCTCCCCCACTAATGTTCTCACACTAAACCAGCTGATGAAAGTAAACCAGATGGACTTTGGCCACTACAGTCGTTCAACAGTAAAGTGCATGAACAAACAGCCTTTTCTCTACAAAACATTTTTTACAGAATTTGTTTCAAGTACAATACATTGTGTTAGTACTTTATTTTTAAGTAAAGAGGCATCTTACACAAGCAAAAAATTGTATAAGTTGCCTGTTGACCCTCCAAACCATTTACAAATCCTGCTATTATCTAAACACATTGAACTCTGACTTTAGCTCATCAACACTTCAGAAAATGTACACCTCAAATTTCAAAATATGACCATTGTTTTTATTTCTTTTTCTATTTGTTACCACCGTGATGCTAAAAAATCCAATACGAATAACTCAGTCATTAAAGGGGAATTAAAACAAAGAGAAAAAAAATCTTTTTCCAGCACTGTGTGTGTGTGTGTGTGTGGTGTGTGTGTGTGTGTGGTGTGTGTGTGTGTGTGTGTGTGTGTGTGTGTGTGTGTCAATTGACCTTTAGCTGCTTGCGGCTCTTAATGAGCTCCTTCATCAGTTTGGCAACTTCTGGATGTGCAGTTTTGTCATTGTAAGCCGGCTGAAAAACAGAGAAAACCTGCGATCACTAAGAGAATTCAAAGTGTTTACTATTGCTTTTCGTGCTGATTGGTCACAAACCCACCAGGATTGGTGCAATATCAGCTAAAGCAAACTGTAAGCACAATTTCTAATCATTGAGTTCTATATAAACAAGGTGTACATTTCCAATTACTATCTACTCTAGCAGATATGACGTCCTCTTACCTTATAATGCCTCTCCTGTTCAAACTGCTCCTCAAAATGTCTGATCCTCTTTCTGAGAGTGTGAATGTGGTCTATTGAGCATTGAGATGGACCAAAGACCCTTCATCTTGCTCTGTATGGACACTGCAGCGAGCCCTGGAGACAAAAATCACATCTTTCCACTTGAGCGCTTCATGTTAGGGTCGTATCATACATTTACCTATTACCTTATAGAGTAGCCATTAAGAGAACCACTCTAGTTTAAATAAAAGATCAGTTAGAGATCACTTGTTATTCATGGCCTGGCTTTATGGCAAGAAGATAAAAATAAAAAACGATCATCACAGGTAGTGATGAAACAGTTGCCTTACATGCGTATGTGCTGTGAGCGCAGTGGAGACGGAACTGTTTCAGGGTCTACGCTGTAGCGCAGGCCGTGACAACGTGGCGAAGGAATGGGGCAGTCGCTCGTGGAAAAACGAGAAAGAAGTGGGCTGGCATTAGGGACTGGTGGACTCTGCAATCGATCTTCTCCTGAGAGTTCCTCGGGATAAGAGTCAGAAGAAAATACAGGGCTGGACTCCAATACAGTTGGAGATGGTAGGTGAACTGTAAGAGAATCAAATAAAGGAACATTTTAATATTTAAAATTATCTTTATGTTTTACTTTTCTTCTGCTTGAAGCATTATTTTTCCAATACTTTCTTTTATATGTGTTTATTGAAAGGATGGGAGTAAGATAAGAAAGGACAGATTCAGAAAAAAAGGATACAAATGAGAGAAAATGATAAAATCATTCTTTGTCATTATGTTTGGGCAATTCTTAGGTTTTAATTAGATTTAAAAATCCAAATTCAAAAGTCTTTAGTTCGAACACGATAGCAAGTAACAGACATGCTTGAACATACTTAAACAAGGAACGGATATATACCGGTACTATGTTTTCAGATGGACCCTCGTTATTATTTATGTGGTTTATGATATCAAAAAATCTTAGAAGGAGACAGTTATGTCGCCTGGATTGGTGTCACCGGAGCCCCACCCTGGAGCCAGGCCTGGGGTTAGGGCTCGAAGGCGAGCTGGTGTGGGCTTGCTCCCCAGCTCAGCCGCCATGTGTTGAAGTTCACCCCGGTGAATGAGAGGGTTGCTTCCTTGCACATTCGGGTCGGGGGAAGGTCTCTTGCTGTTGTTTGTGCCTACAGGCCCAACAGCAGCACAGAGTACCCGGCCTCCCCGATCTAAACTCGAAGGGTATTCTGTTAGTGGACTTCTGTGCCAGTCACAGTTTGTCCATAACAAACACCATGTTCAAAAATAAGGGTGTCCATCAGTGCATGTGGCACCAGGACACTCTAGGCCGGAGGCCGATGACCGACTGTTGTCATTTCATCTGATGTTCAGTCATATGTCCTGGACACTCGGGTAAAAATGAGTGGCTGAGTTGTCCACTGATCACCTCCTGGTGGTGAGTTGTATATGCTGGCGGAGGAGGAAGTTGGACAGACCGAGCGGACCCAAACGTATTGTGTACATCTGGCCAAGCCCTCTGTCATGGAGGTCTTCATCTCCCACCTCCAGGAGAACTCCCAGATTCCGAGGCAGGCTGGGGACATTGAGTCCAAATGGACCATGTTCTCTGGCGCCATTGTCAATGCGGCAGCTCAAAGTTGTGAACGCAAGGTCTCTGGTTCCTGTCGTGGCAGCAATCCCCGAACCCGGTGGTGAACAACCGGAAGTAAGGGAGGCTGTCAGGCTGAAGAAGGAATCCTACCGTGTTGGCTTGTGGGACTCCTGACACAGCTGATGGGTACCTGCAGGTCAAGCAAGCAGCAGGTCGGGTGGTCCTGGAGGCAAAAACTCGGGTCTGGGAGGAGTTTGGTGAGGTCATGAAGGAGGTCTATTGCTTGCTCTCAAAGAAATTCTTGTAAACTGTCCTGCGCCTCAGAGAAGGGAAGCAGTACCTCGACTGGGGACATTGTTGGACAGTAGAAGGAATAGTTTGAGAATCTCCTCATCCCACCAACATACCTTACACTGAAGCAGAGGCTGAGGACTCTGCAGTGGACTCTTTCATCACCCAAGCTCAGTGGCAAGGCACTGAGGATGGATGAGATCCGCCCTGAACATGTCATGTCTCTGGATGTTGTAGGTCTGTCTTGGCTGACACGCCTCTGCAACATTGCATGGAGATCAGGGACATTGCCGCTGGAGTGGCAAACTGGGGTGGTGGTTCCTCTTTTTAAAAAGAGGGACCGGACTGTGTTCCTACTATAGGGGGATAGCACTTTTCAGCCTCCCTGGGAAAGTCTACGCCAGGGTACTGAAGACGAGAATTTGGCCAATAGTCGAACCTCAGATTCAGGAGGAACAATATGGTTTTCGTCCTGGTCATGGAACCCTGTATCAGCTCTATACCCTTCACAGGGTACTTGAGGGTCTCTGGGAGCACGCCCAACCAGTCCACATGTGCTTTGTGAATCTGGAGAAGGCATTTGACCGTGTCCCTCAGGGTATTTTGTGGGGGGTGCTCTGTGAGTATGGGGTCTGCGACCCTCTGCTAAGGGTTGATCAGTCTCTGTTCAGCAGAAAATTGGTTTGCATCACTGGCAGTAATTTTTATGGACATGATTTCTAGGTGTAGCCAGGGGCTGGAGGGGGTCCAGTTTGGGAACACCAGGATTTCATCTCTGCTTTTTGAAGATGATGTCGTCCTGCTTTATCAGGCCAGGACCTTCAGCATGTGCTGGGGGTAACAGAGTGTGAAGCGCTGGGGTGAGAATCAGCACCCCAAAATCCGAGGCCATTGTTATTGATCGGAAAAGGGTGGCGTGCCTTCTCTGGGTAGGTGGAGATGTCCTGCCTTAAGTGAAGGAGTTTAAGTATCTTGGTGTTTTGTTCCCAAGTGAGGGAAAGATGGAGCGTGAGACTGACAGACGGAATGGTGCAGCGTCCGCAGTTATGTGGTCAGTGTACCGGGCCGTCGTGATGAAGAAGGAGCTGAGTCGAAAGGCAAAGCTTTCAATTTGGCAGTTGATCTACACTCCCCCCTCACCTATGGTCATGAACTTTGGGTAATGACTGAAAGGACCAAATGGTGGATACAATTGGCCAAAATTAGTTTTCTCCGCAGGGTGGCTGGGCGCTCCCTTAGAGATAGGGTGAGAAGCTCAGTCACTAGGGAGGAGCTTGGAGTAGAGCCGCTGCTCCTTCATATTGAGAGGAGTCAGCTGGAGTGGCTTGGACATTTGTATTGGATGCCCCTTGGACGTCTCCCTAGAGAGGTGTTCCAGGCATGTCCCACCATGAGGAGACCCAGGGGAAGACCCAGGACAGGCTGGAGCGACTGTCTCTCGGCTGGCCTGGGAATGCCTAGGAATTCCCCCAGAAGTGCTGGAGGAAGTGTCTGGGGTGAGGGAGGTCTGCGCATCTCTGCTCAGACTGCTGCCCCTGCGACCCGGTCCTGGATAAGCAAATGAAAATGGAAAAATAGATGGATGGACATTTTAACTGGCATTTCAACTAGGGGTCTGTTGGCCAACTTAATGACTTGAAGGAGCCTGGAAACAAGCCAATATCATCAACCTGTACTTTACAACTGGTATGAAGTTTTAGATGCCACTTTGTAGTACAGCCCAACATATCTACTTCAATCTCATCTTTCTAAAGGTTCATTGTTTCAAAAGTCTTGTGATTTGCTCAGATAATAAGTTTGTAGGACAGATGCCATATATTATAGTTGTCAATATTAGCAGGTCTATTTAAAAAAAAAACTAACAAAATCAAACAAAACAGCACTTCCATGTAAAGAGAGGGTTGCTGTTAAGCCAGAAAAAACATGAAAATAAGCGACAAAATATTCAAATATTTAAAATATTTGAATACAAATATTGAAATTATTGACCATTACCTTCAGTTGCAAGAGTATCACTTTACTGTCACTGTCTTACCAGGCTGTAAGGAGTTGACTGTGTGCTGCTCCTGAGATAGTGAGAAAGGCGGAGTGTAGCCCAAATGAAGGTTGTGTGCTTCAGCAGAAAGAGGCTGTTGCTGAGCAGGAGGGTTATACTGAGCTTGAGGGTCCACTAGCTCTGGTGGGGGTCCTGAATCAGCTTCCAGGGCTTGTAGCTTGAGAGCGGGACTCTGGAAACAGAAGCAGAACATGGCCTCAGGTATTCAGATGGGAAAGAAGAGGAGAAGTCTGGAAGGAGTACTGTAGCTTTGGAGGGAGGGAGTCTTGACACTTCACATGCTGTTTGAAAATCTTGAAAAGTCCCGCTAAGCCACTCCACTCTCTTCTATTCCAGAGTTTGGTTGGGTAGAGCTCGTCTTCCTAAGAGATGTCAACAAGCAGAACGGATCTGTCTAAGCAGTTTTTTTCTGTGTCTGTCCGTTGAATAAAAATACTAATCTTGCAAGTCCCAAAAAAAACCCCACTAAGTACGACAGAAAAATGAATGACTGTAGCTCTCCTGCAGCTACTCAGCCAGCCGAACACCTAAGCAGCAAGATAGTCAGTTGATGAATCAGATTCCTAATATGCGCCAGCATCCACTGTGGGATTCCCAAAGAGAAACACGCTGAAATTACATCAACTGCGTCACATGATTCCGAGATGACTTGATCCACGTGGGTGCATGAGTGCATTAGGATATGAAAAGCCCACGAAGAGACTCCTTACATCCTTCTGACTGGGATTCCTGACACTTCTGCCAATGAATTGCCTCCACGGTGATTAATCTCAATGCAGAGAATGTGTGGTGGAAGGAATATCGCTTGAGTTGTTGCGTGTGGTGTGAGTGGGCGCACAAGGGAGGAGAGAGGTAATGTATATGACGAGGCGTTTCCACAGCAACATTGTTGGACTGAGGCAAGGAGTCGATTTGAGGGAGATGCAGGGAGTCACGTAACTGTTTGCCTCAGTGAGTGCATACGTGTGCGAGTGGGTGTAGTTGCAGTCAATTCTGACAAAAAACAAAAACTGATCTGTATTTGCAGCAAGAAAAACATAGCAAGCTCAGTGAGGATCCTAAAATATAAAGCAGAGTTGTTTTTCACATCATTTAGGTGTTTTGACACCATGCAAACCATCATTAACAAAAGCAGGTACAGAAAAGCTCTGGTTCTTCTCTGTCATCCTCCTCGGCAGTTCATTCATTAAAATATATATATATATATATATATATCTTCATGCGTCATACAGAGGAGGTAGAAAGAAGTAAGGCAGAAGAAGAAATTAGGCTATTATGACTGAGGTAAATCACCAACAGGCAGACATTCGCACGCTGAGTCATACACAAACAGATGTGCAGATAAGCATACACATGCATTCAAGCACAATTGCTGGAGGTATCAGTTGTCGTGCTGTCAAAGACACTTTGTATTTATTTGCGTTTCCTAAAGGGCTGTGAGGAAGGAGCACTTACGTCATAGCTGTTGTTCCCGCCTTCAACATCACTGTGTATGTCAGGGGAACCAAGACGTCCACCTCCTCCTCTACTTCTCTGAATGAAAAGAAAGCACTGGTGAAGCCACACATTCACATACACCAGTTTGGGCACAAACATATCCATGTACATGCACAAACATAAGCTACTGGAAGAATAAATTAGATAAATGATGGACTTTTTAAAATCAACCATCTGAATACTTTCTGAAGCAAAAACAGCACTAATACTGATTTAAATCTCCAGACTGGATGCAAGTTAATGCTTAAAGGTTTCTATAAAGTATGTGTATGGATTTTGATAATTGTATGTATATGAACTCTGTAGAGGATTAACTTAACCACACATGCTCAGACGTGGAAATCACAGACTGCAAAGGAAATAACAATTCAAAATATGATTGGTTTTGTTCAGTATGTTTTCTGTTGGACAAAATGCATTTATCAACTTTCTTCCCATCTTAGTCAGAGCCTAAATCATAAATAATTATGAATATGTCTCACTGATGAATTCTGAGTATAAACACTGTATTCCACCTCCTCTTTGTTGCTGCTTTGTCACAAAGTAAAAACCTGATTATTATTAAGGTTAGAATAATGCAATCTTTTGTCTATCTGTCTATTCATTGCGGTCTAGAGAAAACTGAAAAACCTACATGAAAAAACAGAAAAAAACAAAATTTTTGTCATAGATTTATTAATTCCTTTGCTCCTTATTTGGCCTGAGAATGAGAACTAAACTGAAATGAAAAGCTGTTAAAAGGACCATGAAGAGTGCAGCAATATTTCCCAGAATTCCGATTTACCTTGCACTGAGAGACTGTGGCTTTATCTTCTTTTTTGTAAATCAAGCAGGGCAGCACACTGAGAAATAATACATAAATAACAGTCTGTCAATAATAGGCATATACACTGAAATTATACTGAAATATTTAATCATAAAAAATATAACCTGAAAAATAATTAAAAAAACAAAAACAACTCATCATTCTTAATTCTGTTTCTCTGTCTGCCCAGTCATTGGGACATAGGTATTGAACGCATTGTGTACTGTCTATATTACAATCAATTCTGTATTGAATCTGCTCACAGGCAGTGCTGTATGTAGCTTTATGAAGGGTCATGTGCCACTGGTATTGGGGTTATTGGTCATTCATGCCTGACATTTATGAGATGACCTCTATTCTGCCTCTGTAGAGACGACACAAACAAAATGTCAACATGCCACCACGCCGAGTCGATTTGATCTAGTTAGATGCTCTGGTACACGTAAGCCCCTGTGGCAAGTCAGTGTTATTTGGACTGGAATCATAAAAAGGCTGTCACTGCAAGCAGAACAATGCTCTGATAACCTACTTCCCAACTGACTGCAGGGCCCAAGGATGGAACGAAGTGAAACAAAAAAAAAAGGCAGTAGTTGAGAGGCACAAAAACAACTGAAACATCCAAAGCAATCAAATCAAATTAAATGTGGTCCACTTATCCAGCTAAAAAACAGTAGCATGATCTCCTAACAATAACGCCTCTTTAACTACATAGGATTTGTAAAATTTCAAATAATTGCAAACCTGTACCAAGTAGTAGGTGTTGTAACACTGAAACTAGCTGAATAGGTAGAAAGACCACAGCAACCTATAGCCATTATGGAGGTTTCCTCTCACCTCTCTGCATGTTGACTCTGTGTTTGGGTTTTATCTGGTGGTTCCTTTGCTATGTTGCTGTTTGAAATTGCTGGGTTTTTTCCTGCATCTGGAGAAGCCTGTAAAACAGTTTAGAAAATGACAATTCTCTGGATTAGCTAAAAGGATCTTCAAATTAGGGGATTCAAAATGTATTTTTGCCTAATAAATTGTATTTAAGGCTCCTTATATTGTATTTGGCAACAGCTGTCTGTACTCTACCTCTTGTACCTCTGTAGGAACAGTTGGATTCGTTTTCACAGGTATAAATAATGAGTACTAACAGATGTGTGAAAGTGAAGGAGTGATGATGTAGGAGTAAGAAAGAAAAGGAAAGTAAGAAAAATAAATTATATAAACAACAATGCACACCAAACAGTTATATTTGATGGATGAGGAAGCTGTTTTTACTTCTCTCACCTCTTTCTCTTTTAATGGTGATATTTGTGGTGTCTGTGAAAAGGTCCTGTTGAAAAAGAAAAAAACGAATTTACCTCTACAATATTCCTAAATGTTTATGCAAAAATAGAAATTGACTTTATGTTTGATTTACTAAAGGTAAAACTCAAGAAAGTCTGATCTTGTGTGTGACCCTTGCATTGTACAGTCCATCCGTGGTGGCTCCCTTTGGACCCCTTCAGATTGTCGGCTCTGATGCTGCTGCTCTGGCTCCGGGTCATTGGGGCAGGTGAGTACACTGCCTGCCTCTGTGCTCTCCTTCAGAGCCTCCTGGTTTGCAATTCGTGCCTGAATGTCAGTACTGACGTCAGAGCTGGTTTCACAACCCGCCAACAGTGTGTCAGGACTAAAGAGAGGAGAGGAGAGGCAGAGACAGACTGTCAGATGCAGAGAAGAGTGCACACAGGAGCAGATGAAGAGAGAGGATGGAGGATACTTATTTTTATAGAATACATAGCAAGGATACCTGTTTCTATGTTTATAGAGCACTAACAAGACACAAACAAAACTAATATAAATAATGAATATTATAAATCTTGTTGTTAAAAAAAAAAAAAGTAAAGTGATTGGAGTTCTACATGTGTAACCTGCAAGTAGCATCATGATGATGATGATACAAAGATTGCTTGGTTACATCAATTGTCTTTAAATTATGCTTGATTTCACTTATAGGTGTGGATTTCTTGTAACAATACATTTTGACATGGATAATATTTATTAAGTAACAATTACATGTATATATTTATTTTTAATATAACTGACATTTGCACATCCTAATTGTCAACACTGTCACCAAGGTAAAAAAAAAGGATTATATCTAATTCTTTTATTTATGTATTTATTTATTTATTTGTCTCAAATGGTTCAATTTTTTAATGAACTTAAGGCAATTTTGTGGGTGGTGTGTTAGGGTGGGGTGGGGAGTGAGTGTCGGCAATCACACACACTCTCGTTGAAGCACAGGGACTTATGGTCTATTCACATTCAATTACACATCGTGTTGAAATGAGACATTAAACCGTTCTATAAAGTTAAAGTTAATGTTACAGAGGAGGTAAAAAAAAGGATGAAGACAGCAACAACAATAAAAGACATACATTGATTAGTAAAAATAAATGAATACATTGAAATATGACAAATAACAAAAAATGTTAATAATG
This sequence comes from Xenentodon cancila, assembly GCA_014839995.1. Lineage (NCBI taxonomy): Eukaryota > Metazoa > Chordata > Actinopteri > Beloniformes > Belonidae > Xenentodon > Xenentodon cancila. The sequence continues at coordinate 9,874,181 of CM026208.1, forward strand.
TGACAATGGTAGTAAAAAAGAATATTGTGAAAATGACAACTGGAAAACGTGAGTATTTCACCTGGACTCTGCAGGGAAACAAATATGAATGCTTGATCTAATGCTACATGACACCGCTCATAAAACTGTTAATCTGCCCCCACTAAAAATAGTGCAACTGTACAATATAATTGTTGTTTCAAGTTTATCTTCCTCTAACAACTGTAATAGCAGTTGAACTAAACTGAACAAAAGAATAAGAGACTAATTACAACAGTTAGACATACAAGTGTTCAAACAAATAATTAAAGCCAAAGAAACACAACTTTGTCGCTAATTCACACCACGGTGAGCTGAGAATAGCTTTGTGCATTACTATCCTCTGCCTTAAATTAGATCACTCACTTGTGGAGGACTGTTGATCCATGGTTCTTGTTGCTGATGCTGAAGCAAATCAGACATGAAAACATCCTTTGCTAAGACTAAAAAAAACCTTACAGAAGCCTAGCCTACAGAAAGTAGATGCCAGGGAACTGCTTTCTGCTTTGGAGAGATGGCGAAAGCCAAAGACATAAAGAAAACAGAGCACAAGCGATGAGCACTTAATGGTCACGACTGTAACCGGAGGCAGGGAATGACCCTCCCACTGATATTAAAAGTGTATACACTCGCATACAAAAGCAAGCAGACAACAGGTCACATGTGCTTAGTCATATTTGTAGTCAACAGTGCCAGTTTCAGTACATCACTCAGTACTCAGAGGAGGCAGCACACACAACTATATACGTTTATCCTTAAGTTTAGTGTCAAAATGATAAGAACACTGGAAGCACTGGACAGCAAACTCCTTTACAGAACAATTATTTACTGAAACAACCAACAAACTAATCAATGGAACACAGCAGTGGTAACATACAATGACATTAAGCACATAAGTACTTCAAGAATAGGAGAAATGTTCAACCTGATAGTCCGGAAAGAAGATTTTTACTTTTACTGCCCTTCACACCTTTGTTACTTGAGGTCAGGAGAATGAAATAAAACCTTTTCTTTGAAAGATTGTGGGGTGTGGTACTACAATGTCCTCCCTTTTGAACGTAAATAGTTTTAGACAAACCGTTCCTAAATACAATGAGCAAATTAAAGGATTCAAAATGACCACACAGTGGTTAACTGCAACTGGCTAACTGTCAAATAGTATAATGTAAAGTCACGTACAGTGTACACTGGTGCATCTTTAATAGTTTTGTACTTTGAAGTTTAAACTACCCATAGTCCCCCTTATTCACCTGAAACCTGCCAGCTTAGTTGGACATATGATCTGAGCGCGTTCTCTATTCTCTCATTTTGATATGACGTAAATCCAAGTTAGACCTAAAAACTAGTTTCAGCAGCATGGAGAAAGTGTATGGACATGCTTCACTTTGATGAAATTCCTAAACAGAAAATTAAAAATGAAGTCATTCATGAGCATAATCAAAGTAGAGGATCAAAAAGGACTGTGACGTAACTGAAAATCAGAGGTCTAGACGTGGGCTTATGGAGCAGCGTGCAAATAACAGACAAGCACATGTCAGTGACAGATCCCACTATGGCTATCGCAGAAACAAAAATCCAAAAAAGGTCCCTTTCTTTTTCATCACAGGGGATATACACCCCTAGCCATGAGTTTGGACACACCTGCCCACTCTAAATGAATGAGTAAACATTTGACTGAGGGTGTACTATGAAAATAAATATAATTTTCTATGTTTGAGAGCATGAAGAGGTAGCTAACACAAAAACAGATAACACAACCTTAAGATTTTTTTGTTTGGTGCTGAAAATATTACATTGAAAGTCAACCTGCAGGATACTGTAAGTTATAAACCCAGAGTAGAATTATCCAGTTTTTCCATCTTTAATTCAAATAAATTTTATTTATATAGCATCTATTACAACACAAGACACACCATCAAAGGTACAAAAGACAAGTTACATAAGTACAACTATCTGTCAGCAGCAGAACAAACAGTTCCATGTATATATAACTGATACATGGTTAGTTGGTGGACTACAGAGACGACTGTATAAACAGTGTAGACAGCAGACACTGAGGTGGTCAGAGGGTGGGACTGCAGGGCAGCATGCAGTTCCTGAGACTCACGTACAGACAGCAAACACGTACAGACGAGAAAAAGAGGGGACAGACCAGCACAACAAACTACAAGAACAATGAGCACAATTATACTTATGAGATACTTCTAATTAATAACTGAGGATTAAGCTGACGAAGGGAAAGAGAAACAGAGGAGGTGAGAGGCACCACTCAGTGGATCATGCTGGTGTCCCCCTGCAGGGTCGGTCTACAGCAGCAGATCTAGGATGAAGCTGTGTTGAAGACCAGCTGCTCCAGTCTGGTCCTGCAGCTGCAGCTGTGACTACTGTCAAATATGACACACTAAAGTTTCCACTTACTATTGCTTTTACTAAACAGAAACGTTGTAACATAAACGTTGTTTCTGTAATAATTGGGTCATGTTTTGGGTTTCTCTGGAAGCACCTAAAGACAACTTGTGTTGTAATATAAATAAAATGCATTGAATTGAGTTGAGAAATTATTGTTATTTGTTTGCCCTATGACAAATGAAAAAAAAAAAAAGACAAAGCACTAAGAAGCTAAAGAACATAAAAATTGGATTTAGATGCTGCTTCTACGTAGCTTGTCCTCTTTTTCTGCAGGTGTGAAACATTTTTACAGCTTAGAATCCAGTGTATAGAGGTGCAATACTCACAGGTGTCCATGGTGTATGAAATCATTAATATGATGCTTCTACAGACAGTGTAATTCTTGAATAAGAGCTTCACTTTGAAGTCAGCAGTTTAATCAATGAACTTTCTTCTTGACTGGCTTTAGTGTCTGCTTTTAAACAAACATTTAGAGGGGAAAAACAGATGGCTCGTGTGCTGCAATGCATGAACCTGGACTGCTACCAACCCCTCCTGGGTCAGCTGGGAAGGATGCCCCTTGTTGCACCTGTTCAGGTACATGTATGGATGCTTTTTGGAAATTGGCAAAATGTTTAATAGCAACCTGAGTAAAATTACCTTTGAAATAGTTTTTGCCATAACTCAAAGCAGTGTTCACATCCAGAAAAAGCAGAGATAGACCCACACATATATGAATGACAGTCAGAAGAACACCCTAAGATGATGAATGATTAATTGATTTTAATGCTCTTACTGCAGCCTGGCAGCAACTGTCTCACTAAAAAAATTGGGAAGACCACAATTCAAAGTGTAACTTGCAAATTGTATTTCTGACAATATATGCATAACATTTTATGAAAATTTGTGTTTAAAAAATCTGAGGTCAATTTAACCGCTTGTTGACAATTGTTGTAAATTCCCCTCAAACTGCTTCTGGTCTGAATGCAGCTAAGGTGGAGTCTGCTTGGCTGCACAAACACAAATGATTTATTTTTTATATGTAATTGTATGTATATTTCATCAGTAAGAGGTTCATGTATTTAATAAGATATTAATGCTTACATTTCTGAATAAAGAGTAGGCATTGTTAGTAGTGTAAGCAGTAAATAAGCAAAGTTCCTTCACCAACGCATCTTATTACATAACATGGAGGTGTGGCTCTGCTTCAATACTGTGTTCCACGTAGGCGAGAGCAAGGTTTTTTAGTTGTGATTAAAATTAGATAGTCTTTTTTGAGATTTACTCCAACCTTTTAGAACACAGAGCCCACGGGTTTCCTGTATGCTTTCCTGTTTGGGTGTGTTTTGTGGAGGTGAGGAGATGAGACTTTACCAAGGTGTATGTAATAAAAATGAATGGATCACTCATCTGCTGGCATCAGGCTCTGTACTCCTCTCCTAATGATAATGGACAGTACTGAGACACAGGACTGACAAACACGGATATACCCGAAGATCTGGTAGAGTTCAAGATGGCATGTACAAACTAAATTGTATAAGACTGATGATAAATAGAAGTTTAAGCCATGTAGCACTTTATTGAACTGGCACCTTAAAATGTAACATTAATTTGCAATGCAGCATGTAATAAAACTAGTAGACCAACTGTCATTTATGATTAACTTTGCTTTAGTGTCTGTTTAACACTTCAGTTATAAAATCTCATCCCTTGCTTTAGCTAGACTCTAGTATGAGATGGCAAACTTTAGAGGACTTTATCTTTATCTAACATTGATAAGTCACCAATAAACTAGAACAGTTCTCTGTTAGTCACGTCACAAATGTATTTATTTCTAATCACTGGGATTTCTTCCTCGTTGGTCTTTATTGGTTTCTTTGGCATCAGTCAGGCTCATCATTTCAAGGCAATTTTCTGTAAACTGTATGTGCATTTGCACTTTTAATTTCTTTAGGCTGTGGTATGTTCATACATTAAGTCTGTGGGTTGTTAACCTAAACGTTTTATCTTAAACTCTCTGGGGGAACTGTTTTCCCACAAGCAGGTGGCCATCATCAAATATATTCAAAGTAAAGATTGACTTCTTATTATTTCACTCCTCAGCAGCTTCCAGAAGCAAAAACGAGATGCTCTCTTTACTGATCATTAGGCTAAAAGGGCAGTTAGCTGCACAAACACCAGCTTTTTTTTCCTCTGTTGACTATTAGGTGGCAAGCTGTCAGAAGTGAAGGGTTTGCTGTGTAGCCAATCATGTGTTGCTATTTGTCTTTTACTAGCTGAATTTTATGTTTTTTCTGCCGCTTACCATCTGTCCGTACTGACCATGGTCTCATTTGTGACCAAAAACACAATCAGTCAGCTGATGAATGAGTCACTAACTGAACTGTAGTCGTGAATATCATACAGCAAAATCAATAACCTTTTCCATTTCGTAATATTTCACTAGCCCTTCTAAAGATTTTATCTAAACCTAACCTCTTTTATTACAACTTTTTCTTTGTTATTAGATAATCATAGCTAATGGTAACAACACACTTCATTTTGTGGTTAAGCTTCTTATATTTAGATTTATTTCTTTACTCATTACAAAATTAACATTAAATTACAAAAAAAAAACAGCATTGACTACCTTTGATTACGTTTTATAATAAGGTAAGCTCGCAGGAAAAGATAAATAAAAGGGGGCTCCAACAGTTCATCCTAAGGTGATGACAGTACCTGTTGAGTTGGCGCTGCATCCAAGTTGGTTGCTCAAAAGCACTGGTCCCAGCGCTGAAGCAGTGTCTCCCTCAACTTTCCCCATGCTGCTGCGCTCGGAGTTGGATTGAATCTAACAGTGACAGCAACTGACATTATTACAATAATTATAACCAAGCTTCAAAGTTTTATGTTTCCTCCAGTTTCCTCTTTTCACTTTTTCAGTGGTCTTTATTTATTATTATATTAAATGTCTCTGCACTCCTTTTACCATCTGCTCCTCAGATGACTGAAACTCCACTACAAAAGAAAGAATCTCCTAAATCTCTGAATGGTCTCGGGCCAAAATACATCTCTGATCTCCTGGTGCGTTATGACCCAACCAGAACCCTCACAGGTCGTCAGGGCCACGCCTACTTTCAGTACCCAGGACACAGAAACACGGCGAGGCAGCATTCAGCTATTATGCTCCTCACCTGTGGAACAAACTCCCACAATGCATCAGAGCTGCTGAAATTCTCAGCTGCTATAACTCAAGGCTGCAAACTTTTTCATTTCCTGCCTGATTCCAGTAATCCACCGTAATGCACTGCAACCTTTATTTCTTGAATCTTATTTGTATTTCTTTTTAACTGATGTCTGTCTGTCTTTAATTACTGCTTTTAAACTCTTTTCTGCACTGGTACTGTTAAGCCTGAGTTTCAAAACTTAATCATATTTTAATTCCTGTAAATTCTGTTTGGGTTAGAGTCCCTCAGGTTTGAATTTTGTAAACTCTACTTGGGTTGGAGTCCCACCTGGCTTTAGTCCAGATAAATGCCAAAATATCAAGTGTTGTTTTTGTATTTGTATTCTATTTTGTTTTATTTTATTTCTTTTTTGTTTAAACTTTAAAACATGTTTTGTATTTCTACTATTTGATTGTTTAATGTTTCTGTAAAGCATTTTTAATTACCTTGTTGTTGAATTGTGCTATATAAATAAACTTGCCTGGCCTTGACTTATAGCAATGATGTGTGCCAACAAATGTTAAAAACCTTATTAAAGAAAGAAAACCTCAAACTGAAAGATACACTATAATACAATATTAATAAGGCTTGCATAACTGTGATCCTGTAGATAAAGTAGTTTAATGTGTCAAACTGATGTGAATTAAATCCACAAAAATGTTCTGTAATAAATATTTAATGTTAAAAGAAATTTAAGAAAAAAAATAAAAACATGTTTCACACCTCAAAAGTGTGAAAGAGCGGAGAGAGCAGGAGGAGGGGGTGAGGAAGAGCCAATCGAGGCAACAGAAACCTCAGCTGGGACTGGAAAGAGGACCGCTTGATGACGGAGAAGGTGGAACAACAGGGCATTACACACACTCTGCTCCTCCAGCATCCTGGGACCTGCTGGAACACTGAATACAGAAGAGATGGGGAAGAAACCATTAAATGTGGGCGACATGTGTAGCCAAAATGGCCCTCCATTGAGTGTTGTAAACATTAACTGTAAAAACACAACAAACATGGTTCCAAAGGGTTCCATCTAGTGGACATAAGCAAAAACAAACTACACTGCATTAATTGGCTAATCAGAATTCCACTAATGACATAAATGATTACCTTTGTCAATTACCACCTGTAAAGCTTATTTTAACACTAACAACCTTTACTCTAAAAGTATTTCAGAGATATGTCCACCTTTTGGTAATAAGAACTAACACTGTGTAATAGATTACAAAGAATTACTCATCTGAGAAAATATCATTTTCTTACAGCAGTTTTTTAAAAATATGTATCATTACAGTTTGTACAACTGCTATTCAGTTTTTTCTTTGGGATTTATCTAGTCCATACACAGTTAAAACCTGGTTACAGTAAACATCCAGCAAAAGACAAAAATCTGATTATTTATAGACATGTAACAAATAGACAATAATAGTGCTGCACAAGACAATAAAAATGTGCAACTGTGTTATTACAGAGTTGTTTAGCTTAGAACTTGTAGCTGTAATACTGCTAGGGGGGAAAGGGAAACAAACACTGTTGTTAACTGTTAAGCTTCAAAGGCTAGAAATGATTATTTTGGGCAAAGTTGCAGCTTTGTCTGGTTGGAATTTTTTTCAACATGAAGCTCTCTTTCACTGAAACCATTATAAAATTCCTCAATTCCTCTGTTGTTATTCCAATTCCGGTTGAGCCAGAGGCAAAATCCACAGGAGATTTTTCACATTTTAAACAGACCCTCAAACCTTTTCCAACCTCTTTTCACATTTCCACAAAATCCTTTCAACTATTCATCCCATTGGCTATGATTATCTAATATATTCCATTCAAAAGCAGAACTTTATGGCATGAGTAACTTACATGCAGTAAGATTTCAGAGAAAAGAAAAAGTAGACAGATAAAACTGGGAGATCAAGGGGCTTGTGAGCAGACTGAATACAATAAGGCCTTTCTGCAGTGACAGAAACTCAAAAAAACAAGTAAAACTTTGTACAAGTCTCCTTTGAGATTTTGGATGTTTACAGTGATGACTGAGTTCTGTAAACAGGAAGGGAGAAGTAGACGGCAACGTCCCAACGACCTCTGTTTTATCTGTCTGTCATATTTGGGTGCCACACTGCATAATTAGCCAAAGTAAGCACGCATTTTTTAAAGTGATTATCCAAAGTTTACACATCAAACAAACAGGCTAGGTTTTTTAAGCAGGGTTCTTTCTGTGTGAAGCAAACAATGGACAATGAAAATAACCATGGCTCAAAATGAATAAAAATACAAACTGAAGCCTTCTGAGAAAACAGTAACGGTTGCCTGTTCAGAACTAACGTCAGAGAGCAGCCAGTCTGTTTTTTGATTGTTGTTTGATTGTATCCCACCAAAGCTTTGAAAAGCATGTGAATGTGGCATTAACAACAACTTACCGAAATATGCAAGGCCCAAAGATCATTGCCAGATTTTCCAAAGGCATGTGGTTTAATTGGCTGTGAGTAGCTACTCTGGACAGAAAGTGAGTGAGGTAAGACAAAATATTGGCATCAGGGAGGTGCCAGAGATTTTCTTTCAGTCTTTGGTTCAGCTCGGACTCATCTGCATATCCTGAAGAGCAAACAAATCAAAAGTTAATTTATGTATATGCACCTTTTTGTACCAGTCTGTGATAAACAATATACTATATGACCTAATATTCATAGCATTTTAAAGTATGTGAATAGACTGAACGAAACATACTTTCAACATGAAATTTATAGTTATAAGCAATTTATAACCTGTTAACAGCAGTTCTAAAATACACTTCAGTTTCTAATATTTATAGTGCATTTTGTAGAGTATATGCCTTTTAAGGAAATCTGGGAATGAATATTGTTTAAAAATGCACAATGCTGGGGAAAAAAGTCAATATTTTGTGTGACCACACCCTGCTGTCAAAACCAACAAGAATCTCTGTCATTAGTCCAACCTCACATGTATATGTGAGGTTGGAAAACCTTGGTTCATCTGTGGATTTACAACTGCTTCAACTGTGTATTTCAGCTGGGTACTGTAAGGGCCGAACTGTCACAGTCTGGCTCAAAGGCGGGGCAAAAAAAAGAAAGCCAGATACAACTTTTAAACTAAATAAATATTAAACATAAAGCCCATACACAAAAATCAACTCAAACACCAAAGCATGACTGAAAAAAAGCCAAAATAAGAGAGCCCTCAGTTACTGCTGGCTGCACCTTAAATAGTCAACAGCCCATTCATCAATCCTAGGTGAAATCAACTAATCATTTACTTCCTGCCATCTGACATGAAAAGGCAACCTCAGGAAGTACCAGAGGGCTATCACAACACCATGACTCGAAGGACTCCTTGATCTTTATCTAATTTAATGCTTTATACATGTAATTACATGTTTTTTGTCATGCCGCTGAATAATTTAAGATTAATCACAAGCAGCCCTGTATATAGAAAGCTGAAGCATCTGAACTTCTTTGTACAGTCCTGTGCTTATAATCAGTATCACAAAGTTCAGTTTACTCCTCTTTTAAGCATTCAACCATAAAGTCGGAAAATATAAAAATAAGCATGAAACTTACATAACACAGTTTAAAGGGCACGTACGTTTCCTTTAAACTTCTTAAGTATTAAACTGTTTATTGTAGAACTTAAACCTGTGTCAAGCAGCTGCTTTTTGGCAAGAGGCTGGTAGTTTTGCTGCTCTACAACTGTACTTTCTCAGACGTTCACTGCAGAGTCTCCAGCTCTGCTCTAGCTCTCAAATGGGGCCCACAAGTAGTGACATATTGACTGAGCTCACTGGTGTCCACTTTACATCTAATCAATAAAAATCCCCGGTCATTTCCTGGACTACCTGTTAGGCTCAGAACCATCTGTTTGCGCTGGGAGTCAGGAACTATGGGGACAGGCAGCTCTCGAAGAAAGAGCTTGAGGAGTGAGGCTACAGTTGGCACATCGGCCTCGTGTTCCAGGTCAACCCTCTCGCCATTATCCCACCGCTGCCTCAACTGCCTGGTCCGCACCACGGATCCACACAAACGGAACAAGCCTCTGTGCTGCAGTCCTGAGATAAAGAAACGGCAAATATGTGTGATAGTTGAATGTTATCTGTAACCGAGAGCAAGAGGAAAAAGGAAAAAATAATAATAATTAAGAAGGTATTAAAGAAGCTGGGGAAATAGAGAAGCAAAAAGGTGCCTCATTTACCATTCTTATCCAGGTACTCCACCATGTCTTTTAACACAAGAGGTATTCCACAGATCATCTGCCCATCTTGCCTTAGTTTTTCCAAGGGAACACCAAAAATACACCTGGGTGGCCCTGAAGGCTCTGAAGCCTGGGGAGGACCAATGAGCTCTGGGCCAACCTTAGAGCTGGGCTTCAGGATTCTCACGGAAGATCTGTCGATCTGTTTTCCAGCAGAGTCACCAAATAGTTTAATAGTCACATTATGCAAATAATATAATAAGGAATGAGTAATATGGGCATACTGAAGATTACTGTACATCTTCAAATTATGTGACTAGTTGATCTTTTTCTGCCATCTCAAGATGCTGAATATGTGTTAATTAAAGTAAGTTACTCTTCTCTGAAAGCCAATTTTGTGGTTTGCAATTTAACATATATTTGTTTTTATATTGTTAAACAGTAATTTAGGGACAATTGGGTTTCAATTCTGGATTTTTAAAAAGGTGTGCCACTAGGATCAAAACTCATCTCTGTGGCATTTGATGATAAACGTCCATTAAATCTTTACAAAATATATAAAAAGTAAATATTGTAAAGCATGTAAAAAATGCAGATAGACCAGCTGATTGTACCAATGCGTTTTAATTGACTGAAATTGGTATGTGCGCTTTGAAAAAATGAAATGAAACCAAACCAAACTTTACGATGTGGTATAAAGTTTTATTTTGTTTATTACTATTATTCTTGTTGTTGTTGTTGGCTCGTTGTTTTCCTGTCCATTTCCCTGTTCAGTGTTTGATCCTGACTTTTGTGAGCCGCGTCTCAAGTCAAAGCTTTATTGCCTAGCAACGATGAGTGCACCTGGTTAAGATTCACTTACATTACACCAGAAATGACCAATTACTGCTAAAAATAATTTTATTTAGAAACGTTAACTACGTGTCAGATGTTGTTTCGTGTGTTAAGTATAAGCTTTTTCTTCCCGTAGCCGCCGAAAACTAGCAGAAGGCACCAAAAGGAAATGAACTTACACAGAGGGACAACGACGCGCTTGCGCCCATGTTTTCCGCTCAGGGTACCGGGACTCCAGTCCACTTTTGAATTGTAGCGTAAAATTCCCGGTTTCGACATGATGCTCCAATAAATATTGCCATTCTTCTCACATTCCAGCGACAGGCTTGTAACAAGGGGAGACACTTCTGCTGAGGTAGCGTAGTTTGCGCACTTCTGACCGTTAACTTCCAGCTCCCCTGGAAAATGTGTTTATGTTACTAGTCACGTGAGCAGGTTGTAGCCATGGCGACCACTGCCACCGCTGCCAGAAGCTGAAAGGCTCGGGATGCAAAGGCTGTTCCCATCCTCGCTGCCTCCGTGATGTGTGCTAGAGGAACTAATACAAAATGTATTCTGCTTTACTTCGTCTTCTAGAGGTGCTTCCAAAAAATTGGCCACCAAGTAGCTTTTATTCTTGATTTAAAATGTTAAGATTTCTTTTTCTCCCTCCAGAAATGTACTCAATGGGATTCATCCAAATATTTTATTGGTATTTTTTAAATAAAACAAAAGTACAGAAAAAGATATATAAATATTATAATACTGAAATAAAAAAAAGAAGGAAAAGACTGGCTACAACATAGGGAAAAATCTACAAAAACCTATCTGCACCCTGTATATATATCTTTTTTTTTTTAATATAAAAAGCAAACAATAATACCCCACATCTACTCACACATGGGAAACTGGAACTATCAAAGACATCTATAGTGGTCTATTCAACATTCAAGAAATACTAAAAGTCACAATATTCAAATCAAACAAAAGCTGTTTTTCACAGCTCTATGGCTGGCTTTGTGCATGAAAATCTCACTAGCACATAGAGCTTTACAAACTAGGACTAATACAAAAGTTTGTCAAAGAGTTCACACACAAATGTGAACATGCATGTGCAAACACATACATATACCCTACATATAAACAATTCAACATATAACATGATGGAAATGGGCAAGCTGGATCAGACAGAATGCCATCCAGGCCGTGGTAATCATGCCACAGAGAGAATCAGCATGCCGGTAAGATTGCAAATACATTAAGATCTCTTCAGTGGTTTCATGTTTTTGAACCAACCTTAATTACATCTGACTGATACTGAAACAGGAGGTATGTGCACTTAAAGCAAGGCTTTTGTGTTGTTCCAACAGGCATTGTGTGTTGACAGGCCTTGACTATCGTGGATGCTTTGGTAACATACATAGTGGTATTGTTAAAGTATACATTATAAGCATTACAAAATAAAAATGCAGAGTTTTTATCAAAAAAAGGCTTTCTCCTTCATTAGAATACATACATTTTCTGTTGAAGTAAAATTACATGTGCAGAGCTAGAACATTTTCAGGATGCTTTTTCCCAGTGGAATGAGTGGCACTATTTTTTTTTTTCTTCAGAGCTACATTGAAGCAAAAGAAAAGAAAACAAAATTGGTTTACCCACACATGTTTTACAAAGAATTCTGGATCTTAACAAAATTGTTCAGCTAACCTCGTAAAATGAGGCAATAAAAACACAGGCATCTGAGTCAAAACTTCAGTAAGGTCTGGCAGATAAAGAACAGAATGACCTGTAGTTGGAAAATTTGGCATATCAAAACCTGGCGACAGAAATAAGAAAGGTACCCTCATACACCTGATGCAAGAAAATTCCTCCAAAAGGTGGCTTAGGTATTTCTGAAGGACAGCTGAAGAGCAGCAGCTTGAGATCTGAGTGATTCTGAAAGGTGCTAAATCAGGCTACCGACGCAACTTTTTCACAATTGCTGGTATATTGGACGTCCGGTCTGTCGTTCTCAGAGTGCTTCCTTTTCCAGCAGGGAAGGGTGAGCAGGGTCAGTATGGATGCTCCCAACAGCACGCAGCTCCCACTAAAGTAAAACGCCAAGTCGTATGACTGTGTCCAGTCAAAGAACCACCCTAGAAAGTGATGACAAGACAAGAAGAGACATAGTGAGCACAGTCAGCAGGGCTTCCTGCCAGATAAGGCACACAGCTAAAACAAATGCACAAGTTGGCTCTGACTGAAGTCAACATTGCTCTACCTGCCTGTCTGATGCAGCACTTTCTTTTTTATGATTCTGATAACCTGGCCTTATGAGTGAGTTTACAAACTAACACAAACAACACAAACTAAAATTAGAACAAATAATAAACAAATGCAAGCCTCCTACCTACGACAGGGGGTCCAAGCATGATCCCAAATCCCCCAAAGAACATGAGGATGCCGTGGGCTTGTGTCAGTCTGCTCAAGCCAACAATTTTAGTGGTGATGTAGGAGGTGAGAGACCAGTTTCCAGAGAAGAAACCCAAGACAGCTGTCAGGATCTGTAGTCCCACATAACTTTTTGTAACAGGGATAAGGCACAGTGCCATGCCTCCTGCAAACATTGTGAAGGCGTACAGATAGATGCCATTGATCCACCTGATGTCCACCAGGACACCAAGAACTAGTTTACCAATGCATGTGGCAATAGCCCCTATAGATACAAGAGGAATGACACTAACTTCTTCAATAAGTCCTTCACTTTGTGCCACATCTTCAATAAAGAGCACAGGTGGGAATGCACCCAGACTGAACAAGAAGATAGCAATGCAAAAAGCCACCATGACCTGGTCCTGCAGGATCTCATACATGGAGTGCAAGTACTTAGAGTAGGTCTTCTGCTTCTTTTTGATGACTTTTGTGATGGATAACCCAGCCAGCCAACCTTTCTTCTTCTCTGTCTGAATAGACAATTCCTTGGCATCAATGCTGATGAGCAACTCTTTCACGGCGAGTGTTTTCTCGGGAGTAGTTGCTGAGGAGCCGGTTGTGATTGTCAGGTCATCCAAAGCCGGCTTCACAAAGAGCTGGTCTTCTGTGTTACGCTCCAGGGCGGCCTTCTGTTTGAGGTAGTACTTTGGCATCTCAAGGGGCCTCATGAAGCCAGCACAGGCCATGAGGTTTAGTGCTATAGCTCCAATGATAAGCAAGCAGCCATCCAGGCCAAACAACACGATCAGCTCATTTTGAGCAGTGGCGTAGATGAAAGCTCCGACGCTTGTACCTGAATGAGCAGAGAAGACAAAAATTCAAAAATCCTTGAAAGGTTTCACCAAACTAGGGGTTTGAATTACTAAAAGTCTATCTAACTTTAAAGACAGACTTTGGCTGCAGGTCCTGCATAGCTGTATGTAATTCTCCTAATAAACCTTTAAAAATTTAGAATAACTCATCACCAAGCCTTACCACTGAGGTAAAATTCTCAGCCAGGTCAGATCTGGCCACTTGTAACCACTCCACTTGTCTACCTAAAACACTATTCTGCTTCGGCTACACTACAGATGTTTACCTCAGCTTCCTAAGGCTCCCAGTGGCACATACACGAAAGAAGTGAGCATGGTGAACTGGTGTTCACTCAGAGATCTCAGTGCAGAGGGAAGCGGTAGTACCTGTGGTGACAATGCCCAGGGCGAGGCCGCGTCTCTTGTCAAAGTACTGGCAGGTGATTGTCAACGTGGCTGAGAATACAAGACCGCAACCCAGACCTGAGGAAAGACAGAAATCTTTACGTGAGATTGGGTGCAACGGGGGCAAGCATTTTGTATTCTTGACACGCGCAGTGTCATGCATACATTTTATTGTATTCTGACAAGATCCAAGACCATAACTGTCTTTTTGACATCCAAGTAAATTAGTCTCTGGGGTGTTTATGTCTATGGCAGAATAGGTATGTCCTGTTTATGTCTACATATTAAATAACAAAGTTGGTTGTACTCTAGCATTGTCATTAGGTAGTTCCTTACCCACAACAATCCCATAGGAAAAGATGAGGAATTGGACATTAGGAGCAAAGGCACTGAGCATCAAGCCACCCGCCACCATTACGCCACTGAAGATCGTCACTGGGCGTGCTCCAAAGTTCTCCACGCAGGCACTGCAGATAGGACCTGAGGAGGAAGACGCAGAAAGAAAGACAGGCAAATAAAAACAGTCAGAAAAAGATATAAATGGGAAAAGTCGGTGTCAGAGGGATAATAAATAGTAAGCAAACAAAGGACACCCATGTTACATGCTGATTTATTTGTTGTGTTGTCAATATTAATAAAGCTTTTGCTTAAAAAAAAAACAAAAACAAAAAAAACCCATATCTGACAGAGCACTGCTGCCACTGACCATGACCCTGCCATATCACATTAGGTTCACACTGGCAACCTGTCAGAGGTGTCGTCACATTCCTCAAAAGGGTCTCAGATATTTATTTATATATTTAGAGAAGCATTGTGCTTGAACCCCAGCTTCGTTAAATTTAAATTTGAACAGGTTTTATGTCTCAATAAAGCTTTTTTCTCCCCTCTCGGTGACAATCTCTAGGTCTTTACTACTGCAGGACTGGGTGCAATTTGGTGACATTTAAGACAAAATCTTTCCTTTTTTTTTTTTTGACAGAACTGAAAACTCCCATATCCTGAATTTGCTTGAATCATGCATCATACGCTCTTTACTGACTCCCTCCCCTTCAAGACCCTGCTTCTGATTCCTTCCCCTGTAACTGAGAGGAGGAGAAAGAAGAAGAGGAGGAAGAGTGGGGTGGGGGTTAGCTGGAATTGTAGCGCTGCAGTAAGCTGACATCAGAGACACGTGACATGGACTTTTTCTATGCCTTAGGCCAGGTCTGTTTGGTTTTGATTCTCACCTCACTCCTGTTGAGGGAAACAAGAAGCAAGGAGCCATGTTGACACGCGAGCTCCGCGTGAGACAGAAATGTCAGCTGAAACCGTATCTATCACTTGTCCTGTTAGGTCATCACTCCCAGAGCCACATCCTCTTCCTCTATTAGAGTATGTCTTTCTTTTGCTGCACGAGTTCAAGCACGAGATGGAAGACAATTGTCAAATCTCTGCTTTCTCTCTATCTTATTCTTCATCTGCCTCTATTTTCTTCTGTCGGTGGTTAGATTAAGGGTTAACTGATTCTCCCACGTTCACAAAAAGGATGACTTGCACTTACTTCACTCTCAAGCAAAAATCAATAATAGCAACACTAATGATTCAGGAGATACAAATCAGCTGTGTACTTGTTATGCCTCTCTCACAATCTGTTGATTTATTGCAGTAAGCAAACTTTTCTATATTGTTTTAGTGATAGCTAAAATGCTTTTTTTTTTTACAATAGTCATTGTTCATATGTTGAAAAAGTGTTGTCTCTTCTCTGTTATCGTTGGCAGGATGCAGGGTAATGGCAGGCCATTAATACGATCTCTACACCAGCACACATCAACAAATTATTGTTCAAAATGATAGTAGTGCCAATGTACTCTTCAGCATAAAAATGCGATTAATGAAATAATATGGGCACAATGAGTTTAAGATTGCATACATGTGTGCTCTTTAACTGAACTGTCTAAGTTTATTACATTAATAATAACTGTCTGACTCTTACTCACTTGCTATCAATCCCACTCCTGCCACAAGAGAGCCCACCCAGGCGGTCATGCCCTTCCCCTCCTGAAAGGTGTGCAGCCACTCAGGGTACAGGACGCCCACCGACTGGGGCGACCCGTAAGCCAGGAGCTGGGCCATGAAGGAAGCTGCAACGATAGCCCATCCCCAGCCTCCATCCAGGACTTTAGCAGATGAAACCATGGTTGCTGATGTTATTGGTGCCCACTGGGATCTGCTGCAGCTTTAACAGTAGAGGGGTTACTGGGGGGGGGGGGGGGGGGGGGGGGGGGGGGGGGGGGGGGACAATAGTTGCAACTTTAACAACAAAATCATCCAACAAAATGATCTGCAAAACACAAGTACTATCCCTAGAAATGCACAAGCCTCCAAACAGTATACTTACTACTTTACCCTCAATGGGGGGAGGACTGCTGCAACACCTGGCCTGAACAGCCAGGCAGGAGACCTGTGTGAGGTCCTGAGCTCAGGGTGACTGC
This sequence comes from Xenentodon cancila, assembly GCA_014839995.1. Lineage (NCBI taxonomy): Eukaryota > Metazoa > Chordata > Actinopteri > Beloniformes > Belonidae > Xenentodon > Xenentodon cancila. The sequence goes on from CM026208.1 coordinate 9,890,933, forward strand.
AGCTTATCTGTGGTCGGCTGCCCTATTTGTTCCTTTCTCTGTAACCACACCTTGGAGGAGGAGAGATTGAGGCGGCCTTCGCTGCTAGGTGCCCCCCTTCCTACCTTTAACCTGTCCTTTTCATGATTCAGCTGTGATATGCTAATAAGAGACTTCTTTGTGCTGACCTCAAGTTTTTCAGACACCTTTCTTTATTAACTCGTACCCTATGGCAGCTCCGCTCATCACCACACCAGCATTAATCGCGTCTCATCACAGTGGATACGTTGGTTCAAAGCTCCTGAGATTTGTTTGCTGACTTTATGCTGCATGTTGACAGTAGCAAACTAGGTGTGGTATTTTCACTAAATTCTAGGACACTCTCAAGAAAAATCACAATGGCCTTATATGTACCAACATTCAATGTATGTCATAGTAATACATTGTCGGTGTTGATTACAAACGCACAGACATTGTTTTTCTATTATTTCACTTAAAAATAAAACCGCATGCGGCACTCACCTCAGCATCTACAACAGGAGCGAGCGCCTGCGGAGCTGCGCGCTCACCGACAACTTTCCATGCGGGATGAAAATGTCTCCTAACACATTTACAAATAACAACGACAACGCATCGCACACGGATGCCAGCCTTCCCGTGCTGCTGTCTACACAGTCTGTGCGTTAAGGTGGCGTTGTGCATCAGCAGTGCTCATTGTGCATCCGTTTCACAGAGCTTTGTAACCACAGTTAAAACCGGTTCAAAGCTGTTCTTGCTGGTCCAGCGGCAGCTGACGCGCAGACAGGGGAAGAGGAGCGCAGCTTCCTCATGCGCTCCGAGTGCAGCACAAACACACGACGCCTCTTTCCGCGTTCAGTTTGCTGCGTTTGTGTTTTAACGCCCTTTGCAGACTTATTCACCATATCTAACATCTGTAAACATTTAGTTGAAAGCCGAGCGTGCTTACACACAGTCCGATGCATAAACACAAACCTGTTTATCTTTCTTCTCTTTCTCTGAACAGCGATGGTGACGAGATTTAAAGTAAAAATTTAGGGGAAAAAGGAGCCCGCTGTCAACTAATGTGTTGGTATAGTAACATTGTTAATATTGCCAACAGTCCGGTCTGAACCAGTTGGATGGTAATAATATCCCACTGCACCAGCAGGGCGAAGACACGTCTCTACTGTGGCGCGATTGAAAGATAACATGTGTAAAACTTTTGATTTAAGTCACTATTGATGCCCTATCTATAATGATAGCCTAAATATCACGTACAATGCACGGCTGGCTATGGAAATATAAAGAAAAAAGAGCAGCACTACACATGATGCAACACCTGGACACATTATAATATAATCTTGTTATAACTGAGATAGGTGACTCCAAGATAATATTAGGTTACACACAGTTGCAGCATATTTCAGCGGCTTACAAAATGTAACAACGTATAGCGCACTATATGGGAACCAGTGGGTTAAAGGGTCTATAATTTTCGGTTCTCTAATTTATGTAACTCAAACTCTGTCTAGTGCCCCAAAAGCACATACGCAGCTGAAAATGTTTAAGTGACACAGGCTACTAATAAATAAACGAATAAAATAATGAATTGGTAAAGGAAATAAAATAAAATGAAACGTGCTCTTTCCCGTTTCTCGTTCAATCTATCAGTCATGCCAGACGGTGTGACAACAGGAAGTAAGTTGCTCTTTACCACACTGCAAGAACATCATAAAACCATATCACCTGTGTGACTGTCCCCATTCTCATAACCTCAGGTCACTATGGAACCTTGTCAGACTCGGCAACACTAAAAGGACGGTGGAAAATAAAAGTGAGAGAAAGTGGGAGAAAGAATTTATAAGAAAGTGGACTTGAAAGGTGAGAGGTGCCAAGGAGAAGCAGAGTAGAATTTGGGAGTGATCAAAGAAACACTAAAAGAAAAAGAGGTTTTCACACCAAGTGAAGATAAAATTCTTCACAAACTTTGCCCCCCCCTCCCCCATATAAATTAGATCTGCTGCCAGGAAAGGGCGTTATTCTGAGGACTTAGACTTCATAATCTCCCTCTGCCTGAAAAATTAAGAGGGAAAAAAAAGAACAAGGGGAGTGGATTTAATTGTACTCTACATTGGCATTACACTGACAGGCTGCTCCAGACCAGTTTCCACTAGATATTGCGCACGCAGGGGGCAGAGTGTAAGAATCTGATGGCGTTTGGATGATGACTTATTAACTGATGCTGGAATGAATGTTAAGTCTTTGTTTTTTTATGCACCATCAAATGTGGGTTAATGCAGTGCAAACCTGTCCAGTCACGAAGCAGAAAAGTATATTTCGGCTTTGTAATACCACTTCCAAGCTATCGCAGCAATAATATAAACTATAATTTTGATACAAAAATAATTTGAAAACTAAATATACTTGTGGCTGTTGACCTGAATAATAAATACTGGGCCAGAAAACTGTAAAATTCTAGGATAAAGATACTGTTTATTGGCATTTTTGCCACACAAACTTTAAATTATAGCAAAGTTTTAACTTAAAACTGTTTTGTTTTTGATATTCCGGGTAATAGTGTACAGTTGACCCACTACTACTTTAAAGACAGCAGGGAAGACTGGGTTGGGAAGTGAGCAGAAGTGCTGCAGCCTTATAGTATTTTGACCATATATTACATAAGATTTCAGGAAATTGTCACCTTTTGATTAGACAGCAGAATATGCCTCCATTAAACCTTGTACAGTAAAGATGTATGAGAACTGTGTGGAAAAAAATTTAAACTGGTCTTGACTGCTTAGCCTATGCACATTCCCAGCAGTTGTACATGAGCTGACCTGATATTTTGAATTTTTTATTTTTTTTCTTGTCCAGAACTTTTGTGACACCTGAGAAGCCGCAGCCCGCTGTTCTCTGCCGTAAGAGGCTTGGCAGGTGTAAGCATGCACAGTCACCCTGCAGTCTGGATAAATCTCCCTTGATCTGGCTGCCTAGCTCCACAGATCTGCTAAGGTGAAAGGCCACCCAGAGCTTCCAGCCTAGATTCCTGCTTGGATTAGGTTAGGTTGCTGAGCGAACACTGCAACACGGCAGGGAAGCACAGGACACACATCAGCCATATCAGAACTCTCAGCAAGTCTTTACACAAAGATATACTCATGTTATGCTTAAGAGTTGCGAGTATTTTCTGTCGGGTTTAAACGGACTGTACGTGTGTGTGGTGTCAATGAGCTGCAGTTACCTATAATGACCTAATGGAAGCCTAATGTGTTCTGCGGGCCAGGATTCTCCTCCCACCTCCTGTTATTGCACCCACATTACAAAGGTTTACCATGTTAAATGATCCTGGAATGATTGACTTATGGAAACCACTCCAGTATCCAGTCTGGACCGGTTAAAACCACAACTATGTGAAAATTAGATAAGAGGCACAGAAGAATCAAGATTCAGTGGAACTGCTGTGAGAGAACTTCACACGGCCTAGTTGCATAATAGATTCAGGGACCATTTTGGTCCTCAGCAGAGTAAAACTTTAAACTGATCTCATAACGCCACACTAAAGCCCCCACATGTCGATGAGTTTTTACTAAAAAAAAAAAAAAAAAAAAAAATTTGTTTACCCTTTTTGTTTCAGCACCATTAAGATTACTAGAATTTCATGCAGGTATGTTTATCCCTTTGCAAATTAAACATACATGTTAGAGTGCAAAACACAAATGCTTACCCGTTTAAAATGCACTGAGAAGGTTCCCGTCATGATGGATTACTGGTAATGTCTACGAATAAGTGAAACATCCTTAAATGGAATAAGGGAATTTTCCTTATATAGGAATTAATATTTTGGTACCATCAGGAGTTGTGGGCTTTGATGGTGCAAATTTATTTAAGGCACAAACACTTTCCATGTACTACTGTTGGGGTATGATTGGATGCATAATTTTCACATTAAAAACTTCCAGTATATCTAAACACACATTAAGATAATTGTCAAATGGGAGCCTGTACAGATGCTGGGGTCTGTTAAATTCAACGAGGCCATCAATACATAGGTTGTCATCAATGAAAAAAACAAAATAAAAGCACTGCTTTCCAGGTTTGCTGCAAACGCTCATTTCTCATATAACAAAAGAGCAACATTTCCATTAAATTGACAATTAAAAACAGGTGTCATCATCTCAAGAGCTTTAATCATACATAGAAATTTAGTTCAACAGTACCATTCAATTAGAATGTTTTAGCAGTATGTATATTTAGTGTAAAGAGCATTCTTTTTTTTTTCTGATGAGGAATATTCATTAGAATGAAAGAAGCTTTCAGAAATACACCAGAGAGAGATCAGAGAAGAGACAAAGTACATGACTAAGTTGTAACACCTCAGACTATATTTCTTTAAACACCCCAAAAGGCGACATTTATCTGTGGTTTATGTACCAGTGTCCATCCTCATCAACACCCCCCCCCCCCCCCCCCCCCCCCCCCCCCCCCCATGTTTCAGGAGAGCCAAGCAGCACAGCTCTGACTGTTCTCAGAAACCAAAATAAAGGCTGCAAGCTCTGTTTAATCAATGCCCTATAATGGAGAAATTCCAAGCAGTTTTCTATGACACTTTTTAATCAAAGCCATGATAAACTTGGGGTTGGGGTGAATTATTGACACTGCTTCAAAGACAAAAAGGGTGAGCTGGAGTGGAGAACATTACTGCTATTGAGTGTCATATTATAGGCATGAAAAGAATTGACCATCTATCAAACCACTTCTGTAAGCATACATCCGTCCAGTGATCCAAACATCCAACCTATCATGAAACGCCACCACAAAACATACTGAGACTGTGCTGTTTGTGCTATTTTAGAAGCGCCACAACAACAATTCCAACCAGCTAAAGTCCCAACCAAAGAAAAAAAAAAAAAAGAAAAAGAAGGTAGAACAAATAATTATCCTACAAATCCCAGAAGCAATTATTTTCAAGTCCATCCATTCCTTTTAAGAGTAGTTAAGTAACGCCACATGAGGATTTGGCAGGCGGCTTCCTTTCATCAAGGCCGAGGTGCCATCTTGTTTCTTTTCCCCATAAACCTTTTGAAGCTGAGTCATTTGCGGACTTTGTTAAGAGTAGGACACTTCACTTCCAGAGCTGGTAATGACGGAAGTTGCTGCGGTAGCATCGTGGCATTCAGTGGGCGCACTCGTGCAAAGACAGAGACCATGGGTGGCGTTAAGGCTGGGAGGGAGGCTGCTGTGGTGGTGCTGCTGCTGCGTGTTGTGACATGGCTGCTGGGGAGGACATAGACTGAACCATGGGCTGGGCTGGCGGGGGGAGTGGAGGCGGAGCCTGCTGGGCCCCAGAGTGTGTGTTGGGAGAAGGTGGGGGTGTTGGACGTTTGAATTTGTCAGGACTGGTGCTTCTTCTCGGGGAGGGCCTCTGTTCAGAGAGAGAAAGAAAGAAATAAGCCTCAACTCAAAACAGAACATGATGGTATCATCCTAGAAATTTTAAACAACAAACTGAGGTGAGTTGCCAAACTGAGCATGACTGAAAAAGCCATTCGATTTAGGCTACTGAAGTTAGAAGTTAATCTAAAATAAAAAAGAACTTGTAAATCATTGTTTCCCTCTAAACAATTCAAAGAAAACCAGATGTGAGAATGAGAAAGTTACTCTTCTTAGTTACATTTCTCTCACTGAGCCACCGGTCATAATCTGACACTGCAAATGTAGTCAAACAAATGATAAAAGCAGAGAGGGAAAAGAAAGCGGTTTAGGCCAAAAAAATTAATCTGTCTGAGATCCTCGGCTCCAAGTTATTTCCAAGTTCAACTCTTGGGTGGGCTAGGAGGTGATGGAGGCATGTGACATGAGCTCTGCACCATCCACAAGAGAATATGAGTGGATATCGGGCACGAGAGACAGAGAGAGCACTGGAGAGGAGTATACTGTGGTACCACACACAGAGCAGTGGTTTAACAAGAGGGAGACAAAACCAGCAGTACACTAAACTTATTATTTAATACCTTTTGCACTGAAGGAGTTCGCCTTACTTGTAGCTTGGGAAATGTGCATTCAAACATTTGTGTGTGAGGAACCAACTTGAAAGATGTGAGCGTCACACCATCGTACTTGTGAAGTAACTCAAAAACCTCAGCAGGCTGACAACTAAGCTGATGTCATCTCCTGATTCAGTTAATGCTCAAGTCAGAGTGACCTAAATATTAGACAATGGCAGTACTCCAAAGAAGAAGAGGGAGTGAGCCATTTCATAACCAGGGAGTAATGAGTGAGGACAGAATAGTCAGGTCAAACAGAGCTCTTTTTCCACACCTTTGATTCACAACTGTGTTCAGTCTGGTTGAAAACCAACACATCATCATGTAGAACTACAGACTGGGTACTGTTGCCTGTGCTCAAAGGGGCCAAAAAACATGTTATGTTACACCCAAAAGGATGGGGTGTGTACTATTAACAATATATGATGCATTTGCATGTTTACTTGTGGGCAAGCTTGAAAATTTAACAAAAAAGGATGAGAAGAACATGCAACTAAGTGAATAATTCTGCACATCTGTTCTGAACAAAATATATACTGACAAGAGAAATAAGATTAAAAGAAATAAAGTGAACATTTTTCTAAACCATTATAACTTGAGCTATAACTTCACGCTTACAATTGTACATGATAATAATTCTTAATTGTTTATTCCCATTTTGACGAACAAAATGAACAATTGAGATTAATGTGTAGGTAGAGCTCACTTACTGTTACGGCATGAGAACTTCCGTGGATGTGCAGGGCAGGGGTGTTGTAGTGGGAAATTGCAGCTCTGGACAGTGTAGCTGGAGGAGTAAAACCAACTGTGTGAGTCCCATATGAGAGACCTGTTTTTTGGGGTTTTTTTTTTTTAAGTGAAAGACAAGAAGTGGGGTTATAACTCAAATGAGGCACAAAATTGTCACTCTGATCTGTTGCGAAGAGTATCACCTGAACCAAATACATTACTCAAATTCAAAAAAACACTCCCCCACCCCTTTAAATAGGGATAGTTACATCATCCCCTCCTCTGACTTGTTTATTATTTTTCCTGAGCACTGGATGAAAACTTGAAGCAATTTTTAAAAATTAAACTTCGATTTCTGCTTTTGCTTTAAACACAATGAGGAAAAACTTGTGTATGTGCTCTACTGTGATGAAAATAGTCTGTCGAGTGGCAGAACCTTGCTTCTTAATTAAAAAATATCAACATAGACAACATGTATGTTGCTAAGCAACTACATTAACTAATCTACCCTAAAAGAATTTCTTAGGGAAATATGCATTAAAAAGTAAAGCAGAAGTAAAATTCTCAATCAACAGGTAAGTATTAATATCATATAAGATTAAACATATTTTGACAGAATAGCCAAATAAAATATGAAGTAAGAAATAGGACAACATGTTGCAGTAGTTGCACATAATAACACATAATGCAACTGTTGTGACACAAACAAAGGTTTTCTGTAAGCTTAAGTTGCATCCACCAGCATCAAATCTGCCAATGTTGTTGTTCTGCACACACCAGGTGCTATAGGTTGGCTCGAGCTGGGATGTGAGTGTGAGTGTGTGTGTGTGTGTGTGTGTGTGTGTGTGTGTGTGTGTGTGTGTGTGTGTGTGTTTGTAGAGGATCGGGCTAACCGTCGACACAAACAAAGCTTGTGTGAAAGCTTAAGTTGCTTCAACTGACATCAAATGTGCCATTGTTGTGTTGCACGTACCAGGTGATATGGGTCGGCTCGAGCTCGGGGAGGGGGTGTAGGGGATCGGGCTGGACACAGTCCTCGCTCGCAAACCTTGTGCAGACATCTCATTGAAGTACCTGATGAGAGACAAGATGAACGCTTTGTTCAAATTCTTTTTATTTATTTGAAGATTGTGATATAAAAAACATAGTCCTTTAATTTCATTTGTTATCTGCATGAATCATGTTTGTATGCCCGCATGTTGCAACGTCAAAAAGGCTACCACACCCTTTACTTGATACGGGGGTGTCGCAGAATAAGATACCCAAACAAGTGCTGAAAGAAAATTGTGTAAGTGTTTTTTAGGATGTTTAATCTTTGATGCCATTTGTTGCTCACTTTTACAGAATGTTACAGAACTCCACTATGTAAGTGCAATCGGGGGGGGGGGGGGGGGGGGGGGGGGGACAACAAAACTTTAGCTAAATATTTGGCTTCAGTGTCCCAATAATCTGGTTTCTCTTAAGTTACATTCAAAATAAAATAACCGATGAATCCACTGACATATTTACATAGCCTTTCATGATGTGATAATCCGTCTCACAGAATGCAGCGTCCTTTACCTCTCATCGTCCATCTCAAGACTGGATTCACTCTCTGACAATTGTCTGCACAGGGCCTCCCGGCGCTCCATTTCTCTCTGAAGCTTTCTCTGCAGCCGGATGTTCTCCTCTCTCATCTGACGTTCCTCCTCTATGTACTGAGCCCGCTTCTCTGTGTCTAGTTGAAGACACAAATGAGATCAGATTCGTATTGTTTCTATTATATTCTCAGATAACATCTGCATCACCAGATAGCGAGTTACAATTGCAGCACGTGTATTTGGGGATGGGATGGGATCCCCGTCAACAACCAATTAAAAAAAAAAAAAAAAAAAAAAAAAAAAATATCAAAAGGCTTTTACCTGTATATGTTCACATACAGCTATGGCCTCACATATGTAACCTAATCTGTGAAATACGATCTTCTTGTTGCATCAACTTTGATAAGTAGGTCAATGCCATTCTTGAGTAGATTATGAGACAGTCAGTGAGGAACAATGAGGCATCTGGTTGCTTGACTCAGCTTTTCAACGCCTGTGTGTTAGACGTTGAGCTTGCATCTCCCTCTAGTGGAACCAAAGCACAATCGTTACGTACAACGACACTGCCAGGAGTTTAAGTCAACGACCACCAATTAATTTAAAATTAAGTTTGAAGAACCAAACCGCTAAAAATATTCTAAAAATAACCGCTAAAAATGAAAATCTAAACAAAAATTTTGTTGAGAACACTGACTTTTGTCTCGGTTTTTTGGAAACAATTATACAACACATACAGATGTTGGGAATGATATTTGTAAGGATTCTGTTGTATTTAGGTTTAATACAGCCAGGTTACTGTATTTTCTGTTTGTATGATAAAGAGCCTGAAAATTAAATTTGGCTATCAGTGAGGCTGTGAGTGGCCAAGATGTTTTGACCAGAAAGGTTGTCAAAAAGTGGAAGACAATATTATTAAAAAACAAGTGAAATCATCAATTTCACATCTCTGGTTTCATGGTAATAACCTAATAAAAACTAGCTTACTAATTATTCCATCTATACTTTCTCCATGCCAGTTGTCTATATTTTTAATGGTTACAGGGGAAACAGTAAATAAATAATAAAAATGGAATTTTCATATACAGAAACGTTTTTTTAAAAGTCCAAGCAAGTGTAACATTGAGATCTACGCCCTAATCGCCAAGCAGATTGTGAAACAGTCTCTGGAAAGCAATAGTTTGAAAGTTTTCACTGAGAACAAAAAAAATTAAGACAAGTTATTGAGGAACCAAAACCTAACTGTTTTGTTCAACGAACTCATCACCCTGCAGAACATGGTCAATGTTGTGTATCCAACGCAGACCAAGAGGACAACAACAAAGCCAGAGCACGCAGACTGCAGGCGCCCCTATGCCCCAGTGTTGATTCAGTTCATGTATAATGTTTATTACAGTTCTAAAAACAAAATCTTTAAGTAAGATCTTCAAATGCAATCAAGGCATCTACTGACTAAATAAAAAAAATTACAATACAAAGGTGAGACAGAGAACTGGGTACCAACTTTAAATGGTTGAAAGTAAATAAACCGTGCTTTAAAAAGAAATAGAAAAAAAAAATTTGTTGTTGACAACTGTCCAGATCTTCGTACCAAGGAGATGACAAAGACGTAAACTATATCAGTGAGAGCAAAGCAAGAAAGTATCCTGTTTGGTCTAGTCGATGTAAAACAAGACGAGCCTTGGAGTTGAATAAATACTCCTGTCCGTTTATCTGAGGATTCTTTTTAACAATCGCATCCATATTCAACACTTGGAGTCATCTCTTGGATCATATTACAAGATGAGGACACACTTACGCTGCAGCTCAGTGGTGCGCAGGCTTTTCTTAAGTCTCTCCACCTCATTCTTCAGGAAGCGGATATGCCGCATCATGTTCTCTGGTGAGTCTATCTCCATGGAAACATCTCTTGGGGAGGGCGGAGCGGATACAGGCTGGTCCAACTTCTCCTGAAGGATTCTAGTCAAGACAACCAACGAAATAGGATTCTAATGTTAATGAAATGATGAATACGATGCCAAGCTTTTTATATTTCCACTTTGGTCAAATTGTGGAGCTTTTAGAAATCAACATTTCCAAAGAAAATCTGAGGCTCAAAACAAAAAATAAAATTCTAAAATACGATTTAAATTTTAAAAAAAGCCCATGTAAAGTATACCTGCAATTAATCAGTTAGACAGTAATGCCATGTCCACACAAACATTGACATTTTCTGAACCTCAAGTCCCACAGGACACTGAATTGCCCCCATTCCAGTTGATGGGTGGTCCCTCGGCACGCACCATGGAGCGGTTTGGAAGCGTACCAGAGGTAACCATTCGCTCTGCTTCACTAAAAATATTCTTCAACTCTACTTTGCTTGCTGGACCACTGCTCAACCATGTAAATTTACACACAACAGATTAAGCTGGCAGAAAGCAAGACATGAAAATGTATAGAAAAATTAGGTGAATTTCATACTATAACACCACCAGTGGGCTTCAACTCGTACATGGACATCAGCTTAACCTATGGATGTAAACCATGTCGGCAAACAATTCACAGGGTTTTAGAAAAGATTTAAACGTGCAAGACATGCAAAGTCGCAGAATGGATAAATTGTCAAAGTGACCTACATCTTCATGCATGTTTAAATAGAGGCATATAGTTTGTTTTTAAACAACAGCTGTGGATGTGCTATGAAATAGTCCACACGGTATATTAATTCACCTTTTCTCAGCCTCCAGTTTGTCCATCCGCTTCCACAGTCTGTTGACCAAGGCTTCTTGTTCTTGCTCTAATGTGTTCTCAAGGTCAATCTTCTCCCGCCTCAACTGTGAAACACAGAAAAGCAAAGTATCAGTCACCAATCTTAAATACCTCGACTCTGCCAAGCACTGACAACACCTCGCAAACAGACTTCAAACTCAAGGTCCTCAAGATAAGCTTCATTTTCGTAGTTACCATTCCTGAGCTGTGGCGATATAGAACTCTATAAAAGGATTGTTAGTGCAGCTATTTTGTTTCCAGTTCACAAAGACCTAAGAACAAGCCATCTATGCGTCTGCTTTTTTTTTTTTTTTTTTTTTTTTTAATTGTTTTTGGAACCAGTAATTTTAAGAAGCCATGTCATTTGAATTATCGACTAGTGTTAAAATTGCACAGCGGCTTTTACATTGTGACGTCCAATTTAAAAATCAAGCTCATTCATGTGAAAACCAGGCAAACATGAAAAACAAAACAGTACCCGTGAGAGCAAAAACTATTTAGAGGAAGCATTTTTGCACTGAGAGCACAAAGACGTTGAGCAGAGAAGTATTCATGCCTACAGCTTATGCACAAACGTGGTTATGCGAGCACACAGTGGTGATGAACATGTTTGACCCATCGCAACTGTAACTGGCTTGTGATGTTGATTTGAAACACTTTACAAATGCCAGATATTGTCCGACAGCTCCTTTCCCGTCTGATGTGCCCTCGTTATCAAAGCCACTTCACAAGATAGACTGAATACTGGAGAATCTCCCCTTCTGGAGACTCGGTTAGCTGAAAGTGGAGTGGTGCAGGACATTTTTTAGGTTTGGCTGGTCCTGCGACTTATATATATTAATGTATATAATTTCACAAGGTCATAAATGTTAATTCACACTGACCGACGTGACCAAGGACTAAACATTTCCTACAGCCGTGAGAGGGCGCTCCAGGCTTGTGAGGATTCAGTGACGTGAATGAGATCGAGAGTTTGGTAAACTTGCTTGTTGGACCCGCGAGCTTGGTTGTTAATTCTGCCCAATCAGCCTCCCAGGTATGTTCTTTATCCTACCGTGTAGCTGAATAACCGTTAATGTGTAACGTTAACATACCGGACACCTACTCAGCCTGTTCTTTATTGTACCGTTTTTATAACTTGCCTTTCCAGATTTCTGTTCTTGGTTTTGGACAATTATAAGCACATTGACATGGTTGGAAAGCTGTTAATAAAACATGAAAAATCAAAAAGCCACAGTCTCTCGTATTAAACAACAGTTATGTCAGCAGCAAAGCCAACTCCGAGACTGAAGTCATCACTGTGTCAAAGTGTCCATGTAAATAATGGATTTACATGGACACTTTTATCATTTCTGTTGGCTCAAATAAAAACGACAGACAATAAAAGGTTTTGAACTTTGAACACCGATCCAGATCATACCATTAAAAAAAAAAAAAAAAAAAAAAAAAAAAAAAAAAAAAGCACGAAACGAAAATGTAAAAAAAGTTAACTCTACCTGCAATACTAGTTTGTTTTGTTTCAGTTAGCGGGATTATTTTCACTGTTGGTTTAAGTTTTAGTCTTGGTTAATAAAAAAAACCTAAAAGACCGATTGCGTTTGTTGTCTGATACACCTTTTTGATTCACCTCGGTCAGGAGATTTATCTCGAGCCTTGATATGTTCGTTTCACATACTGGTGTGACTTTTTCGTGAATTTTTATTCATGTAAAGCTTTTAATTAATAAGCCTTCTCTTTTTACCAGGGTGTCGTGCCGGCATCGTGCCAGCTGCTTTTTTCTCGCGCTTGCAATTCAGCTGTAACATATTTAATTCCCAGTGAACTAAAATTAGCTTTCTGGTGCAATAATGTAACCAGATGTGTGCATAAATTTCTTCCAGAGGCACGAGAACATTTTTATGATGTTGTCTGGGTTGTGATGCCTATACTTTCAAATGTGATCTAAAGAATGTGATGGATAAACCTCAACAGCTACAAAACAAAATTTACATTGTATATTACATAATTAAAAACTGCTGTGAATTACAAAAGGAAAGATACATATCGAACCACACTGTTATGCAGTCATTTTATTGCCAACAAGTTCAGATACCGCTTAACTTAGGAGTCTGTTGATGCTTGATTAAATAGTTGTCATGCTCAGCTTGGACCTTGGAAACCATCAGGTTAACAAACTGTACTATTTATCACCACTCATATACTATCCCTTTATATCAAGCTTAAGTGTCTTTTTGCTTTAAAAATGGACAAATAAGTTACTCATTTTTTTTTTTTAATTTTGAGTTGAAAATTATCTGGAAATATAGTTGGGCCTTAAATCTTATATACCTTGATAATCAAAATTAACTGCTCAACCCAAAAAAAAAACATTTTTTTTTTCCAACAGTTTTGTTTGCAACCAGTCAATGTCACTATTTTCTGCAATAGGCTGTTGTGAATCAACACTTTGTCATGCCATGGTTCCTTTGGGTTCAGGTTCAAAAAGGAAGTGGTATGTTGGTCACAGATTAAATGTATTCAATTTCAATACCACATCCAAAAGCCTGGTTATGAATACTACTTTTATACTTCTAGTAAAAATATAGCTACTTGCATAACAGTACTGTATTTCTATTACCCGTACAATCGCCCCTGCTAAGTAATGATGAGAAATAATGCTATTGTTCCTATTGTTACAGAGTGCCTCACAATTAATAGTTAAAAACAGTGCAAACACTGTCACAATTTTCCTCAATATCAGTAAAACAGCATGGTAGAGTGAAACTTCTACTGACCAAATGCTTACATTACAGGTTGTGTGAGTGATATTACTACAGAGACAACGTTTAAAATAATTTAATACTTTTGTAGTTGTTGCTGCCACCATAGCCTGCTAGACTGTAAACAAGAAATTATCCAATCAGAGAAGAAACCAAACCGAGTCGCCTCCTGTGTCTCATAACGCCAACTGATCGTGTGTAGCATTGCTTATGCAGCCCTATATGAGCCCACAGTGCACGAGTGAACGCTCACAAGCACAGTTACACGATTGGGAATTCTGTTACATACACTCCTACTAAGGAAATGCTGCCCTTCCATGATAACGTTCCACTTGTAGGTAACATTCAATGTGCTCATTTTTGACATGAAAGAATTTTTTAAACAAGTTTTTAACTTTTCATAGAAATGTAACCATGTGTGCAAATGTGACACCATATTAGACAAGCACTACTATGACACATTTATTAATGTGTGTTTAAAAAAAAAAAAACAACATATATATTACATATGTTCAATAGGCTGAAGTGACAAAATCAGCAAAAGACATAAAATAATTTTGTGAGTTAGTTTGGGGTTGTCTCAGTCTGAAAATATGTCTTTCAGAGAGTCAAAGTGTTCAGGATATTGCGACATGTTTATCCACAACCACATTCAGATGCCACCTCGGAAGTGGGTAGTGTAAAGCTCTAACACCGATTTCAAATAACATCTTGCAAAGAAGGGGGTTTTGCTTGTGACAATAGGTTCCTCCCCTAAAATCAGCTGTGCTGAACATAGTGTCGCACCGTTGTTTTGCTGAGGTTTATTGGTCAAATAATGTCACAAACATTTCACCAAAACCTCAGAAAAGTATCTGCTTAAAAATAAAAAATACAAAATCTGCTACCAAAATAAACCTACCTGTTCCAGAGTTAGCTGCTTTGAGATGGTTTCATTCTCCATTTTTTTGATCTTTTTCATGAGCTTGTTAACCTGGAACTCTTGCTCCTGCTCCAAGTGCTGCTCCAACTCTGCCTTCTCATGCTGAAGCTAAGATGGACAAAAAAAATAAAGTGAGAAGTGAATGAGCAGAAGAAAGGACGATGAGAGTATTTATACATTTAAGTGATGGGAGAGTAGCCAAAGCTCTGGAAGAGACAGACAGTGATCAGTAATCTAGATTCATTATTTTACATGATCAAACATCAGTGTCAGATCTGAGAATTGAGCCTACATGCTGAAGAAAGAGTCATGAGAAAAACAAAGTATACCTACTTTCATTATTATGGTTCTATGTATTGGACATAAAAACTAAGAAAACACACAATTCTTAAGTGATTTACTACCTCACATAATAAAAACAATAAATACAACCACATAAATGTCACAATCAGGTCTTTCAAAGCCAGTATTGAATGTTTAATTGCAACCGGACAACTGCTCAGCTGTGGAAACGCGTGTCCGCCGGTAGCTCGCAGTGATCAGGTACCTGTGTAGCTGTGACACGCAGCTGAAAGAACATGACAGGCGATTGCTGACTTTGACTAGCTGAAAATCCAAAAACGCCTCTCTGTATAGCTTCCATAAACAGAAGTTAATGAATGGATAAATACAAACAAATTAATTATCAGTTGCTGCTCTATGGATAAGCAATTTTTTTAAAGAAAAACATTACCCTTTATATGATGACTGTACACACATCCAAAGGCTTATGGCTTGTTTGGATGCAGCTCTGTAAAGCTGCACTACCATGTCATTTTTCCTATTTCTTACAAGTTAGTCAAACTTTAAAATCTTTTTCTAAACTGCAGTATCTTAAATTTCAATATTTAATATGCCAACTAATGCCTGTATAGTCTGCTGTATTCAAAAACATGTCATACTTCTCAAAGTTGAACCTTACCAGATTGACAGACGCTTTTGCTTATCTAAAACCACTGCTGATGTATTTCCACCTTGGCATCATATTTGTAAACATCTCCATGCTCCACAACCCCAAAATGTCATAGCAGTGCTGACAAATGCTTATCTTCAGTTAAGTGCATTTAAGATGCAGCGCCTGGCTGCTTCGTACCCTCTCAAGTCCTATGGAGTCAGTGTGCACTTAGTTCATCTAACACTGCATGTGCCTTTTAGCTTAGTTATGAAAAAGAGGGCATATTCTTTTTGTTATAACTGTACAAAAATGATGCATAAAGAAACTATTTTATAGAATTCAGGGGTAAAGTTACCAGGAAAAAAAACCAAGTATGAAATAATGATATGGTAGTCACAGAACGTTGGCAAGACACAAGTAGAGAAACGGGTGTGGACCAGCACTGAGTCAACATGGAACATCTCTGGGATGGATTACATAAGTGATTACTCATTAAGGAGAAAAGGAGATTAACTCATCTATAGGAAAAAGCTTGAGAGGGGAAAAATAACCATTTCCTTTACGCTCCAAGAGAAATTACTAAACGACTAAGACTCTGAGGTTTACAATAACTCATAACTACATTTTATAAGAGTGCTCTGCAGTATCCTGAATAAAAAAAAAAAAAGTTACCAAGTTTAGACACACCCAAACATTTTAAAATGAACACACAATTTTTATTTCAACAGTGGAACTCCCAATCCCCTGTGCTGTGTGGTAAGTGGCATCTGTAGTTTTCTTCTCAGAAAAAGGCTTTTGTCAACATGTATAATCTGCTTCACAGAAATACCTTAAATTCTATAATATTTTATGATAAATAACTATCATTCAGCTGTCTCCACAATGAGTTTTTCATCACACGAGAAAGAGTTCAGCTCAAATGTTTCAGACTTGCACTTTTCCATTAACCAGACGGAAACTGAAAAGGTTGGCGTCATGTCTGGATAAGCGCTCCGGTATTTTTCCTGAACACTTTGCAATGGCAGTGTGACTAGGTCGGGTGATATGTGTGTATCACTTTTCAACACAAGTATAAACTGCAACAGTCACATGAAGGAACAGGCATCCATATTACCAGGCGTATATGATCAGCTGAAGATGAATCTGACATTGTAAATGTTAACTAAACAACAGTGCGGTTCAAATATTCCTCCTCCATAGTTTTACCTAGAATAATTGCTGCAGCGCCCACTCATTTAATTCAATTTTTTTTTTACCCTTTAAGCCAAAAGTAAAAGACTAAACTGTGATTAAAACCATTTCAGCTGCATCTGAAGCTCATTCACACTGATTCTATAAGAATATTTTCTGTTTTTAATCAACCAGATTTTAATACTGTGCACCGTGCTTATTAGCTTGATATGAATTGTCATAGAGAAAAGATCTGTTATAAGAGAACTGCAGCTCTAGAAGAACCTGAGTTTTGTGTGGTGCTGCAGTGATGACAGTGGAAACTATGTCTACAGGTCAAGTAAAAGACCACACTTTCTCTCAAGTTGATTACACTACTTCAACAGCATAGTTATATTACATAGTATAATGTTGGTTAAGCTTAAACATTTAGAAAAAGATATCTGCAGCTGTTTCTATTCACCACCAATATACTTTACAGGGCCATTGCATGTTTAACACACTAATATGAATTGTACTGCCAATACATGACTTGAGAAAACTAAGATTTCCTGCAGACATACTTCTGGATGTAGTGTACAGTGTTACAACTGGATAATACTGCATGTGCATTGTGGTGCTTTCAATCACATGCACATTTGTGTCACAACAAAGCACGAGAAACATTAATTGAAATGTGATACAATGTCTTACTGATTGCTACTGAATTAACAGATTGATTAAGCAATTAATGTTACACATATCTAAAACGGTTTTAGAATGCATATGACAATGGTAACCTGCAGAAACATCAGGGATGGACTTTAAAATCTCCTTGTTCTGTTCTGTTGAGTTCGTGTTGAGTTCAACATATATGCATGTTGCAGTGGTATCATATTCCACTTGGAGTCTGCTGTACTTCAAGTACCAAAACCAGAACAGCAGTAATTTGACATTGGGGATGAGTGTCATAACATTGCAGACAGCTATCTTCAATCCAACAACCAATGACTGCATCTAATTAAAAATTAGAAATTAATAGAGTTTAAATTGTACAACTGCAGAAAGTGAATAACTATTTTGATATAGTGATTGCACATAGCAGTATTATTCAAACCTGGTCCCGGGCCCACTGTCCTCTGTGTTTTAGATGTGGCTCTGGTCCATCACACTTCTGATTTAAACGACTGGATCACTGTCAGCTTGTCCTCAAAGTGTACACAAGTCTCTCAATCATCTAAATATTTGAGCCAAGTGTGTTAGAGCGGAGCAACATCTAAAACATGCAAGACAATGGAGCCTAAATGACCAGTGTTGAAGAACACTGGTATATAGTGTCATATCTGCTTGGAGGTTGGACTCGGCAACATGTTGCAAGTCCAACACATGTATCAAGCATTAGACTTAAGCAATCCACATTTTTTCACACACACTCACTCCCAGCAGTTAAAAAGGACAGAGCAAACACCACAGTGCAGCACCAGCAAGTTACTCTATTACTATGAGGAAACCCACTGCATTCAAGTTCAAAAGTTAATCGTTTACCAAATGAAATTCTCAAGGCTGACCGTTCAATTAGCAAAAATCCCTAAGTGATGGAGTCCAAGTGCTGTTTAGGAATACTGCTCCAACTGCCCAACCCTATAGGGACTGTATAAATTGCCCCATTTACAACCATATCTATAGTAAAAATAATGGATAAACCTTTTTTCATAATTAAATATTCCTTGCTTTTTCTTTAAGTAGGTAAACTTGTATTTGTGTATTATAAGATAATTGTAGAGTGCACACAAATGACAGGTCAGCAAGTCCGCTGAATATGAGGCACCGATTCAACATCACTAAGCCACTGCATTATCTGGCTTTTTTCTTTTAAACAAAACAGGGACTAGATGATTAAAAAAAAAAATGTAAACAATTATGTGCGTATTAACAATTGTAATTAGTCAAAGAAAATTCTTTGGGCAAGTGACAGATACAAGCTTGCTTTATGTTTAGTGAGAACCAAGATGACAACCAAAGCCCTGATAAATACATCTGTATGACCTTAAGCAGGGTCTGCTGACAACTGCACGTGTCCTTTCCGAAATTACTTTTTTTGGCATCAACAAATCATTAGTCAGCCTATAGCCAACCACTGAATGTGTGAAAGTAAGTATGTATGGGCTGTGTCCTCTGTAGTTGAGAGAATACAATTTGGAAAACAGTCTGAACCAAATAACCAACAGACAGGTGTGGAGCAATTTGAGAATCATCCGGAGTTACTAGCAGCTGCAGTGAAAGCATTTTAAGCTTTTCCAGGCTTCAGACAAGAACCAGTGCAGATGACCAAAAAAAAAGGAACTGTTAGTCACAGAACCATGTGCATTAACATACAGCATGAAAATTCACACTGAACTTATCTGAAAACACTTCACGTCCAACTTTGCATAGCTGTGCGTGAACAAAACAGATCATAACACAATTTTTAAATCAATATGATAAGTCTTCATGCACAAAAACAAAAGTTGGTAGTGTGCACCCTTTGTCTCTGGTACAAGGAAGGTTCCCCCATCCTGTCCCTAGCACTTACTTGCATGAGTTTCCTTGACAGTTCATTGGTGAGAAATTCCTCCTCCTTCTCATAGTTAACCGCCAAGGTCTCCTTCTCCTTCTGGAGAGCCTGGATCTTCTTGAACAAGGTGTTACTGATAAATTCTTCCTCCTGCTCAGCTCTTGCTTGCTGCAAAACAAATACATGGGATAATAGCAGATGACTTATCAGCAAAAGTCTTTTTACAGTCTGTCAAAAAAAAAAAAAAATGCTTCATCTTTATCCTAATTAGACTACAACAACCAACCAGTCAGTATAGGCACACATGCACCAGTCAATCAAAGCCTGCTGCAATGAGATCTACAAGCCAAAGAGGAAGCATAATTTTTCCAAATGACTCAAGAGACATTGCAGCACAGACTGACTTATGGTGAAGAGGTAAATGAAACAGGCGCAGCAGAGAAATGTGTTGGGCCAGCTACAACAGCTACCATTACAGAGTGGTCATACATCTGTCCTTGCCAGTCTCATAACCTATTTCTAATTCACTACTCACCTTAAGGACTAAATCATTTTTAGCAAGAAGTGAGAAATCGTCAGTTCTATAAGTCTAAAAAAAAAACCCAACCTAAAACAGTTACCGAAACGTAAGAGAGAGTTTTTCTTCATAATTTTGAGTGTAAACAGGGATCAAGGAGGCTGATCTGCCAACGTCGTGGCATTTTGCTGGCTCGCTAAGTCTGGCCTACATACTCTCCATCCATCCAACAGATCCGTTACACATTTTTATGAAGCTGTGGCGGCTTAACCAACCACAAAACCACATGACGCCTCGGTCCATGCCAATCTGGCTGCTAAGACGCGTATTTTCACTCGGCCGCCGCATCCATGCTGCTTTCAACCTGGTACCAATATGTAATAATGTGCAATCACGTGATCCAACAATATCACTCTCCCAACCCGTGTAATAAATGTGTCCGCCTTACTTTTAATGCCCTTTGACTCGCCGTTTTGCTACGGTTACGCAAGATTAGACATGCAAAACCAAAACAAAGCCAAACTAGTTTGCTGTCTCCGGCTAATTTAGCAACACGTCCAACGAGCTAATGACAGCACAGCTATCGGAACACCCCGGAGTCGTGGGCCGACAAAAGTGACGCATTGCACAGTAAAAGCGATGGTGTTCACAGTTCGGCCCAGAGCAAGTATCACCAACCGGGGCTGTTTTACCGGCAAATTCAACATATTTAGAAGCGTGCGGGCGGCGTCGGGCTAGTTAGCGTGCTAGCGCTACTCACAATGGTGACGCTAGCCTTGCGAAGGTCCCGATTCTCCTCCTGCAGCGCTTTGCACTTCAATTTAAACGTCTCCAGCTCGATTTTCAGCACTTTGTTCTCCTGCTGTAACGAGGCGAGGCGGTTTGTCAGCTCCTCCAGGCGGAACTGCGAAATGACGATGCTCGGTTTTGCAGAGTTCGACGCGGAGGACGACATCGGAGTGGCGGAGCTGCTCCCCGCTCCGTCGGTGTCGCTCTCGCTCGCGCTGTCCGCCATGGTTGTGACGGTGTGTACGAGAACCGAGACGGGGGAAGACGACGGCAGCTGCGACGTCGGGTTTGAGCAGCGCACGCAGCAGAACAGCACGCTGCGTGACCTTGCTCCCACACGCTGTCATAGCGCCTCCACCCGGATGTCTCCAGTACTGCCGAGAGCACCGGCGAGTCACGACCGAATTATGCTGGAGAACTGCGATACATCCTCACTAAAACATGAAACACAACAAATCCAAAACACCAGCTCCTTTCGCACGTCTCTTTTTATGCTTATTTATTAATATGCATTATTTCTAGGTTAGGACTAGAGGCCTCCTGACTTCTTGTGTCTTCTTGGGCCAGTAAGGCCCAGTCAGTAATGTAAAATATGCATACCAAATACCAACCGTCTGTGACAGTTTTCTTAATTTTGCATCAAAGTTGCAGCTCCTTGACTGACCACTGGGAGCTGAACATCAGATGCATTTATATAAATGTATTTATAAAAATGGATGTAGAACTTTGATTGGCGGCAGGCTTAGGCAATGCCTAGCCCTTTATTACCTTTACATCAGTGATGTGTGCATTGGCTTAAGGAGCTGGAAGTCATATGGCAAACTTTGTTTGACATAAGGTGGGGGTGTACCTGCTTGGTTGCTGGATCTACATGGCACTACGCAGTACGGAAAAAAAAAAGAAAAGCAAACAGCAACAATATAACTTGCAAGCTGGCTTCAACAAAACAACAACCATAAAAGGTCATGCTTCGACTTCTGACAACTTCATAAGTATCACATGCAGAACTGCTTTACATAAGCTGGGAGGAAAAGGGAATCTTGCTTACGTTGATAACATCACTGTTTTTAATATTAAATCAGTATTTATAGATTGCTCTTACCATAATTATGTAACGTAATTTGCAGGCAGAAACTACTTAAGATGTGCTTTGTAATGTTAAAAGATTACAGAGATAGTCAAGAAAGGGTTCTTGGAACAGCTGTGAAATATTTTTCATTTAAGTTCTAATTTATCAGCATTATCCAGACACAAAACTATTATTTTAAGTTAACAAAAAACAGTTGAAAGATACAAAGAAAAGCGTCCCAGCCTGGAGGTCTTTGGTCAAGAATGGTTTGTTATGAAAGAACCACATGACTACCATCTCTGTTGTCATCACTACATGTTATTAATACAGTTGAGGAATGTTCAAGGACACACACACGCACACACACACACACACACACACACACACACACACACACACAAAGAGGACAGAAACAAATGTACTGCGAAATCATTGCATTTTTATTTTTAGGTCACTTTTTTTTTCTTTTTGTTTAAAGACGTCTGAAACATTTGTGGTGGCATCAATTGCTGCTATAGCCTCTAAAAGACCTTGAATAACCAAAGTGCTAGAATAGGTACATTTCAATGGCTTCACTCTGTTAGTAAGAATTGTACATCAAAAAATCTGCTCAGGTGAAAACACATATCAAACAAAATTGACAAAATTTATAGTTCAACCACATCAAAGGATCCTCTAACACCTGATTGAATTAGAAGGGGATGTGGTTTAGCACCCTACCTGGCTTCCTTCAACCCCCCTCCCCCAGCCCACCCCCCCCAAAAAAAAAATTACATTTCATGTCCACAGCATAGACATCAGCATACTGAGCCATTGCATCAGTAGAACACCACACTTGAACTACATGGGCAGCTAATAAAAACCAATACAAAGATAATTCCTAATGTAAAATAACATATTTGCAGTGAGCTAGTAAAAACAGTTCTATTCGACACTGCATATACAGACTCTCAAGCCTAAAGAGATCACACAGTTTCAGAGTTTAACACAATTTATTTAATGCTTAAATTATTGTTTTTGACCATCCAGTGTTTCGTCATATATTATGCTATTAGAGCTACAATCAAATAATGTCTTAATGTGTCCTTAATGTGAGTAGGTTTTAAATTAAGAAAATACTTTAGCAAAAAAAAAAAAAGAAGAAATACAAAGGAAAGAAAACAAAATCCAAAATGAAATGCCCCACTTTTCCTTTGAATACCACAGCAGCCATTAGAAAACCAAATTTACACACCGCTAAAATGATTACAAATAGTCTAACAGTGTACAGACTCCTACACCTCATAGCCAATACACACAGTACAGTTATAATTTTACAGCGAATCACCCTACCAGCATTTACATTCAGATCACTTCGTCCTTGTGGAAGAAGCTGCCCCCAAGTTTAACAGACAGAAAAGACGTGACATCCTCTAGAAGCTTTAAAAATGTTTTCATCCTCACCCCAGCATGATAAATGCTTCAACAGCATCCTTTGTCAATTCAAAATATAAAATCAGTGACAGGGCTATATGTGTTTATAGATAAAGGGCATCATTTGTGTTTGCATACAGTGTTTTTGCAAACTTGTAAAAACTGTACTTAAAATAATGTAAATAGCATGCATGAAAATATGAGTACTCTGAAAGGCTGTGTTTTTTTTTTTGTTGTTTTTTTTTTGTTGTTTTTTTGCAGGATAGATCAATTCCCACTTTGGGAATTGTGATTTTCTGGAAATTACCTCTGTTAAAATCAAACCAGATGTTTCATGTACAAACATTATACCTGCTATAATATTTAATTATATAAGAACTTGTGAAGTTACACTCAAATCTTTGAAAGTGGAACTGTTTCAGTAAATTATGAAAGCACTTGAAAAGGTCACTCTTCTCAGCGCATTTGTATTGGGAACTTACAGTTATTTTAAGATATACACACTGTAATTCTATATACAGAAAAAAGCTTTTGTGTTAGTTTAAGTTTTAAAAAGGAAGGAAAAATATCCCAAAACAATTTACATCCAGACAACAATGGGTTCAAGAAAAAAACTATAAGGCGAGTGTTGAAGTTGGGTCATAGTGTTCCATTTGATTTTTTTCTCTTTTTCTTTTGTGTTACGGTGTTTCTTTAATTCTCTCCCACCATATGGAGTGAGCTCTTGTGCCATCTTTGGTCACAGTTGCACCTGTGTGGAGTCGCTGTCATTTTCACAACGAGCGATGCTCCTCAGAAAGCTCCCACACCTCCAGTGGACCCATGGCACATGTCGTTTCACAAAAAACAGGAAGCTGAATTGCTGTCCACTGGTCCACCACAGTTAGAGCGGGAGAGCCTCCCGGTCGTTTGATTGACTGGGAGTGAGTTTTTCATGCGTATACGTAAGTCAGAAGGACTGACCCATCTCAGGTGAAAACTATTTGTTTGAAGCAGAAAGTTGCGGGCCGGAGCTTTGCCTCAAGTCCTCATACTGGAACTCTCTGGCCCTTAGAGCATTTGTTCCCAGGAAACATGTAATTTGGTTCCTGCAAACCTGTGAGATGGAAAACAAAACAGAAAATATAGAGAGCAGCACATTCACTTTAACTCTTGAGAAGTATATCAGTTACTACTGACAGAATGTCCCTAATACATCTACACATTTGACATTCATTACATCAGTTTAAAAGTAACGCAGTTGACTATTTATCTTTATGTTACCACATTTCTTAAAGCTTGAAATCAAGGCAGGCAACTCTTGCTGGAGCGGTTTCAGCCAGATGTGAAGCGGCTGGGATGAGAATCAGCAACTCTAAATCAGATGGTCCTCAGTCGGAAAAAGGAGGGGGGTGGGGGGTGGGGTGCCCTCTCCGGGTCGGGGATCAGATACTGCCTCAAGTGGAGGAGTTCAAGTATCTTGGGGGTCTTGTTCATGAGTGAGTGAAGAATGGAGCAGGAGATTGATAGGGGAATCGGTGTGGCGTCTGCAGTGATGCTGACTTTGCATTGGTCTGTCGTGGTAAAGAAGGACGTTCTACATTCCTACCTTCACCTATGGTCATGAGCTGTTGGTAGTGACTGAAAGAACGAGACTGCGGATACAAGCAGTGGAAATGAGTTTCCTCTGCCGGGAATCTGAACTCTCCATTAAAGACAGGCTGAGAAGCTCAGTCATCTGGGAGGGGTCAGAGTAGAGCAGCTGCTCTTCTGCATCGAGAGGACCCAGATGAGGTGGCTCGGGTCCTGGTGAGGATGCCTCCTGGATGCCTCCTTGTGAGGTTTCAGGGCATGTCTCACTGGCAGGAGACCCTGGGGAAGACCCAGGATGCGCTGGAGGGACTAATGTCTCTCGTCTGTTCTGAGAACACCTTGAAATCCCCCCAGATGAGCTGGACGGAGAGGCCGGGGACAGGGAAGTCTGGGCTTCCCTGCTTAGACTACCGCCCCTGTGACCCAACCTCGGATAAGGAGAGGAAAATGGAATGATGGACGGACATTTCTCAAAGGGTAAAAAGCTGTCACAATCTTTCATTCCTTTTTGACAATCTTGCATTCCATTAAAACCTGATGGTCCGTGGGTTGTTATGGCGAGTCCCGTTACCATAGAAACTCTCTGCCAGACTTCACAGCAGTGCCATTTTGTTTCTAAATCAGTTGGAAGGATTCACCACAAACATAATATAACGGTGAGCAGCAGTAGGGATTAAAAGTCTGGACAGTGGGATGACAAACCTTTTTTTTTTTTATGACACTGCAGTGCTATTGTCAGTTGGGGATTTAGTGGACAAAAACCAGCGTGGAGGGTATCAGCAGGGCAATTTAATGCTGAGGTTTGTATCGCTTAGCAGTCCTGTTCTCTTTGTATCTCATCCCTATTCACTCACACTACTCAGAGGGCAAAAATGTTTCCAGGGGATAAGCGGGCTCAGACCACTCAGCCCTTTACAGTCAGTGTGTTCAAGGGTAAGACACAGCTACTGTCTCATTTTAGCAACAATTTTGCATTTAACTTAAGTTTATTGGAGAGGGTTAATTAAAAAGCTCAATAACCCTTTAGTGTATACTACTGTGAAAAAAGTGCAACTGATTTTATTGAGATTTTTGAATTATCAATCATCTGATTGTTCCTGCATTCAGTCGCCCACATGATCAAGAGCTCAGACATCCGATCAGAGTCATAAGAAACTGTCCACAGTGAAACTTTCCACTGACACAAAGAACAGGAGGCTGTAGATGCTTTTTTTTTTTTTTTTTTTTAAATTCCCTGTTACAGACCTACTGGCACTTTGCAATTTCCAGGACATTCCCTGTAATTCCCATACATTCACAACACTCTTTTAAATTCCAGAATTTAGCAATGCTAATGGTGACTGTTTTACTTCAAAGACAACAAGCTACTGCACCTGTTTGAGCCCATCCATCCCTATGAATGATGTTTTTTATCCCCTGATCTTCTCTCATCCTTTCGCCTGCTTTTCTTCGATCCATCTCCTTGCTAGGAAACACAAACACACAAAGAAATTTTGTAGAAAAAAAGTTTTTACTTATCCTATGATAGCATGAAAAAAACCCCCAAAAACCCATAAAAAAAAACCTGAAACAGCAAACCAAGAAAAGGTGGAAAGGTCAAGTCCACACACTGTATGAGCAGCAGCCTGAAAGTAAAGGTTGCATTTTTATAGTGCTGTTTATCCAAAGGGATTTAAAATTTTAAAATGAACAGAAGCAAAGGTTAGTAGCAGCTTTTTCTATGAGAAATACAATCAGGACCCACATCACACCAACTAAATACCTGAAAGAAGAACAATGATCATATTATAAGCAGTTAGAAACAAAAGGCGTATATTGCATTTTCACAGCAGTCACAGCACTCAGTCGTCATGTTGAGTTATGGGTTAAATGTTTTAGAAAGCAATAAAAAAACACAGACAAAAGCAGGCACAATCAGCATCCCTTTGTCAGTGCCATTTTGTTACTGCAAAAGGGATGCAATATATATATATATATATATATATATATATATATATATATATATATATATATATATATATATATATATATATATATATATATATATATATATATATATATATATAACACAATGTCAAAACAACGCGTTAAAACTGAACTTCAAATGCCCCTTTTTTTGGGCGTGAAAGCAGTTATAACAATACATTTTATACCGGGTTAACTAACCGTCGCCTGCAACACTAAAAAAAAAATAGCCAAAGCAATTTTTGACCTAAAGCTGCATTCAAACGGAGGTGAGAGGTAACTTTGAAGCCTTTGGGGATGAAACAAAATGTGTCTCGTGACGGTTGAAGGCATTTCTTATAACTTTAGATACATTTCTTAACTTTCATAAAATAGAATGATATTTTGTTCCAGTCCTGCTGTGTAATACGCGTTTGTCTTTGATAGTGCAGCTTTAAGTCAAACCTTTGACTTGGACGCCAATGTCCCTCTGATTATGATCACAGAACTACAGGTGTCCTTCCACCAGAGGACAGAAGCACCCCCATCTAGAGCAGACTGAAGGAACAAAGTTAAATGGTATGTCCATGATGCCAACCTCTGACCCGTATTCTTGCAGAATAGGACTCAGCTGAAGGTCACTGTGCCACCTGTGACCTCCTTGGTTTTCCGGTGTGGGACTTGACACCCGCCGGATAACCTTTCTGATGACCTGCTCAAGGCATAACGATGATGACAGAGGGGGAAAAAAAAGATGTGAAGGTGTCTGGTTATACGGTAAAAACACTATCCTCTCTCCTTGTGTGTGAGGGGGGGGGATTTAATTGGAAATGAGACATGGAAATAAAGCTATACATTACTTTTCTACTGACGAGGTTACCGTCTTGGTCCATATAGTGTTCCTCTGTTACAGACTCGCCTGGGACGTTCTTTGCATCTTCTCCCTGTTTGTTGTTAGGACATGGATCAAGGCTTTCTGACTTCATATATGACCAAAACACATGAAAAGAAAAAAGCAAGATAATACTTCACCAGCACAACAATAAAAGAAAACCTTAAGAGGAAAGAATGTCCATGTCATAAAGAGGCTGGGTTAGTCTTCAGTCATGAACTTGACAGGATCAGTAGCGCTTATACACAAATACTGGTTTATTTGTGTAGACGCATATCCACACACACATGCACACGAAAAGACCAACACCAAAAAAAACAAAAAACAAAAACAGCTCTACCAATGAATAATATCATATTGTAAAGCAAACCACACCAAGACCCAGCCAGCCTCTGCTTCAGGCTTTCAGGGTACCTTTAAAATGAGGCGACGTCTGAAGATTTTGGTGGTTACGGTTTGCTCTTCCTCCGAACCAGAATCTACACTAACCCGCTGCAGAGAAAGGTATCATGAGATCATTAAACAGCAGGACAATACACCTGTTGGTTGAGACAGCTTTGTAGAGGTCCAGGCAATGTTTGAAGTCCATGCTTGGATGTATCAAAAACAAAAAGAAACTTGGAATAACACAACATGTCCTATAAATGTAGGCGTTTCTCCCACAGTAACACAATCAAAGTGCAGGATGGTGTTTCATACAGAAACTAAAATATGTTACATTCATTACACCAATAAGCACAATTTGAAATCTGTTAATTGTATTCCAATCATTGTGATTTCTTGTCACATTACCTGGACTTTTTTCTCCGACACGAGGGCTCCCTCCTCCTTCCTGCCGTTTGAGGATTCAGACGAGCCATCCTGAGGTGAGTGCTTCGAGTTGTCCCCATTGTGTCGGGACCTCCCTGATTCTCCTCTAGATGAGGAAGTGATGGAGTCACTAGAGTTCTCCTGGCTGTTGGGTTAAAAACACATCAAGTATTTCTAAGTGAAAATATGACCGCATAAGGTGTCGTATTTATAGATTGATTAATATTTTGCAAAGGAGTGTGTGTGAACGGTGTTGTTGGGACGTGTCTCTACCTTTCCCGCCTGTCGAGCAGGTCTGAGCTGACACTGCGCCCCGGCGTTGGTGGTTCCACATTGACGCTAGACGAATCACTGTGCCAACCTGAAAATGAACACACGTTTTTTTCTCCCTGTTCAACACCGTCCTGATCTCTGGATTCAGCCGTCTCTTCATCCTCCTCTTTCTCCTCTGAGCCTCCTTCTTCCTTCTTCACCTCCTCCAACAAAGATCCTAATGCCTCATCTGCCATTTCTTTGCCTCCCTCCTCCTCTTCTTCCTCATTAGATCCAGACTCACTGGGCTGACGTTCCCAGAGTGCGTCGACCCATGCCTGGGGAGAGAGGTCAGCTGCAGCACAGTCTTCAGCTGCCAGGCCTCCTTCTGATGTCTCACAAATGTTTCCTTCATTTTTTAATTGCAGTTCTCTGTTGGTGTCATCAGAAATGTCCTGTTGGAACCCGCCCCCACAGTCTTCTACACCTTGTTCCACTTCATGCCCAAATTCTGTCAGACTATGGTTCTCCTTTGAGTAATTGTATGCATCTCTAACGTCCTCTACCTCACATATTGTTCCCTTAGTTTCATCCTGAATAAGGTCATGCAGCTCATTTATCACGTCTTTCTCTTGCTCTGCAGACCTCTTCTTCTGTTCCATCGAAATCACACTTTCCTCTGCCATCGTAAACCTATCTTTTGTAATAATCTCACACTTTCTTTCCACATCCTTTATTAGGTCCTGCTCTACCCACTTTTCCACTAACCTATTTCCTTCTGCTAACTCTGCTGCAACCATTTCCACAACTTTCTCTACTTCTTCTGTCACGTCCTTGTCACTTCCTCTCAAGCCGACATCCTCTTGTACCCGATTCAGGGCACCGATCTGCCCTCCTCCATCTCCGACGTGTGCTCTGTCAGGTGACGATGGTGTTATCGATGACATCGATGACAGCGAAGGGGAAGATGTGGAGTAAGCAATGTCGACTGCTAGTTCGCACATCGCTGAGAAGGAATGTGACCTGAGCTTGTACGTTGGCTCCATTTCTTGGAAAGACTTGTCCTCCTCCTCGCTCAAAAGCAGCTGGTCATTCAGGGCAATATGGGGCTTCTTGACCTTGGGGGGAACAGGATCGGGGAGTTCAAAGGCAGGGACAGTCAAGGCGAGCTCACAGGGTCTGGGGGGGCTCCTCGGAGGGCTGTCAGGTTCTCTGCTACTGGGATCTATCTCCGAACTCCAGGGTGAGGGCTGAGGCTGGGTGTCGTGGAAAGGGGTGTCAGGTTCTGAGCAATGGTGCTGTCGATGCTGGGCAAGGGAAGGGTTGGGGGTGACAGGGAGTTCGGGCTCCAGGAAGTAGGGACTGGAGTGCAGTGCTGCGGGGGACTGCAGCTCCGCTAGAATACTCTGATAATCTGTAGGTGACAGGATGACAAATGTACAGACGTCCACGCACCAAAGCATGCCACAAAAGAATAAAACACACTGAAAAACACACAAACCCTACTACAAACAGCAAATGACATGAACAGTGACACAGAAGCTGAAGCATAGAGCATGTATCCAGGCAACCACTAGGTGAGATGTGATACAATGCCAGTATGGCAAATCTGAAATATTAAAATTGTTCACTAAGCTGAAATGCATAAATGTCATAATGTCTGCATCAAAATGCAAAATAAACACACAAAATAATTCATATGCATGATTTTAAACCTACATTTATCTTATGTTCATAAGGATCTACATCAAAACTGAGATATCTATGACTCGCTCTGAGTTTCAAATAGTGTTAATTTGACAGTTTTTGTGAGGCAAAACACTGAAAGTGGAACACATTCGTGGCCACATAAGGCTACATGATTATCAGCATGAGATGTGATGAGTATACGATTTAAATAGTTGCCAGGGTGTTCTGTTACGTGCCCACACAAGACAGACGACAAATGAGAGATGTGAAGAAAGAGAAGTCGAAGGGCAGGAATGAAAAAAGGAAAGAGCGGACTAAATGAATATCTCCATTTTCGAAGGATCTATGCGGGTTCGAGCGGGAGATGGGCTGTCTGACGGTGTACCTGTGCACTGGCAAACAGGACAGGGAGACAGGGAACGGAGAGGAGGGGAAGGAGGACTTGGGCTGGGACAGCGGGACCCTGAAGGGGAGATGGGGGGGAGAGTGGACACAGAAAGAGGGGAGACAGGGCGGGAGGAGGGGGTAGGGGCCAGCTGGCCTATTAAAGACTCTTTGCTTGGAGAGAGCGTGATAGAAGATGAGGCAGTGCATGGTGTTGACAGGGAGATGTTTGAAATGGGTACGGTGATAGGTTGACATAAGTTTGGGTCATTAAAGGAGGGTATGTTGGAGAGGCTGGTTAGAGCAGTGGCGGTAGTAGAAGACCATCCAGACAATGAGAGCGGAAGAGCAGCTGGTTCTGCTTGAGAAAGAACTGGAGCAGGTGCAGGGAGGGTCGGTGAGGGTGGAACAGACGTAGGAGACGTTGGAACAGATGGAGCTGAAAAAAGCGAGTTAGGAACAGGTGAAGAAGGACATGGTGAGGTGATGGGGGGGATTGGGGAAGACAGGTGGGCTGAGAAAGAGAAGGGAGAACAGTGATGAGTATCAGCGGAGGCGGACAGGGGGATGGGGCGCAGAGAAAAAGAGGGACGAAAGCTGGACTGTGGTGGCTCAAATGGCACTGAAGGTGCCAAGTCTTTGAGAGAAATAGAGGACTCATAACTGGGAGAACGACGCTGGGAAAACGGATGGCAGTTAGGAGCTCCAGTTGGTGTGAGGGGAGTGGGTGGAGGAGTTGGTGTTGGTGTTGGGAAGTAGGGAGTCTGCAGAATGAAAGCAGCTTCAGTGCTTCCGGGAGTTAAGGGGATAATCACGCAAACTATGGCAAAGCACATGCGGAAAAGATAAAAGGAAAAGATAAAGTGAATTGGAGAATGATGGGGGAAAAAAAAAACACAGAGAAGACAACAAAATGTGAGACATGCTTTTGAAACATGACAATAAATGAGAGTTATGGATGAACCAGGAGCAGGCACATGTGGATGACTCTTAATTTCTTAAGAGCTGTTATGTGCTGTTATCAGCTGGGAATTCTGCTATCAGTAGGTGATGGGATGCGGGAAGAGGAGGAGGAGGAGGAGGCAGCCTGGTTTCACAGGGGAAAAGATTCTCTCATCTATCCAAGGAAGGCTCAGAGGAACTGGAGGAGAACTAGGAGAGCCAAACTAAATCAACAGAGAATAGCAGACTAGAAGGTTATATCGTTTCTACTCAAGTCAAGACGTAACTGAAAAACATTTAAAGCAGTTTGTATTATGCAGCATGCTTATAGACAGGGATTTTAACAGTAAAAATTGCTTATTTGAAACAACTGGGTACGTCACCCTTTGTAAGGAAATGTATGCTCCCAGTATGACCTGATTTCAAGAAAAATGGTTCAGCTGACATCAACCGAAATCAGTGAAAGTGTTAAAGTGTTATGAAGGCAATATCATGGAGTTAAAACCACCCTACGTTCGTTATGAAACGGTAAACTGTATTTCTTTTAGTCTGAATAGAATATGTGTTTGCAGGAAAAACGACTATTAATGTTAGGAGAAGAGTTAATATCCGCTGCTTTCGTAAAACTGGATATATATTTGGATTCAGGATATTTCTGGATCTATTCAACTGTTAGAAGCAAAGGTCATAGTCCCTTCTCCTTGTGCATCTGTTGACAAGTGGAATGACATTTTTAAGTCTTCTCAGGGGGACAATCGACCTTTGTCAGAATAAACTGCTGTATTTAGCCCATGTGTTAACATGAATTGCCATTTTGCTGCAAACACTGTGCACCTAAAAACTGGTTCAATTCACGTTATTTTGATCACTAAAGTTTTCACTCCTTACCATCTAATAAAAAACCTGGGGTTGTTTTAACTCTGGAATCATCCTTTGAATCCTTAAAAAGAAAATAGTAGGACCCAGTTGTTCAAAGTCCAAATGTGACGACAAATCACTTACACTAGAGATCTGAACGTGAACTATATATAATCTATATGATCCATGCAAAAGGTAGCAGGGAGAGGTAAAACGCCAGCTAGTAGAGCTAAACTTTACCATCAGCCTGATCCCGGAAAACTGCGTTATCATCGGCAAAACATCTTGTGCCTGAAATGTTACCATAGTCAAATATTGGGCCCTCCAGTAATGTCACAATATCCATCCGACTGACTTTGGTCAGCACTGCAGATAAGGCATCCGCTGTGGGGGAAAGAAGGCAGAAAAAATAATTAACTCAGAGCAAAAAGACAAAAAGAAGAAGAAATTCCACAAGTAGATAAAAAAAAAAAGCATTAGGAAAAGTCATAATTGAAATAGACTGAGAAAGATACTCCAAAGACGACAGAGAAAATATTTTGATGAGTCAGCTTTAAAAAAAAAAAAAAAAAAAGTTTTATCAAATTGTCAACGTTTGACCTTCCAATCAGGAATAAAGAAATTAGGAAAAGAAAAAGGAAAACAAGATTTCTCAAACTAAAGACTTACTTGTGGCGTTTTTTCCTTCCCGACTGACCCATTTCTTCAGAAGCATGAAGCTCTGTGCTGTCAAAGAGTTAGGGTTCTCAAGTCTTATGTGGTTTATCTCATCCACTGTGAAGTTCATTTCCCGTGCCAGCTCTGTGATGGGATGTTTAAAAATAAATAAATAAAATCAACTCTAAGATAAAGACTCATCTGTAATACATAAAATAAACAGAAATAATAAAAAAGCTTCAATATAATATGCAACTCAGAATTATGAGTTTCGATTGAAACAACATCTTATGACATGAGTTGTTGATTAATAGACATTTAAGATAGTTTCTCCTTTTGGCCACTTTTAAACTAACCCTAACTCTTTAGAGGGCACGATCAAGCGTCAAAAAAGAAAAGAAAAATAGCAGTGCAATGTTAGTCTCACCTGTCCAGCTGAGTCCCAGATGATCCGCAACAATAGCCATGCGCAAGTCGGTTCTCTCACAAGGACTCTGGGGACCTGGGAAAATAGAGGACATTGATCCATTAATACCATTCACATTATTCATCCCCTGTACTTTAATATAAGTGAAAAATAAATGTTAAATCTTTCCTTTTCTGGCCACTTGCTCCTCACAAATGTTATGCATCTGCCATCAATGAAACTAACAAAATGATCTCAGCTGCATCTCGGGTCTTCTTTAGTGTTGCATTGAGTTTGCATTTATCAGAATTAACAACAGTTTCATATTTATGTCACATAGCTTAATTTGGTTACTATCCCAAGATGGCAAGAAAAGGATATTTCATACTGGAGACATTATGGGGAACTCAAAATGTTACTATAGAGTAAGTGGTGCTCTGTGACTGTTTGTGGTATGTATCCTCTAAGCAGGCAGTAACTGTCATGAGTACCACACAAAACAAAACATACAATTCTCAACGACAGACTCTATGAATCTAAGAATCTGGGGTGGAAAAGTCTACGTTATAATCTAAAATGTCATCATGCAAAGACGCGTTTGTGTGTTCTCTCTAAACACAGGTTAGTTTCAAGGACAATTATATGACAAATTTTGTAACATCAAACGTCTACAATAATTCAGTGACGACCCTGCACAGACAGACAGACAGACAGACAGACAGGGGAGTTGTCCAATGGGGCACTGGTCGTGCCAATGACCAGTCGTTACTACTGTCATGCTCACTCCCTTATACAGAAATTTAACAGGGATGGAAAAGGGGAATAGCGGAAATAGAATCTTGCAACACAGACGGTACAGTACACAAATACATCAATGACAAAACAGAAATTTCAATGACAGCTACTGTTCTGAAGAGAATATGTAAACACGCCACAGGCATTCCAGTCAATCCATTAAACAATCACAACATTTTCATGCAACTAAAAGTGAAATATTTAAATATCAAGATGTATTTTAAACATAGTGTGAAAGTTTTACAAACTAGGCTTGATCTCCGCGATGGGAGGCGCTCGAGACCCTGTGAGTCCCTGACTGCCCTCCTTCCCACCAGTCCGCCTACTCCTCCTGCTCCTCTCACTGCCGGAGGCCCTGTCCGCCGTCGCCACCTTTGCCCTTACGGACGCGGCCCCGGCCTCAGCCCTCGAACCTCTACCAGACCTGGATGAGCGGGAGGGCTGGGAGGGCTGGGAGGGCTGGGAAGGCTGGGAGGCGTCCGACAGAGAGGTGCTCCGGGAGGTGCTGTCTTCCTCCGACTGCTCTGTCTGCGTCTTTTTCTCCTCGTCTGACAGGCGGTCCACCAACTTTACCGTCTCCCCGCTAATGTCTTTAAAATATTCGATGGTGCGCTTACAAAGCTCACTAGGGTTATCCCGTCTGTCCTGGCTACAAGCTCCCTGACTTGCGACATTGCAGACCTGATGACTGTCCTTAAGTGGTAGTCTTGTGGGCAACTGTATGGGCGCTCTTTCTGTGGCCAATGTCCTCATTGGCTGTGAGGTACCCCGAACTGAAGCAGGGGGGCTAGCTGTGGCAGCAGGACTATTCTTTTTAACATCCTTGATTGGGATCCTAGATCGTGGCTCTACTTTGGCTATGGCTGGCTTGCCTCTCTTCCTCACCTCAGCTGTTACTGCTTGCTTGGGCTTCTGCTTGCCAATTGCAGTTCCCTGTGTGTGAAAAGACCACCCCGATGCTTTCACTGGCAGTCTCGACTTAGGCTGCTTCACCTCAGTTTCTTTAACCGTGTCAGTTTTCTGCTCCTGCTCATTCCCGCTTTTGTGCACTTCCACTTTCTCATCTAGCTCCCTACAGCACAGTGTTTCTATCCTGCTTGCTTTTTGAAGGGTGGGCTCAGAAGAGGACTGCAAATTAAATACCACACTCCCACACTGAATGTAGTTGGCCTGAACACTGGAGGACTCAAGATTATTGTTGTTGTTGTAGTTTTCAGAGGGGTAGTCTCTCCTTTCTAGCCTGGGCTCAGCATGGCCACTAGACTGTTTTTCTGTACGCGGAACCTCTATACTAATATATTCTGGCACCATCTGACTCTCTGACATCTCAGCTTTACAATCAGTGAGATCCCCTGAGTCTTTTTTCACAGTTATAGAAGCAGCTATCCCCATCTTAATAGGAGTGCGTAATTTTGAATCAACCTTAGAGGCTGTGATTGTGCAAGAGGAGGCAGTCTCAGCTATGGCTTCACAGGTGGGGACATCAGTACCAGCATACCCAGTTTCACTGCCAGGCTGTGCAAAGCTGCATTTTGCTGTAGTTGCTGATGATGTTGTCGGTGTAGTGCTGTTGTCTACGGTAGTATTTACAACCTTCACCTTCCCATCTACTGTGGACCTCTCCCCTGTTTTTGACTGAGAAGAAAGTACCCCCAGGATCTTGCCCCCTCGCCCCTTTTCCCCTGTTTTAGGGTCAGAGGAATGCTCACCAATCTGGAAAAACTGAAGCCTCTCTTCAACAAAGTCCCGCTTGCTCATGTCAATAGCACCACTGCGGGTCATCTCAAACATCTTCCCTTCGTGGAAAGGGAAGGGGTTAGGTTCACTAGTTGGTGTGCTTTCA
Source organism: Xenentodon cancila (assembly GCA_014839995.1). Lineage (NCBI taxonomy): Eukaryota > Metazoa > Chordata > Actinopteri > Beloniformes > Belonidae > Xenentodon > Xenentodon cancila. Next base: position 9,927,160 of record CM026208.1, read on the forward strand.
TCAGTTGGTGTTCGAGCAGGGGTTGTGTCGGGTGTTGTAGCCTGTGATTTGTCTTCCACCGATAAACTGAAGGGCTTGGGGTCCTCATCTTTTGCTTTGGACTCAAAAAGCCCTTCATTATCAACTCCTTTGGTAGACCAGGGGTCAAAGTCCAGACCTTTGGTTGCAACCGTTTTAAAGGTTGAATTCAGCTCTTCTTCAAGTTGATAACCAAAATAGTTTTCTCCAAAGCCCTGCCTATCTGGATGTCTCCCCTCAAGGGTATAATCTTTTTCATCCTCACTACTTTTCACCGCAGATGTGCTGCTTTTAGTTTTTCTATTATCTCCCCCATCCTCACATTTCTCTTCCTCAATCACTTCAAGCTTAGATTGACTAAATGAGCGGTCAGTTGTTTTTCCATCATTAGACAAACTAGAGGTTTTAGGGTCCTCACTCAGTCCATCGTCCTCATCCTGGAGGTCATACCCATCTAAAGAGTCTATTTCAGTTGCATCTGTGTCATGGGAGAACTCAGCTGTCGTTGCTATGGAGCAGTCAGTGATTGACTGGTCATTTCCATTTTGTTCAAGGTCAGCATCCTCTCCCTTGACTACACCATTTACTCCAGAGCCATTATTATGTCCATTTTTCTCTGATCTTTTGTGTTTCTGATGTTTTTCTCCTTCTTCTTTCATTTTGAAGGTGTACTTCTTGACAGGGGCGGGATCGAAGACTGACTCGTCATCACTAGAATCACTGTTATCAGCTCCGGGGGGGACAGGGGATGGAGGCTGGACCCTGATGACTGGTTCAGCTAAGAGGTGCCTATCATGCTCCTCTTGAAGGTTTACTTCTATCATCTCCGTCTCTGCTTCAGAGGAAGCACATGAAGCCCTTTTCTCAGGGTCAGACTGCTCTGCTTCTAAAGGAGGAGGTGGTGGAAACTCAATATAAGCTACTCTGTTGTCTTTTGACTTTCCTCTTTCTCCATCTCGCTTTTTAGTGTGATTCTCTGGGGAAGCTGGCTTTGATGTTTCCTTAGAAGGCTCTTTGTAGATGAAGGTCTTCCCCTCTTCCTCCTCAGACTCCTCTGGGATAGGGCTCGGCATGCCAGGCATATAGCCTATCACAGAGTCTGGTGTTCTGGATGCAAGACTAACGTCCTCTGAGCTGGGGGTCTCAGGGGTAACAGGGCTTTTCCCAGAGCTGTCCATGAAAGTCACTTGTTCTAGAGTGTCATCTTCTGGACTTCCTTGAGGAGATGGAGACTGCTTTTGTTTGACAGAGTAAAATGCCCCCCTAGTCTCATGCACTGTTCTACTCTCATGGCTTACTATCTTTTTGTACGTTCCCAACTGTCCCGAGGCTTCTTCTTTCTCATACTGCTTTCCTACTTGGATGCTGACGTACACAGGTAAGGGTTTAATATCTTTGAAACCCTCAGTAACAACTACAGGTGTTACTTCATCCAAATACTCTACTTGGTCACCATCAACTCCATTGCACACTACATTTGACTGGCTACACTCCGACGAAACTGTAGATTTCCCTACTGATGATCCACGAGTAGACTTATTAGATTCAGAGCTACTGTGTAACCGAGTTCTAGCTAAAATGGGTGTATGAGACCCAGACTTATCGTAGTGTTCATCTAATTTTAAAGAAGCAGATTTCTGTTTTTCTGGGAAATTAGACAGATTTCTTACAGGAATTTGTGATTCCGAGTTTTTTTTTAGACTATCGTTGCCATTTGGACTCTCTCGGACCACAAGTTCCGTGTAGATTATTTTTTTAGTCGTTTGTTGTCTTTGGGAATCACTGTTATTGCATTCTTTTGTAGAATCGCGGACTGAGGAATGAGATAGTTTGGGGGACTGGGGTTTATATTGTGCACAACCTTGGCTCTCCCATGGTTTCAACAAATTGTTCTCCTCCTGGTCTTTTCTATTAGTTTCATGCTTGAATGAAAACTTTTTTGAGTCATTCTCCAAGCATTTTCGCTGGCTTCCTGGGCTGCCTGATGTTTGTGAAACACTAGAACCAGCAAACACCTGATACACAGGCAACTTTGTTTCCTGGAGTTTCCTGACAGGAGGATTTGGATTTTGGCTACCTTGAGAACTCCTGTCTTGCCTTTGAGCCTCTTGCTCAAACTTTAGTCTCACTGCACTGACTTTAGAGGAAGACATTTGAAATGGTTTAGGATCATCACCTGCACTTTTCTGTGATTTACCATCTCCTTGCCTTCTTTGTTCTGCATCACTGAATTGAAGCAAGACTCTCCTTTCTGGACTGCTGGGTAAACTTGCACATTTTCTGTCACTGGAGCCGAACCTATCTCGTAGCCTTTCTCTGTTCCACTCTTCCCCACTACCCCCGCTCCTATAGGGTGACCTCTCTGGGCTACTTTGTGTTGAACTGGGCCCTGATCGGGATTCTCTGAAGTCGGGTCTACGAGATTTTTTCTCTGGAGACGAGAGCTCATCATTGAGCTGTTCTGTTTTATCCCGAAAGAATTGAGATACTTCATTTAGCTTCTCCTCTGCCTCTTTCACAGTCCTGTCCACTCTGTCCTCATACATAAGCTGTTCTCTATCATTTCTGTGAGTGTCATCCGACACCCGCATCCAAACGGATTGTTTCGGGCTACCAGGCTCAGAAGAATACTGCAAAAGTGTCATTTTGTCAAAGTTATCATCAACATTGGCCAATCGCCCAGATTTGTCAAAGACATTTCTCGATGACCTGAAGACATACTCTGTTCTTGGCCCAGCTGACCTACCCTCACTGTAACTACTCCTGTCTGGCGAGTGGAGGCGAGACCTATCTCTCAGATATTCCTCTGTATCAGAATGAGAGTGGTCAAATTTCTCAGAGAGTAGCATTTTCTCTGCAAAGTTGTACGATTCTCCCCTAAGCTCTGATGATTCATCGTCATTGTACTCTACAGATTGCTGGCTAAGTAGCTTTAGAGTTTTATAAGAGTCATCTCCCATTAGTTGGGCTGAGCTAGGACGACTGTCTTCTTCCTGTGTCATGGATGTCTTCACTCTGGGGGAACCAAGATAAACTGGACCAGACTCCTCTAGCTCCCCGTCTTCTTTTCTATTTTCTGGGTAGTAATACATTTCCTTCTCAGCATGGTTTTTTGTCTCCCTAATAATGACTTCTGTTGGTTCTGTTTTATTGCCCTTTTCAATGTGAACCTCAATTATTCTTTCAACCTTAGGCTTGGAGCTAATGTCTTCAAGGACTCTTTGAGATGCGTCCTCATTGCTAGACTTGTGTTCAAACAGTCCAGCCAGCTCTCGAGATGGGTCCTTGCCAGACTGAAAAGCCTTCATTATGTCATGCACAGACATAGTTTCTTCACATCTCTCTGATGTTGTTTCTTTTCCAGGTGGTTTGTGGTATACCATCCTGGTGGTGGTAGTGATGTGAGTTTCCTCCTTTACCCTCATCCCCTTTCCCATTGGATCTTCATCAGGGCTGACTTTTACTGAATAGCATTTATTCTGGTCAGGGGATGAAGGAAATTGACTCTGTTGGACTTTAAAATCTGAATCAATATATCTGACAGGATGTGGATCCTCCATTGTTAGCTGTTTGTTTTCCTCTGGTTCGTAGCTCCTGATGACATGAACAACCTCAGTCCTTGTTTCAGTGATTACTGGGGGAACTGGGATATCCTGAAATGGGGCCTTGGGACCTGTGCCCTCTGCACTTTGAGGAGCAGAGGGTGTCCTTTCACTCCTGGTCTCAAACCCACTGTCTGAGAGAGGGCTTTTATCCTGTTCATGTGAGATATCATCAGGGGATTCTAGCACAGTGTCTGCTCCAAAAAGTACATCTGCTACTTTACCAAGTTCTTTGTCTGAAGGTGAAGAGCGCATGTTTGTTGGAGGCATTTTGAGCTTGTGCTCCTGAACGGCAATAGTCGGTTTAAGGACTCGTTTTTGCTTCTCCTTGCCCTCTCCTTCTCTTTTGCCCTCATCTGTTTTATGCTTGGTGTCATGCATTTTGGAAAAAGAACCGTTTCCCACATCATTCGCCAGGTAGTCAACCACTTTGGACAGACTGATATCTCTGTCAGGTATCGTTTTTGATCTGGCTTGGGGAACCACCGTTTCATATCTTGGTGGGTAGCTCCAGTTGCTGGGTGGTTGTTCAACGTGTACTTTTGAGAAGTGTATATCATCCAAGGAACTCCTTGAAGGTGAAGTCCTGCCATCCTTCCCAGTATCTTTAGTGAGAATTTCGCTCACTTTTACCAAGTCTTGTTTAACTTTCTCCACAATACGATATGGCTCTTCATCCTCCATCTTACACTCCTTGGGAGAATCAGACTGAAATCCTTTACTGGCTGTAGAATTTGGGTCTGTCTGCAAAATCGCTGACATTCGTATCAAATCCTCTTTCATTTCAGCTACATCCTTCAGAATCTCTTGGCTGGATGACAGTGGTGATGGAGTGTTAGATTTGATGCCGGCGGGTAAAAGAGGGGCTTTTATAGGGGAAAGAGTTCTGGCAAAGGAGGACTGGACATTCACCTCAGAGGACACGGTCTTCCTTGGGGACAGAAGAGCGGCAGCTGATGTGGACACCTCGGGCAACTTTTTAAACTGTGGCTCGGGCAGTACATTAATAACAGAGTATACTGGAACAGTCATTGTGCTAGACGTTACAGCAGTGGTGGCATTAGGAGGGGATCTTAAGGATGCATAAAGGGAACTTGAAGCTGATGACCTGATGGACTGATAGGAGGAAGACGGAGAAGAGGACATGGACTTGAGGGTGCCATATCCTGCGGAGCAAGAATTGAATGTTTTCTCAACCTCATCGAAGGCTGCATTGACGCTTGTAGTTGCTGCATTAGTGGTGGCTTGTATCCTTTCTTGCAGACTGCTGGTGAGAAGAGATGTTGGGGAAGAAGAGCGGTACTGTGTAGGGGACACAGTTCCATTGATCAGAGCTGCAGCACTTGGAGATGGGCCGGATTTCAGTGGTGATGTAAGAGAGGAGAACAAGTTTCTTGCAGGACCAGCAGCTTCTGAGGCAAAGGAACGCACAGGGGAGAGACCAGGGACTGTTTTTATTGGTGAGGAGGAAGATGCTGTGCCACTAGAGCTTCCCAGAATGGTCTTATATGATAAAGGAGAACCGAACATACTTAGAGAAGATTTGGGAGAGGTTGGTGGGGTTAGGCCCATGGATATTCTCTCAAGAAGAGTGTTTCCTCCGGGAGTAGTTGTGGGGGTGGTTCTAGAAGACATTGATGGCAATCCTTTCATTGACAAAGAGTCTGAGGTGCTTTTTCCTGGTGAGGCCAGGGGACTGGGGGTGACCTGGGGAGGGTACTGGGCTTGCTGGACTACTGTTTTTATAGGAGAGGAGATGGTTCTGTAAGAACGGATGGGAGAGGCTGTGTCACTAACGGATTTTACAGAGGAGGCAGGTGATCCAGGAATGTTTTTCTTGATGGGGGAGGCTGAGTTGATGGACCAGACAGACTTTAATGGAGAGGCAGAAGGTGTGTTGGATGATGAACTGGAGAGGGAACCAAACCCAGATTTGGTTTGGCCAGGGACGGTGACAGGAACAGGCGACCACGCCTGATAAGATCTCGTTGAAAAGACAGATTTGTGAGGGTAGCTAGAAGGCTGTGTTCTCGGCTGGCTTCGATCGGTTGTTTCTTCAACAATAATTCAAATTAAAAGCAATAAGGAGGTAAACATAAAATTAAAATAAAATAATTTGAAATAAAATGTAAGAAACAGAAAGAGAAATTTGAGTCAGTCAGAAAGGGTATTATGCACATCAGCAAGGCACAATTTTTCACATAAAATGTAAGAAAAAAATAATTTTCCAAGTGATGATGACTTAATGACAAAATAAAAGATACAATGAAGCATGTATAACAAAACAGCTTGACATATGGTACAGGTGACAAAAATGACATGATAAATAAAAAGATACAATTCCAATGACTTTTCATGAGCTCCATCTATTTGCAGCAGTGCAGTCCACTGTACATATCTGATAATAATGTGCTTATGCTTTCATCTGGTATATTTCCAATGCCACATGACCCCACAAGTTTGCATTAGTAATAGAAAAATGATCAGCTTAATTGTCTGGTAACTTAAAATATGAAGTTGCACTTTACACGAAAGCCGTTTTTATCATTTATGCATTTGCAGGATGTCCTGCCATGCAAGACATGTCTCAGCGGTCTCAGCTTAGAGCTTTTTCAACAGCTCTGAAGTCACACGTATAATATTTTATCAAATCATGAAGAGCACAAGTGCTAAATTATTCTTTTAACGAAAGGCTTACTGTGGGAATATGAAAATAATGTAAAGTGCAACCTGTTAGACAATATCATACGCAGCTGCACACAATCATAAAGCCAACAATGAGTGAAATGGCCAATAAAAGAGTGAGAACAATTGAAAGTAAAAATTTTTATTTAACATTTTCTTTTAAATGATAAAATGAACAGAAAGACATTGACTCCCAGTGACTCCACAAATGTAAAAATAGCTTGACAATTTAAACAGGGAGATATTTTTGAACATGGAGTGGACAAGCAATGCATAACACACGGTAAACCATGCAGATGTGCGACAAATGGCTTACGGTATGAGAGTATGTGGTCAGTGGTAAGAGTAAGTGGTTGATGAGTTTTTTGTCAGAGATCCTTTTCTATTTTTAGATGTATATGAAAGAAATATGTACGATTGCAGTTCATAGAGGATGAATTGGTATGAATGCACAAGATGGGATCACAAAACTCTAAAAGTGAGTAAAATGTCAACAATATGTATGCAGAATTCATTAAAAGTGTTATTAAAGTAAAAATGAAAGACTCACTCGCTGCTGGGTCGGTCAAATAGCTGTAGCGCTTACGCAAAGCTAAAGAGGCAAAGGTATGACGTCGTTCTGGCTTTTCAGTCTGAAACAAATAAAAAAAGAACAAAATAGGTTTTAACATAAAAATATGAGGAAATGTTGTAATCTATTAAAAGTAGATTTGACGTTGGCTGATATGCTACAGTGCACAGACACAGATCTGTTTTTCTAGACATGCTGTTAGTACAAACACAAGAAGGAGCTGTAAGTGGTGCATTAGTGTCCTCTGGAGGAGGATGGTCTGTTTCCCTGCATCTTTTCACTTGCTGCACGTGATAAAGCATTAGTGAAGTCCCGCTTCCAGTTAGCTCTGGTATGGCAGCTAAATGTCCTCTTATTTTGAAGGCGCATTCCTCAGTTCATCATCAAATGTAATGTCATGGTAACCTTATTAAATTATACAAATAGGGAACGCCATTTCAATTCCTTATAATAATGAGGCTCCAAGAAGTTCATAGTATAACCAAATTAACTGCTCAACATAATCAGAATCTAGCTGCATTATAAACTTAAAGATGTGCAACAATACAGTAATTTTGGTGATGAAATATAAGCTTCTAAATTAGAAATTTTTTTTCATTAGTCTCTCAGAAATGTTTTGACGTGTAGCTGAATGTCAGTGCACAAGTCTAGAACACAAGAGGAAACAGCAAGGACAACCCAAAACACATGAAAACAATGTAAACTAAAGGATAAGAGTTATAGTTTCATCTTTAGCTGACAAAAAAAAAACACCTAAAAAAAACACAATATTCCCTAAGAGTTAGAGGTACTGATGGGGTTCTGTTAAACATATATGAGAAGGATGATAGAGATGAAAAACAAGTCGAGATGTGGAACAAATGTCGCCGCTGGACTTGGGATGGAGACAGTGATAAATAAATACGATGAATAAAATATCAGCCAGTCCCACTCATGCACTACAAAATGCAATTTTAATAATATCATTGCTGTGTAAAAAAAAAAAAAAAAAAAAGAAATGCAGTCAGCAGCATCTCACATATTCAGGTACTGCACAGAGACAAAATAACTGCAACACACATATTTATTAGAGCATCTGCAATAAAGCAAAAGCAAACAGAAAGCTTGACAAAGAAGAAGCGGTTCCATGTGATGATGAAGAATCTGTTTACCTCATCATCAGGATCAGACTCCATATCCTGTGGTTTTCCAAGATGCATTGCAGGAGAGGAGAGAGATGACACAATGGAGAGCAGGGAAGTTATAGTGAGCGGGGAGGTGGAAATAAAACTCAGGGGATGAAAATGGAGCAGCAAAAACAACAAAAGGCATCAGAAAAAATCTATGGAATTAATAGATGAAACAAACAAGCAAAATAAGGATAGCAAAAGAAAAATAATTACACTTTCTGTGATCAATCGACACAGCAACAAACAAACAAGAAGTATAATTTGTTGTGCATAATGTTCAAGTTCCTGCAGTACACCAGGCAACAGAACAAAGCACAGTGTGCATGTGTGGCTGCATGTGTACATTGTGGGGTCTTATGACAGGGCACAAGCTTTAACATTAACGAACGACACAAGCAACAGGCAGTCAACTCTGGGCCAAATGAATTTTAGCAGCTTCTCTTCAGGTCAGGACAACGCTGTTCTCGGTGTGACACCTGAATTTACATGTAGATGATATGATATGGGCTACCGGGATGAAAAAGGTCAAGGTGTTCCTACCTTCTTGTGGGTTGGCAGTGCGATATTCAAATTGCATATGGCAGTCTGTGGAAGGCCTTTTGAGGATTTGGGCTCTCTCAGGAAGGAGAGACGGCCACATGGCTCCTGGCCCACATCTCTGATCTGTCAATGTGGCAAAAAAAAAAGTTGCATCATCAGCTAAACAACACTGTAAAGAGGAAACAGTTCCAGAGGTAGAAATTTCAGAAATTTCAAATTTCTTCCCTGCATTCATTAAATTCAAAACCACCTGTTTTGTATATACTGTGGACAAGAGGATACAACAGAAAAGAATGGATTTTATTTTAAACAGGCATAGGAAAGACCTGGGTGAAATTCCAAAACTCACAATATGACATCGCTTTTTCAATTTCCTGCACAACAGGCAAGCACTCTTGTAATGCAAAAGAGTATTACGAAACATATGCTGACAATCGGAGGAAGTGATAGGGGAATAAATGTCATACCTTCACATTGAAAGGAAGTCTGTTCTCCTTGAATGAGTAAAAGTTAAAAACCAACTGCTGCCCACTTTTGGTAAGAGGTGACAGGTTGCCATAGCAATCCACATGGATAGGCTTGCCCTCCAGAACCTGCAGATCACAGCATGAACACATGTGAAGACTTATTCTTTTTCACACAATAGTTTGCATCTTTACATGAATGCCTCACCTCTATATCTTTGCTCCGAGCCACTTCCTCAAAGTTCTCCTGCTGCTCCAGTGTCTTGTCCACCTTGTCATCTGTCATGCAGAAGCAGCGTAGTCGAGCCTCAACAGCGTCGTTCATCTTGGCGAACACCACAAACTTGGCCAGGTACGGCACGCAGATCAGCTCCCGGTATAACTGAGACGCTAGACTCACCGTCTCAGGAATCTGGTGACAGTCTGCGAGCCAGAACCTGAGGAGGAAATAGCAACACAGATGTAAGAAAATAAATGTTTTAATGAATCACATGTTTCATAGGGCTGCAACTCTGCGCTTTTAGTAATCATTTTAAGGAATACATCACATATGGGGGGGCATTTCTGTATAGGGTCTCTAGGGACACATGAGAGCTGAGTAGAAAAATGTAATTGCAAAGTACCAAAGGGAGCTCTGTTCATATCGGGCTGTCCACTCATCACATGATTCAAATCCAGCTCGGATGAGAGTACATGACTTTGTGTTCTTTGAGCAAACGGCTGCTAAACTTGGCTCAGTTCAACACCAATCATCTATGCTTGGCTTGTAGCCATGTCAGCAGGGACGCACAGCACACAACTGCATGCTGATACGAAAAAGGTCAGCAAGATCACGACTTAAAACCAGGAAACATGTCTATGATCGGTTTCTGGACACCTTTACTAAATATATTACACGACCAAAAATCAGATTGAAAAAAGTTTTTAAATTTAAGAAAGCAGAATAAAAATGCCAACGTCTAATCAATGTTGAATTAATGTCTGCTGTTTGCATATTTAGAAATTTGTCTAAGCTAAGTTATGTGAATACTGAATCTTTTTAGAGCATTCAAAATGCTTCTGTGTGTATATTGTGTGTCTCACCTGGCCGACACATTTGTGGTGAAGGAGACGCAGTCAGTTACGAAGGACAGGGGTGTTGTTCCTGTGATGTCCTCCCACTGCGCAGGAGATGTTCCCCCTGTATGAAAGAGGCCAAAAGATGAGCTCACTGCCAGTCTCTAAGGTCTCATACTTCCCATCCTTTGATCTTCTGAGTTTTTCATCTTTGCTCTGAGAACTGATGTGTTTTGAAATGAAAACAAGCCTCGAGTAGCGATTGCTTTTCAACAGAGTTATTGCAGGAACTCCTCTCACAAATCCAAAGATGCAGTGGTTGGTAAGACACTTTTAAAAAATGCACTCGAACTTGATGAATGTAACTAGTCCCGAGGAGGCACTTTAGGTCAACGTGACGCTGCAATATTTTCATCTTCTGGTCTACTTGCCTGTGATGCTGCAGAGCAGACGCAGGCATGGTGCAGAGTCGCCTCGGTGGCCGCTGGGATGGCCCTCGGCGGATCTCGGTGGGACAGGGATTGTCATAGTGATCGGCTTATGGAACTTCCTCCTCCTGGGCTCTACGGTGACAATGGGACTAAAGGTGGCTCTGTTTCCAAGGACCGCCCTCGCCATATCGTCAGGCACAGGCTGGGCCTGAACAGAAAGAGGACACCAGATGCCGGCAAATGAAGACGATTCCACTTTAAGAAATGCTCTGTCAGTTATTTCCTGAATATTCAGCCAAATTAAAAGGTCAGGGCATGTCAAACAGAATGAAATATTCAACAAAATTAGGTTAAGTATGAAATATATATATAATGAGCCAGTGAACAGAATGTGCAAAGGTGTAAAACAGGCAGAGTGGGTTTTAGAGCAGTCTTTCTATACCTGCAGACCAACACGGATCCTCTTGGTGAGTGCCCCCTGTGGGAACGAGGCCTGGACCATGGGCACGGTGCTGCAGGAGAGTATGCCTCCGTCAGGACCCATGTGATTAGACTCCTGCTTGATCCTCGACACCACAGCAAAATACTGTGGAAAATCTCTGGTGACTATGCGGCAAATGCGCTTCTTCTCCAACTCAGCAGGACTGTCCAGCTCTGTGTTGGAAGGGAATACATTTGATTTTAAAAACACATTCAACTATTGATATCTTTCTTCTTATAACTACAAAACATTCATGTTCTTATTAAACTAATTTAAAATATTTTTGGAAATTGAGTGTTTTCTGCAGATTGTACTTGTATGTTCACTTGCATAGTTTTTACTTTTAGGTATTTTTTCCTTACTGAAATTAAAAGAAAGAAATTATATAACTTAATAACCTATATTACAACTTAATACATGAGATTTTGGAGTTTACCATCACTCATTGATTTATCGCTGCCTTTCTTTACCTTCATCCATCCCAGCGAGCAGCTCTGTCAGGTCCTCTGGTCTGGTGTCAAACTGGTGCTCCCTCCAAGTGTCACCATTATCGCTCCTCAACACAATCAGCTCCCTCTCTTTCCCTCGCATTGATCCAAAGTGAGGGATTTCCACAATCACAGGACTAAAAGAAGGCAAAAAAAATAAAGAAAGGATGCAATTGTTATGATTAATTAGCTGTTCTGGGAGTAGATATCAAAATGAAAATCCCCCCTTGGCCTATTAAATGCATACCCGAGGAACTGAGCCCCAGCAGGTCCGACCTCCACCAGCCGGCTGACCAGGCCCTCTCCCTCCACCATGGGTGGGGGGTAAGCCAGCTTGTGCCTTTTAGCCAAGCGGCACGTAATACGCGTGGGTGCTGTGCACTTCCTGGGAGGGATGATGATGCGCATGCCGTTGTGGCGGCTGCCCCTCATGGACCCACCACGGGCATCCACCATGAAGCTGACCAAGAACCTGCAAGGAGAAAAAGATCAGGTTCACAGAAGGTACAAAAAAAAGAAAAAAAATAAAGAAAAAAGCAGCATCAGAGAGACAGACAGAAGTCATGGACACAAGTGAGGAAGACGATTCCCATGCTGTGATCACCGCACATCCAAATAAAAGTAAAACAGAAGGAACAAAAACAGAAAGAGAGAGAGACAGGTCAATAGATAGAAGGAAAAAAATATGCTTTGAGTTCTGAAACTTGGCAAATCTCACCTTCAGCTGCCTCCATTTATGATACTTAATACAGTCTGAAACTAAACAGAGTGGTAACAAGGCGGCAGAAAGTTTAGTTTCCATTTCAGAGGCGGAAAAGTGAGATTTGAGTCAAAGATTCAGATTCTCTAAAGCAGTGTCCAGTTATCGTATATTAAAAACTTCAAATGTTTCACCGATTAGGTTAATGTGACTGCTACCTTGTGTGTCCTACCATTCAAATCAAACAGCATGTTTTGATGTTCACTATGAGGAAGGGTGAGTTTGTGTCAATGCAAAGAAAAGCGTTATTACACACTTGCTTTCTCTATCGTGTATGCTGAAAACAGCAGAATCCTTAAAAGGTTTTGTAGAAGATTTATATTTAATGTGCGCTTTGAGAGAGAGTGAGAGGGAGAGAGAGATGGCACGTCAACGAAAGACTCCCTGAACACTTCTAATGTCTATGGGGTGCAAATGAAACACCACAACACACAGATGAGACGAGCACAGACTGGAGAGAGAAGAGACAGTGGCGAGATGAGAGGGAGACAGAGGTGGAGGAGTGAGTGACATCACTGCGGCATCATGGGTGTAAGCAGCGAGCTCAGTCATCACCTGGAGTCATACTGAGGGAGCGGGGAGGAGAGGCTGCAAAATAAACACATGGAGACAATGCAGGAGGCAAACCCCCAGAACCTAGTTTTAGTATCAGAGTTTTAAAAGCACTGTTGGGATCTGCAATGACTACTGAGGATGAAAGGAGACTAAAAACTACAGCGGAGGAGAAAACAAAATCAAGGGAGACATAAAAACAAGACACACTGAGGGCAAAATGACAATGAGCAAAATAATATCTACACTTACAGACAAACCTGCAAGAAATAATAAGTCAAAGATAGAAAACATACAACCAAAATTGGCCACGATAGATCCCATTATTTAATTTTTTTTTCCTTTTTTTGCTAAAGCAGCCTTATCATTTTATGATGCTTGTATATTCAAAGTGTGTGCATGACATGAAAGCAGTATTTTTTTTTTTTTTTTTTTTAATCACATTATCTAAATGAAACACAGCCACTGGAGCGTGAGTTCACACTGTGGTTTGTTTGCGTACTGACAGAAATAGCAGAGTGTCAGTGAACATGAGGAGACTTCTGGACCACGTCTCCAGACTTGTGGTATGACACAAGAGCTTAGCCAGGTGAAGTGCGTCTTTTGTAATGTAATGTAATGTGTACAGCAGCAGCACTGCAGAAATCCCACAGCACTGCTCCTTGTCTGCACCAGTGCTGCAGGCTTTGCTGAATATTGACTCTTTGGGGGGGAGAAAAAAAAAAAAAAAGAACAAACTATTGCACAGCGTTTGTAATGCAACAGCTGTATGGATGTGCATGCAGAAAGTGTGTGTCTAAGTGTGGGCATGCTGGTAAGCATTATCTTGACAGACAGCACCTGTGTTCTTACCCAGAGTGAATGGGGCTGGACGCGGTGTTGTGGCTGTGGTCCATGGTGTCCGGAGTCCAGCTGTAGCGCCGCATACACTCTGAACTGTAGTCTCTGGTCACAGCGAGGTGCTTGGAGAACAAGATCCAAAGACACAAGCGAAAAAAGGCGAAGTAAGAGATAAAACCATGAAGAGGAATGATACAGGCGAGGATGAAAAGGAAACAAGTTAAGATGGAAGAGATCAGGACAGGAGAAAGACGACCGACCATGTAGCGAAGTGAAATAAGTGAAGGAAACAAAAGGAAAGCCATCGATCCCATTAAAAATGACCCTCGCCTCCGTTTTCATGACCCTTGTGTCATGCATAGTATGAAACATTTACAGCTTTCATTTTCTACACAAAACATAATCCGATTTTGAACAAGTACTTCAGATGCACAAAAAAAACAAAACAAAATAAGAAACCAGTAGCCAGCTTTAATAAAAGATTATGTGTGAATGCTGGATTGTGGAGTTTGTGTACACTGACAGGACCGTGGGAAAAACCATGCAATAAAAACAGCGGCAATGAAGACAGGAGAAGAACATGGACCATAGATTACAAATATACAAAAAAAAAAAATACATAAATAAAATCGATGGAAACCAGAGCTGAACAGTAAAAGTGACAGGAAAGATGACGTCCGTCAACATTTATACCTTATTTAGTGGGTCAACCAAGTAGGAAATGTCTTTACAGACACTCTGAAGCTTAAGGAAGAAGAAACACAGTTCAGACGCTGCAATGGGAACACTTTGTGGTCCAGTCAAATTAACCTATTATGCCTGGAAAAAAAAAGTTTTTTTTCTCCTTAAAAGCTTAATTTAACTTAACCAAATTCAGACTATTAATAGTAGAAGACATGATTCTACTTGACTGTAGTGAATTACTTCCATTGTTCATAATAAATGTCTGATAGCTAACACGAGCACAGGATAGGCAGGATGAGCTCCACAGGGGACTGCAGTTTTCCATGAGAAAGCCCTCCAAAAGCCCTTAGGTCTGACTACACTCCTCGTCAAGGTGCCATGAACTCACCCTCCAAGTTTTGGCAAAAGCATGCACGGCGTTAACACTAGTTCTGTTTTGCCCGTCGTGGAAAAGCTATTCTGCTTCAATCTAACCAGCCTGCGTTGTGACCAGGACAGACATAAAACATTAAAAGTATTTGAGAGTCCTAAACAAACGGGATTATAAAAAACACATTTTGAGCTTGACAAGCAGCCGGACAAAAAGAAAACAAAGAAAAATGTTGAGTTAAGAGGATGACAAAAGGGCAGGAAAAGTAAAAGGAAATAAGTTGCATCTTACCGAGTCTTTAGTAGGGGCCAGAATCTCCTCAATCATCATACTGTCTCGTGCAAAGGAGCTCCGGTTGAGCGTGTTGGACCTATCCGAGCTGAAGGAGCGGAGGCTACAGGTTACCATGCAACCCAGCGCCACAGGCAACAACAAGTGACGGGCAGGGGCACACGGCATAAAACAAAAAGCAAGGAATACATTACTACATGCAACCTCCAGGGAACCAGGATATTCTTACTGGACAGAGAGTCCAATAGTCATGAGGAAAATAGATAGATAGAGGCAGAAGAGCCTGAAGTTAAACAAGGAGCAGGTTATTCAGAGATGGAAATGAGACCGAGGTCAGTTTGTTTGCATTAAGAGATAGAGGGACAGAGGAAGCGGAGAGGCGTGCGGACCGAAACACAGCTGTTGTACTGGGCGTGTGCCATGAACCGCACCTTCTACTGTGTGACGCCACGGACATCTAAGTGATGAAATATGAGAGATTAACGGATTGTACCTATTAGCACCTGCTTGTGCAGGTGAGAGTGAAAAGTTTCGACATTTGTATAGATCGTAAAAGACATGCGGTTTACACATTTCAGCTGTTAAATCCAACATGAGCTACAAGACGGACTTAACTCCATTCTAAGATTAGCCGTCCTAGGTCTGTTTCAGAGGAATAAAATCCAGAAAAGGGAAGCCTGAAGTCATCTCTGCCTGCCTTGCTGCAGTCTGCTTTGACTGCGTGCGGTGACGTGTGCCTATTTTTGCAGCTTCAATGCAGCCCTGTAGACTCCTTTGATGTATTTTTTTTTCTTGTGGTCTTTTTGCTAGAGGGATTTGATCAGTCCAGAAGATGCAAAGCGCATAATGTAAAATGTGTGTTCTGGGTTTTATCAGCACTTAAATGTCATATGTGACAAGAACTGGGTGGTTTTGTGAGTTCAAACACTGTGAGCGACTTGGAAAAAGGTCGTATGTGTGCAGTGATGGTTCTGTATGTGTGTATTGATGCACCATGTGCAAGAGCGCAAGAGGAAGGAGGGAGGGGGGATGAGGGGGAGAAATTGCAGAGCTCAGCGGGTTTGAGTGGGCACAGCATTCAGCACAGAGAGAAGCCCTTTATTCAGCAGAGCCGGCCTACCCGAAGTTACCAAGCAACTCTGTACTAGACTGAATGGACTCGCTGGCATGGCAGCCCCCAAAATACCCCATGCCCTCCCCGCCTCTGTTCTCACCCGGACGCCGTTTGTTCTTCACAGCTTCACCCTCTTTCTCATTCTGCACATCCTCCTCTCCTCCCTAGACATCCATCGTTCTCCTTCCGTGTTTTAATTATTTGCGTGCTTTTTCTCTACACCCTCAATTATCTATTTCTGCCTGTGACTCTTCTTTCTGCTGCTCTGTTGTTTCCATTTCAGGGTCGTGTTGTGACTACTCAGTGTCGTTCACTCCACAATCCACTTAAGTTAAACTTTTTAATTTTCCATCTGCTCTATGTTTGCAACTTTACAGTTACCCCATTCCTTCCTCTTTCCACATCACTCCATTCATTGCTATATTACTGTATGCTGGACTTCCCTTTTCATCTCTAAAAATCTCTTTCTTTCTTTCTTTCTTTCTTTCTTTCTTTCTTTCTTTTTTTTGGTCGTTTGTGGTTTTAAGCCGTCATGTGGGTGTGGACTCACAAAGACAACTATTGACAACTGAGTCATTGTGTATCCACGTGACTGCTGCACCTCTGCGTGCGTGTCCAAGTAAAATGGGCCGTGAACTCTCCATCTCTGCATAACTGTGACTTGAAAAGCAAGAATTGTCCCAAGTAATTCTAGGACATTTCAAATGACTAAAATGTACACAAAGAGAGATGATCCGTACAACGGCCTGTTTGATCCCTGGAAGTTACACTTAGTGGCGCTCCAAACATATGACGTGTCACGTAAGAACAAACCAAGTTGAGGGGATTAGTCCACACAACCCAAACTGAGGAAAATGCTACACAAAAACACAGCTGTGGCTTTTTTTTCCCCATGTGCTCTTAATCACACCTGTATCGAAAAAATAAATAAATAAATAAATAAATAAATAAATAAATAAATAAATAAATAAATAAATAAATAAATAAATAAATAAATAAATAAATAAATAAATAAATAAATGCATGTCCCAAACTGCAAATATGATGATTTGGTTTGACTGATTACAAAAGTGATGGTGCAAAAAACACAGGACTGAATGTGGCATCACAAAAGGAGAAACAGCAACACATCATGACAACAATGTGCAGTGAATGACTGGTGGTTTGGGTTGGAGGTTTTAACCCAGAAGGGCTGTGGTTTAGATCTGGGGTGAGAAGGGAAACACACAATTCACAGCGAACGTTTTCTACTGCCGCTTTTACTCCCACTACTACAACTACTACTATTCTTCTTACCTGATTCTAGGGCTAGAATGAGGGACAGGGTACAGGAAAACAAGGAGAAGAACAAAATAGAAGAGTGAATAGCAAAGGATTTTGAAAGCATTCAAGCATGACATGTTTGTTTTTTAAACATATGACATTGAGGCTGTGCTTTTGCATGGTTGTGCTACGGATAGGCACGAATTTTTCTAGGCATCCATGAGTATGTTTGTCTGCATCCCAGTCCGGTAAAAGCAAACCAAGCAATGCAGATGTCATAAAACAGAAAGCTAAGGAAAAGTAAAGATCTTGCTCAGCATCAAGCATTAACTGATCTATAAATTATATGACAGAGTTCACAGCGTTCACACTCCTGTAAAGAGAAGTACAGTAAGTTTGCAGCAAAGAGAAATGCACACAAGTATGCAGTTACAGAGAAGCAGAAGTGTGTTTTGCCACCACATACTTGCAATGTGTACAAATTAAGTTCAAACCCCTCAGTGTGCTCAACATCTAATTAATTATTTATTTCAAACTGCTAACAACACTTTCCATCAAACGTGTTCACATGGAGATCTCTAATTCTCCATCTAATTCAGGGTTCCCCTATGTTTACTGTGGCCTGCTGATGCTGGCAGCTTCCTGTCACAGTCAGCATTGTTGTTTTTATCAATCCAGCCATCACAGTGGATCTGCCATCTGTCACTGTGGCCACAATACACTCTGATGTGTTTTCACTGGAGCCTGCCAGTTTTCCACAACACACTTCGGTCACTATTTTAGCTGTTTACGCCGAGAGCCAGCGCACATCCCTTCTGTTACACTATGGGTCCTTTCTTTTGTCTGGGCTTGGAAGGGTTCACACAAAATGCTGATTCATTCGATCAGGTTGAATCACCGGATGGCAACTCTCCAGCTACTGTTTGCTCTAGTGATTTCCTTTATTCTATGTGTATGCATTCAAAAACATGTATGTGCTGGATAGATGGTAAATTGTATAATGCTGTTCCAAATCTACATAATGCAAATGCCGTATAAGATATGGCATCATTAATTCTGTCCGCTTGAGGTGGCCACGGGATCAGTGGGCGAGCATGTCACAAACCCCACTTATACCAGCAGATAAACATTGACTTGATTTCTCTGACAGGGGCCTACCTGGCTGAGCGGGCTCCTATGCTGAAGCCCATGTAACCCTCCTGAGGGAGGGAGTCATCCCCCAGCTCTTTGAGGTCCTGAGGCCGCAGGTATTTGTCTGTGTCACCGGTCATTGCATCCTCACCTGGTGGAAGGATGAAATCACAACATCCTCCTGTTAACTCCAAAAGCCAGTGGGGCAAGAGACTCGATGCGGCACACCAGCAAAGAAAAAGAAGACCTAAATGTAATCATCATCCTTCCTCTCATTTGATTAAAGCACTTAGAAAGGGCCTTTGGATCATTATCAGCACCCTGCACTCTGACAACACGAACGTCACTGCAAGCAGCCCTGCAACTTTTCTTTAACCCCATTCATCTGATTGTGGCACAACAGCATGAACGAGCGGCGCAGACGCGGAGCTCTGTAGGGGGCGATACGGTGGTTATAAGGGATGAAATGCCATCAGAGGCAGATTAAAGCCACTTTGCGGTATACCTGGAGCTCTCCCTGTAAAAACCAACGCAGCCCCTTTCACATCACTAAAGCAGAGAGCACATCAGACGGTTTTAATTTCTGCCAAAATCCTCAGTATCATAAATAAAAACAAGCACAATGTTCCAAGCCGCACCGCACCTCGATCGGCGGACCGGTGGACGATGACGCGCCGGTCAATGTAGCCGCCGGAGCGGCTGTAGTGCTTCCCCTTCTCCCTCATGTCCGGCTCTGTCCTGCCTGCAACACTCGGCTCCTGCACCGCAGCCCCTCCCCCTGCCTTCAACACTGCCGCACTCCATCCCAATAACTACCGGCGTCAAGGTAGAGCATGCAAATGACAGTTTCCGGCATCAAATTTCACAATAAAACAAGATAACAAAAACGGCAGTGAGTTTTTCAGATTAAATACCGCATCATATATTCTGTCCTTGTCTATGTGTTTGGGTGTCTGCAGTCTCTACCAACTCAAGAACCTCAACATAGCACAATGCTATGACTTTGTTTGACAATGTCTAATTTAGATTTGCAGAGACGTATGACATCACAGATCAGAATAGAATTATTAAGCTTTTCCATCTTTATGTCCACCCTGTGTAGATTTCAGTTCAAGAGAGGCAACCCTTAACATAATACTAGAAGCCTGGAGCTGTAACAGGGTCGACTTCTTCCCAGGTTTCTCCCATTGATGCTTCTGTACAGTGTTGGACCCAGTAGGATCCACTGACTTTGCAAACTATCATGCCACGCCACTTGGTGGCAGTAACATAACACTTTTGCTGTTTGTCAACTGCCAATAACATAAAAGAAGAAGAAGAGGCCCACAAGATGACACAGACTTAAATGATGAATGAAGCAATGATGGCGAGGGTGAGAGAAGACTTGAAGTCAAAGAGGACATCAACAGGTCTGAACGTCATCTCTTACACAGCATACCGTATCAGCACTGAGCCAACCTCACACCCATCTACCAGTTCTCCATGGCTGTGCTACGTTAAGTAGTTTACCTAACCCAATGCAGGGAGTTGTCTCTGTCCCAAAGGAGTTCCCAAAACCTCTCACTGCAGAACCATTCCTGGTAATGGAGACACATGCCAATGGCCGAGGCCCTGTAAAACCACCCCTGAACCCTTCTACTGGAAACCCTCCAAAGAGATGGTTGTTTTGGAGAGGGTTATTTTGTATTGTATATCATGGGAATTTTCCCCCAAGGATGTCATGGATATTTATCAAGACTCCAGGAAACTAAAGGGAATTACTGGACAAGGTTTTGTAATTGCCACTTTTATTGTTGCATTTCCCCCATGTTGCAATCAGTTTTGAAAACTCAGCAAAAGTATAAAATGCGAAATGCCATCACACATCAAGCATTCAAGCTGTTCAGCTGTGAAGCGGTTTTATTATGACGACTAAAGTGACAGGCTCACTTCCTGTGGGTTTCTTCCCTCCAGCCATTTCTATTTGACTTGACACTGCTAGAAAACAAAATGTACTCTGTTCCTACAATAATATATCATCGTCCCATCCAAACACACAGGCACGCACGCGCGCGCACACTAACACGCTTTTTCTTTTGTTGCCTTTCTTACAAAACAAAGCATCACCTGGATTACCTTGGAAAAGTCATCATCATAACAACAAATAAATGAATAAAAGGCAAAGTAGTTTTTTTTTTGTCTCTCCATCGCATCTGCAACTCAATTAACCTCCGTTACTCCAGGGACGTACCTTTTTCCAACGAAGCCATAGTGATCACAGCCCTGCTTTTAATTCCTGAGCGACTTCTGTCCTCGACTAAAACCAAACATCCACACAGATAACGAGAAGATCAAATAACCACGTCCATTCGGGAAAAACTTGCCCTCTCTTCAGTTTAGACGCTTAACAGCCCTCCAACCAAGTTGCGCGTTTGCGGCTCTTGCGCGCATCTTTGCCATCCAAAGGTTATTTGAAAATTCGCGTCTCACTGTTGAAAAGCCGCACAAGCAGCAGAAAACAAAAATTAGAAGTTAAAAAAAAAAGCCATATGACTTAGGTGACCACAGCGGGGCTAATTATCCTGCAGGCGGCTCAAACAAAGCTCAGCTCATTGGATTAAGAGAAAGGAAAAAAAAATGCGAGCGAAAGACCGAAAGTGTCCGTGCTTCCCTGTTTAGCAGAATCCGACAACCCCCGACTGAGGAGCGTAACTGCAAAAGTTTAAGGCTCCAGGGACAGCACAGTCAGCTGACAGGCCAGTTGAGCAAATGTTTGGGAAACCCAGTAGAGCAGACAATGACGGAGAGAGGAGGAAAACTCTCACTGAACACTTCCCTGCCTGTTTTCCACAATGATGGAAATCACCGAGGGCGTCTGGCTGCATGTCAAACGGAGGTGTCAACGTTAACAATGACGAAACACCCACCGAACGCTTCGCTTAAAATTTTTTAAATTGTTGAGTAACAACCTACTGTTGCTCCTTCTACATGTTGCACACAAGGATCAAAACTTGCACAAGAATAACTGAATTTATGGCCAATTATGTAAGAGACAGAAAACAGAGAGCTGGTGCAATATCCTCTGCTGTGGGCAATTTGGAGGATACTTCACACTGAGACTACAACAAACCACATCCGAGTTAAGAATAAGGCTACTCTAAAGACAGAGTAAGAGCAGTTAAGAGTCTGTAGTAAGCATGAGATAAGCATGTGATTGCATGGGCAAACCACAAACACACAACAGACAGGAGCCACAGGGGCTTGTTACAGTCACTTCAACCTGAAGCTTAATAGGATTGGTTTTCATTTGCAGGATTAAAGAGAGCTGAGGGAAAGTCTTCACTTCATCTTATTCCTTTAAACATAGACGCACGCACACACAGCGCAAAAATATCATATGAAAATGCAGAGTGCAGACCTGAAGGCAGCGACTAACTGACTCGAGTTTAGTTTAGGTGAATATCAAGGCCACACTTCAAAAGATTACTGTTGATAAATTGTATGCTGGATAAACAGTTTAACTAAAGTTCACAACGCCATGGATCCTATTTTTTATGATTCGTCTATGTCAGTGATAACACATTAGACCCTCGAGGGTCTTCAAAGTACAACTCCATAACAAACTCATCTACGAACATCTGATATGCGCGTTGACAGTAGTTTTATTACAAACATAAAAATTATGACAAACACGAGGCTTAACAGCATAATAACTACTCTTATCACCTGACAAAGAATCTAACCTCCTGGCCGTCTCCTAGCAACGGCCCACGAATAAGCTCATCAATTTTACAAACATGTTGGCTCCGTGTTTCCAAAACAAGTGCAGAAGACTGAAGTGGGCAGCTTAATGTCATGTGACTTGCAGCACAATCGTGACTCCTCAGTTCTGCAACTGCTGTTCTGCTGTGAACAGTGTTGCTGTTAATGTCGTCACATTCGTAGAAGTTTGATGTGCAGTGAGATTGAGTTTCTCTAAAAGCTATGTTTTTTTCTGATGAGGAGAATCAGGCAGTGTGAGACTTATAGTTTTTTACTTCTTCTTTTTTTAATATAAAGTATGTTTGGTTAAATAGAATATCAGCCCCCTTATTTGTGATCAGGAGGAGCTGGGTTCAGGGTGAGAACTGATGTGAACTTCATGGTTGCTATTTTAAAAGAAAGAATAAACATTTTCTTTCTTTGAGGATTGAAAACTAAGTAAACAAACTTGAAAATTAAGAACAATCACTCTGTCTGATCCTCTTCATCCTTGACAGTAGTTTTATTACAAACATAAAAATTATGACAAACACGAGGCTTAACAGCATAATAACTACGCAAAAAGTAAAACAGTCAGTGTAATTGTAAAGCAAGAGTTCTGGCTGCTGGCTCAGTGTATTCTGATTTTCTCATTAGAATAAACCGTAAAGATGAGAAGTAGCAAAGAAAAGGCTTGTAAAGTTAGCTCTGAGCAGGGGAAGTCTGCAGATGTGCACTATGTTAAAGGGAAGCCGACAAACAACAGATCACAGCAAATTTAAACTGGTGACAAATACCTTCATCCACATCTGAAAAAGACTCCTCTTTTAGAGTTTCTGGCACATTGGCCTGCACTGTGCGATGTGGATACACGTACAGCAAAACATGTGCATGTTAATGAACATCACATCACATAGCACACAGCAAATGGAAATCATGCAACCAAATGATGATGATTAAAACCAGTCAGACATTAGCAACTGACCATGAAACAACAAAAAGGAGAAGATTTTAGATGGTTCACATACCTTCATCGTCTGACATGTCAAGGAACTCATTCATGGTTTCTGGGACGTTGATCTTGTGTTTTTCTGATGCGCTCTACATACGGGAAGAAAGCAAAATCTGGTTAAAAACATGCAAATGGACACATCTTTAAGAAAATCCTGGCTAAAAACGTATATTTACACAGCTGTTTATGTGAAATATTCACACAAATAAGTAATTTTTAATCTAATTTCTACTAAACTATTGTGACATCATCAGTGTTTGTTGTTTGCTGCATATTTACACACCATGACCTAATTTATCCTGAAGTATTTAAAGCACACCATTATATAAGTTATGTGTCCACTCTGAAGTTTACTGCTGGATGAAAACACAGGTGCATTCCAACCAAAGCAAAGGCTTCACACGTGTTTCCTCAGAGGGACATTACGGCTCTTGTCATAGAAAAAACATAAGGAAAAGTTACATTTGGAAGGCTGTTTAACCCACAAACTCGCTCACAATGGGTCTACATGCTGCAGATGAGGATTCCCGAGAAAAAGAAACAACAGAGGTCTCTGCGCAGACAAGACACGACCTTGATTTTGAAGTCACACTGCTTTATTGCTGATTGTGCCGGATCGTCAGCAACCTCTTTCTCCTGCAGTCTCTTCCTCATCCTAATACACCTCCTTCTGTCCTTCTTACTCTTCTGCTTCCTCACACACACACACACACACACACACACACACACACACACACACACACACACACACACACACACACACACACACACACACACACACACACGTATTGTGTAGATCACCGCTAGTGACCTCGGCTAAATAAGGAGAAACCTTAAGCTCCAATCTAAGCCCCCTCTCTCTCGTTTCCTAATCAGGACAACTTCACACATGTGACATGGCATAGACTGACGGACTTGCCAGCTTTACCGCGGTATTAACATACTCACTCCACTTACGCAGCTGGCTGATTGGCCACCTTTTTATTTGGCAAAAAGCTAATCTTGCAGTCTGGTGAAGCTTTCACTCTAAACATATGTTTCTAAAACATATCTGAACATTTTTGCAAGGCGCAACAGAAACTGATTGAGCCAGTCTACAAAATCCTAGTCAGTATATGGATTTGTGTCCCACTTACAGTTTAGAGAGTCGTTTTAAGAGAAATCTTATGTATGGAATAATATTTGGTTCAAAGATCCATGAAAAATCAGAAATTCCATATTTTTTTCCCCTTCCGGTTTTGGCTTTACTTTAATAATGTGATTTTTGGACACTTTCAGCATAGATATACTGTTTAAATCTCCTGGTGGGTTTGATGGTTCAAAGGGTTCACAGTAATTTAAAGTGAAGTGTCTTGAAAAACCTTGGTGATGCAACATTTTATCCATTAGTACATCAGTTAAACTCAGAAAGCTGAAGTTGCACTTTTAAAATGCTTTTAAAGGATTTTGCACGTCTGGGTACTCGGAAACCTAAACCATTTCACTGTTGAGGGTGTTATGGAGAAGTTACAGAAAAAAATACAAGTTTGGTGAAACCATCTGCATTTTACTATGCTTGATAAAATTATCCTGCTAAGAAGACAGTCTCACCATGGCAGTCAGGTTTTCATCTGTCATAGGCCTCAGCGTGTCCACCACAGAGATGTACCCAAGACGACGAGCGATGGACAGGGCAGTGTTGCCATTCTGACCAGTGACAGACAAGGTGGAATTTAATCACAATGGGGGGGTGGGGGGAGAAACATGAAAAAAGATACAGTATTTTAGCTTGTGCTGAGATGATGAGGAAGTCTCAGCGCCAGTTTGGTTGAGCGCTCACCATGGTGAGCTCGTTGGCCGAAGCGCCGAACTGAAGCAGCAAGTTGATGATGTGGGTGTGGCCTTGCTGAGCTGCTTGATGGAGAGGAGTGTAACCATTCTAGACAAAGACAAAGACACACAAACAGGAGCAGTTAGTCCTGAGGACGAGCACAGAAAATGTGTTCACACAGGAAGCTCTCTGTTGCATCTGTGTGCAGGTTTTTTTACCTTGGTTTTGCCATTGACGCTGGCACGATTCTGCAACAGGAGGTTTACCATCTTTGCATTGCCATAGTGACAAGCCACATGTAGCGGAGTGTAACCCATCTGTGTCAAAGGACAGTAGTTGGTGTAGAAAATACAAAGAAAATCAATAAATCAAAGAGATACAGAAGATCTAAAAATCTTTTCCAGCTCATTCATGCTTTTATATATATATATATATTATATATATATATATATATATATATAATATATATATATATATATATATATTATATATATATATATATATATATATATATATATATATTGCACTATGTGAAACACTTTGTGCTACATTCAGTTGAGTAAAACATGCTTTACAGGTACTATAACATCTGACTGACTGATAAAAAAAGAGATAAACACATATAGTGGGTCCAAAAAGGGATACACTAACACTTAACTGGAAAAGAGTATCAGAGACCTCTATGTTTTTGTGTATTTATTGTGTGGAGCCATCTGCGTGTGCAAGCTGAGAGAGTTTTACCTTTGTTTGGGGGCTGACGTCAGCTCCGTGGTTGAGGAGGACTTCTGCAACGCTGACTTTGTCTTCCTGAGCTGCTAAGTGCAATGGTGTAAGTCCGGTCTGTAAATGATGAAAGTACATGTACATGTGTACACACAAATAAATGTATTCCAGTTGTAGTACATATAAAGACACGTCATGTTTTTCACAAAGATAAAAATGCTGAAAAGTCTCAAGAGCCATCAGTTTTTCTACTTCACTGAGATTTTATATTTTTATACCAATATATTACAAGCATTCTGATAAGTATTGAACTATAAACCAAAAAAACAATAACTATTTATGTAATACTGAAAAAGATTGCAGACTACTCGTATGAATGTCGAACACACGTCTTCACTGTGACGGAGGGCAGTCTATCTTTAAAACAAAAAAAGGCAGTTCTTACCTTATTGCAAACATTGACGTGGGCGTTCTTGGCCAGCAGCAGAGACACCAGGTCCACGCTGCCTTCCTGCGCTGCCAGGTGAATGGGGCTGATGCCCTGTCGCGTCACTGCGTTGGTGTCAGCACCGTACTCCAGCAATGTGGTGCCAATGTCCATTTGGTTCTTTTTGGCAGCAATGTGGAGGGGCGTGTAGCCGTTCTGAGGTAGGCAAGAGAAACACTGACGTTAGACGGTTGGACTGAGCTCTTCTGTAAATCTGACGGCTGTTGTATTCATTTGTCTGTTTTAATCTAAATGAATAATTAACTTGTAAGGTTTATGCTCAGTTCAGCAAAAAAAAAAAAAAAAAGATTTGTTTGATCATTTTTCTAGACTCTTACAGAAACATATGTGATGTGTTCTGGTCAAAAGGGATGGCGTATAAAAAGTATCTTGACAGTACTGTTCAAAGCACAGCTGGTTTGAGGGGTTGCAGTTTCAACTCTTTCAAGGTTGTTGTTTTTTTTTTTTTAAATAATAGCATTACATTTTTGAGCTACCCACATCTGAGGTCAATGAATACAACATGATCTCATGTTATTCAAGCTCAGAAACCTTTCAGAATACAGATTTTGACCAGAAAAAACACATACTCACTTCTCAGCCTTTAAATCATTAAGTCATGACAACAAATGCATAGCAACATACAAAAGGGAACCACATCAGGCAGAGTGAACTAAAGGAGCATTTCACATTTATTATAAGGGGGATACTATCACTTATCAATGAGCTTGTGAATGAGAAATTGAGGCCTCAGACATAAGGTTTCCCTCGGCTAGATAGGCACGTTCACAACAATAAAAACACTGGAGACAATGTGAAGAGACGAGAGAGCAGCTGAGAAGAAGCAGTCACCATTCTGGTCGTCTTCACTGTGGCCATTATGACAAAAACATGAGCAACAACATAAAAGCAGGGGACGTATTTTACTGCTATAGTGGTGGTATAAGGAAGGCTTTATTCACATTTCTGTGCAGCCTTAAAATATGTAGAGGAATTGGGAGATGTTAGTTGAAATGAGAGTGAGCAAAAGATGAGGGAAATGAAAGAAAACAGAAAAGTCGCAATCACAATTTTTAAAGCCTTTTATTGGCTTTCTTCTGCCTACTCTAAATGCATACAAATGAGGGAATGCAGATTCCAAACTCTCCTCATTCTTTCAATCAAATCTGTTTTCATTTTTTTTGGAAAGCACGGAGCAAGATCTATTTCATCCCTCAAAATGACCCTTTCCACTCCTCCTATGAACATGGAGAAATCCCAGAGGAGCACTGTGATAATTCACCGCTTTCATGCCTCTGGACAACTCCTTTCGTACATACAGATCGAGTCGTTTTAAAAAAGCACATAAATTTGAACAAGTGCATCAACTTTAGAACCAAGCCAATTTATAGATGGAGCAGCTAAGGGAAAACAGGCAGGGAGAGAAGAATAAAGTGTAGGAGGGAGGTAAGAAAAGCAGAGACAGATACGAGTTAAGGAAGAGCTGATTTATCCCAGAGAAGACAGGGAACAGAGATAAATTAAGTTCTCAGGTCTTGATCCCCTCCTGCAGGATGTCACTGGACAGTCTGACCAAAAACAGGCATATCCTGCCATCTTTTCATCCGCTCTGCATTTCTTCTCATACGTGCCTGTGGTTTGGAAAGGCTACTAAATCTAACAGGAGTCAGACCTACAACTTGACCATGCAACTCTCTGGACTGAATGGAGGATTTCAAAAATGTGGCTGAGCATCAGAGCAACTCACAATGTAACAGGAGAAAATGGGCGAGAGTTAGATCCACACACGTACACAGGAACATCACGTACGGGACACTGTTAATGATCAGATGGCACGGAAAGCACGAGCCCGCCAAATCCTTTTAGCGTGAGTGTTTACGTGTGTTTGTGCGGATACCTTGGCAGCGGCATGTGGGGAAGCTCCCTGATCCAGCAGCAGCAGCGCTACTCTCTGATTATCGTAGTGAGCGGCTACATGCAGTGGAGTTAGCCCACTCTGAAACACCCACCCATCCACACGCACACACACACACACACACAAATGCAGAAACACATCCATACCAACATGCATGCAACACAAGATTAGAAGATCGCAGAAGACACACAAGCACAAACACGCTGATGAGTAAAATGGAAGATGAAGGGACATCAAACTCATGAAAGGTATTTAGTCTCCGTTACAAACTAACAGCAGCAACTCTGTACTGAAGACAAATAAGTTAGAAGACGATGGCATTGTCAAGAGACACAAGCATAAGGAGAGCATGTCCTCCCTGGCCTATGAAACGTATCCCTATATTGCCAACTTTGCAGCAATTTTGTTTTTAAACGTCTCTTTTAGTTAAAAGTAACTTTTCTTTCCAAAATCTATAATGGTATCTATAAAGGAGCTCCACAAACATACCCTTACACAAATTATCAGGTTCTTGATGGACAGTTTTAGAAGTGAGAAGATGGAGTAAAGATCACCATTTTAATTCTGCATGTTTTTTTTTTCCCTACGTCACTCACTCACTACTCATCACTATCGTCACTTTGATTGTGAATACTCTAACAAATGACCTTTTCAAATCCTGCGGTGGCATTACAAATGCTGAATTTAACACACTTCAGAACTGTACCGGATATGCATGAGGATGTGAGTGAATGTGTTTCAATGTAGATTCATACACTGCATCAAGCAGTGATCAGTGTGTGGCTGCAAAAACAATTTTCTCCAGAAAAACTCAGACTAAACCGAAGTCATCATCTGTGGTCCACAGAAACAACGAGTTATCAGTCACCTCGTGATTCGCCGTAGAACCAGGTTAGAAATCTGGGGGCAATATTAGAATCTGATCTGAACTTTAACAGCCACATTAAATCAATAGCATCAGCAGCTTTTTACCATCTAAAAAACATGACCAGAATCAAAGAAATAGTCTCTGAACCGGATTCAGAAAGACTAATCCATGAGTTTGTCTCCAGCAGGTTAGACCGCTGTAACGACCTGCTCACTGGGCTCTAAACAACCTGTCAAACAGCTGCAGTACAACCAGAATGCTGCTGCTCGAGTCCTGACTAGAACCAGGAAATAAGACCGCATTAGTCCAGTCCTCGGGGTCTCTGCACTGGCTTCCTGCCGCTCAGAGAACAGAACAGACTCTCTTCATGGCTTAGCACCAAAGTACATCTCTGACATGTTAGAACCACGTGAACCAACTCCGACTCTGAGAACCTCAGGGAGCGGTCTCCTGCTGGTGCCCAGAGTCAGGACTAAACAAGGTGAAGCTGCCTTTCAGTTTTACGCTCCTAAAACCTGAAACAGTCTTCCAGAAGACGTGAGACATGCCTCAACTCTGACAATGTTCAAATGCAGGCTGAAAACAGTTCTGTTTAGCTGTGCACATGCCGACTGAAAGGGATTTTTAGCTATACTTCTCCATTCATCCAATCTTTTGGAGATTTGGTGAGTGGTCATGGGGTGTTATGAAAGCTCCAGCTAATGACTGGCTCAAGCAGTGATGA
This sequence comes from Xenentodon cancila, assembly GCA_014839995.1. Taxonomy (NCBI): domain Eukaryota; kingdom Metazoa; phylum Chordata; class Actinopteri; order Beloniformes; family Belonidae; genus Xenentodon; species Xenentodon cancila. The sequence continues at coordinate 9,956,929 of CM026208.1, forward strand.
GCAGGAACAAAACTGAGAATTGTGTAATTTTTTACTGAACAGCAGGAAAAAGTGTAATCAGTGAGTCTGCAGGAGCGGGCGCAGTCTTCTGATTATTTAAAGATCCCCTTCACATGTTTCAAATTCAATGTACAGTCATTGTTAAACACAAGATTGCATCAAAAAGCTATAAGATGTTGTCCTTGGCCACACAAAACAAATGACAGCAGAACAAAGTGGTCAGATGGAGTAAAATCAAGGTGTTCGTTGACTTTTGTTGCTGCCAGAACATCCAGGGAGAGTAAATTACTAGAAGAAGTTCTGGGATCTTTGTTCAAAAACATAAGCTATATTTATAGTCTATCGATTTATTTTGTCATACAACTGCTTATGTACGTTCTACTGCTTTTTTTTTTTTAATTTGTACCTCATGACAGGTAAAGAGCAGCAGTTACATCGTAATTCCGATACAAGAAAAAACAAATCATACGTGAGTGATTGCTGTAATTATTCCACAAAAACAGCTGCAAAAAAACCACTGCTCTGTTGTTACTCTTTTCTCAATAATATAAAATACTCCTGAATTTAATTTTAATGTATTCAATTTGTTGACACTTAATGTCTCCTGCTTTACATCCAAGTCCTTAACTCAGCTGTGAAATCCCCGCAGAGAAACTGAGCGTCCACCCTCAGCAGGTAAATATGGAAATGTCCCTCTAGTCTCACACGTAAACCATTAATACACGACAGGGCTGCACAATCAAGTTTCACGCATTATGCTGTGCAAAATTTTCATAATGCACAATGTCAAGTATGGAAATGAAGTCCAACATGCTGTGCAATAACTTCGTTGCTGCTTGGCAGAAACAGAAAAGTTTTTGGGGCAGCTTGCGGAGTATACAGGCTATACAGGCTCCAAGCGCTGAACACAAGCAGCTGGGTTTGGTAGCAAAGAGAGATGTCACCGCAGTTGCATGGAAATATTTGTGCACCTTGCAGCTGTTGCCAGTATACAAGGCATCATGATGAATTTGTTAGTTTAAGTTGATGCTACAACGTTATAAATGATGAGGCAGATCTAAAAATTCATAATTAATTAAATGTAGCTGGATAAGAAAGCATTACTAGAAAGTATAATTTAAAAGCAGCGCAGTCTTGCTGAGCAACCTAGTTACAGGAAAATGCAAAAAATAATAAAAAAAAGAAATGTGAAATAGTTTTCGTTTCCACTGAACCCACAAATATTTGTAATCAAACAGCAATAAGGTCCTAATGTTGCCTTTTGTGCTTGACAGCAGGGATGATTTTAGCGTGACACCACCTTGCATTGTAAAAGATTCATTATCATACCTATCTGCGATTATGTTAAATGCTCTCAGATGGTGGCACACACTGGATTCAGTAGGCTTCTGCTAAGAAGGTGTGGCTGCATGTGTGTATATGTGTCAGGGGAGAAAAAGGAAAATCTGCCCGCAAGGTTCTACAACAGGAAAAGCATCTGTGTTGCACGGGGATCAGACAAAGCTTCCTACTTCTCCACACAATTACCCCAAAAGAAATAGGCAGAAAGGCTTGCAGAATGATATATGGTCCCTGCATCTGAATGAATTCCTGATTTCAGCCATCTATTTGTCAGCTCTCAACAGGAAGTCTGATTAAAGCTTTAAAACATTTTTTTTAAAACAACGAAATACTGCACTCATAAGAATATGTGCATCTTGTAGATTTTTTTTTTTTTAAAGGTCACAAGAATTGTGAAAGTGTATTTGACACCTAAGTTTCAAAATCTGACACAGTTTGCTGCTGTACCACAAAAAAGCTTTCTGCTGATGTTATGGAAAACTTATGCTTTCCAGCAGCAGAACACCTAAAACACCCCATAAATGTGTGAGAAAAAGACTAGGCGCCAGGCGTCTCCACCTCACCTTTCCAGCAGCATCAGGTGGGGCTCTCTTCTGCAGAAGCAAACTGGCTACCTCCATCTGGCCGTACTTCGCTGCTACATGCAGCGGACTGAACCCTTTCTGCTGGACAAAAAACAAGATAGGTATTTAAACACAGAGGGTATATTAGCATTTCTTTGGGTCCACCGCAGGAACAACAATCACATACTGCAATTTTTGTATGTAAATGATTACTTGAAAGGCAATCAAAACCTTTTGGAGTGTTTGGAGCTGTGCAAAACCCGCCCCCCAAAAGAAAACTCCACCTATCACTGAAAGAGGGACATTTCTTATTTCTGATTTTCACTAACACCATTAAAGCATTTTAAAACTTAAAATTGAATAATGGTAATTTTTTTTAATGTTCTTTAAATTTTAGGATTTAATTTGTGATCCTTTTTAAGTTAAATGGTCACAAGAAATGTGTCTGAACAGCTGCCTCAGAGACGAATCTAGAGGTCCTTCCACAAATGACTGTTATACAACATGATCATGTTGATCTTGGCTTCCTTCCTGTGTGTATTTCAAGATATTTTAAGACATTTAGTCATACTTTCCAGAAGAATATGGGTCTCCCACAGATCTCAATTTGCTCTGAAACACATGACCTAATTTGTAATTGTGGTTACAGTCAGAGCTCACATGACCCCTGCAGAGAAGGACTGTGTTAGAAAAGACAGGTTACTGGATAAAGAGCAACTTGTCTTTTTACATGTATCTGCCCCAAATGATACATTTCTTTTGCAAACATCAAAAAAAGCTTATCTCCTGGTTCCCATCCCCCAAATCCTCTACTTCAACATTGTAATGACATCATTTCCTTGAACAGCTGACTCGGGCAACATCCCAAGAGAAAGAAAGAGCGGACAATAGGCCTTCATCAATCTGCTCCACTGACAAAGGTGACCTTTAAAAGCGGCCCCCAGCCACGTACTGCAAACATGCACAAGCCAGATCTCTCTTTGACCTTGATCTGTGTAATTACTCAGTCGTGTAACAGCTACTACCTAAATTTGTTAAGAAGTGCTCCTGGTAAAGTGCTTTAGTGGAAAAAACTAAACATAACAAAAAAAAAGTCACCACAATCCCATGCATCGTTAAAAAGGCAACAGCAACTGTGTTTGGCATTTGATCGTTGAGACCAAACTGACACAACAAGCTCCCTACAGACACAGGAGTGGTGATTCCTGGCCCTGGTTTCAACCAGGCATTTCTAAATATCTGTTGTTGATTTTCTGGGGTTCATTTGCACTTTTCATCTCTGAAACACAAAAGCTGTCTCCTTGCTGAGCAGTGTGATGGATACAACACTGCTTATACTTATGCTAAGATTTTTGTTTGAAAAGACATACGTGAAACCTTCAGGCATCTGGAAATTGTACTCTAGGATGAACTTGTGGAGGTGCACGGTTCTTTTGCTGTTGTCTTGGCTTTTGATTTTCTTTTGACGTCTTGCAATGAGACCCTCGTGTCAGCTGTTCTATCAGAAGGATTTCACGCTAACTATCATCATGTGGGATTCTCCAAACTTTTTCCCACCACAGTCAATTTAGGGTATATAAACGTTTGACTTTGAAGAAAGTAAAAGAATATTTGCTACTTCACAACACCTACCTTTGTTGCGGAAGAGAGTGAGGCTCCGTTCTCCAGCAGCATGGCAGCAACATCTTGGTGTCCTTCCCGTGCGGCCAGATGGAGGGGGGTGTAGCCGGACGTGGTGGCAGCGTTGGCTGAGGCACCGCAGTGCAGCAGTTGTTGGACAATGTCAACCTTCCCCAACCGACTGGAGATGTGTAAAGCTGTCTGGTCGTCCTGCAGAGTTGAGGGAGGAGGTAACTTTTCATCCTGAATTTTGTCAGCGTTTGTTTTACACACGACACAGAAAAGCTCAGCGTTCCAACCTTGGACTTGGTCTCCACCTTGGCTCCGTTCTTCAGCAGGTATCGGACTACGTCTGCTTGGCCAGCCCTGGCTGCCATGTGGAGAGCCGTCTCCCCTCGCTGGAGGACATACAGAAATGCTTGTTGGATGTGCAGTTATGCAAGAGTTGAACATAACATTTAAATATATTTAAAGAATAAAAAAAAAAAAACATCATAACTTTTAATATCATCCACTTACAACATTGGTGGTGTTGGGCGATGCTCCATGATGTATCAGTGCATGGACAATGTTTTCGTGGCCCATGAAAGCTGCCACATGGATGGGCGTAAGCCCAGACTGCATGAAAACAATATTACATTAAAACCTAAATCAACCTGCCTGCCCAGAAAAACGTAATTTTTCATTTACAGGCAATTCAGGAAAGATCAAAATATGTAGAATCTAAAGAAATCCCTTCTAGAGAATTAAAATATTGAGACAAAGTGTGCTCGGCCAGGTGTAGCACCTCAGTGACAGCCTGGATAGACGCGCCGTGTTTTAGCAACAGCTCCATCACTTTGACTCTGTTCTTCTTGCAAGCAATGTGTAGTGGAGTAAAACCATTCTGCAAATAGAGAGGAAGAGTAGAGAAATAAGTTAATTATAGTGCTTTTGTGTCTCACTGACATCCTGTAAAAGAAGAACATCTGTGAATGTGTGATGGTGTTTGAAAAAGGGAAATAAATGTACGGTACAGAAAAGGTTTGCTGAAAAAGTGTAAAGAGAGAAGAATAAACCCCCATTTTTTTTCTCACAACCGAAGACTGCCAAAGAATCTATTTTTAATCCCTCAGGCTTTCAGAGGATTTTCAGTATTTACTCATCATCCCATCAGCGCAGTACACATTTTGCATAACGTCTACACCCAAAAGCTACATAAACCTGCAGAACCGTATTTCTATGCACATTTCTTATCTCAATTTACCCCATTAGTTTTTTCACTTTTTCAGGCAGACCATTTTCTTTGAGACAAAAAATCTTATTAGAATTACCTTTTGTGCCTTTATTATTAAATATAACAGAAGAGGTTTCTAATCAGAAAAGGAGATCCCGAGCGACAATACAAATACTGCACTCTACTGCAATACTGCGCTCTAAAGGTGCTGTACTGTAAATAAACCAATCTTGTGGTTGAAATGTGACTTTAAATGTTCTTTTTTTGTTTGTTTGCTTTTGCATCCTTGAGCAGAATCAGTGATAAATGGTATAAAATGTATCTCTATTGGTCGTTCTCAATCAGAGTAACAGCTTGGTAACATTTACAATTAGTAATAAGTAGAGAAAATACACAGCAAGTTCACAGCAGATGAAAAATCTATGTATAGTACGTCTACATCAATCTTCTACCTTTGAAAACAAGGTACCATGCACTCTTAAAGAGGTGCATGTAGCTTTGAGTCTATTTAGATTTGGTCTGTTAACTTATTTTACTTGCAATAAAATATTTTTAAATAGAGATGGTATTGTTATGCTCTTAAATGTAGTTTTTGCCTGCAAACCTTAACTAGAATGCATTTTTTTTAAACTATAACCACACCACATTCCCCTCCAGAGCCCTTTTCATGTTACCCTATCCACTGTTTTATCCATACCAGAGCCTTTGCATTCGGGTTGGCCTTCTTATCCACAATGAGTTTGGCCACCTTGTAGTGACCACAGTGTGCTGCCACATGCAGCGCCGTCAGGTAGTCGTTGGTGACATCATCCACAGGCACTTCATGCTGCAACAGGAGCTGGACGCAGTTCAGGTGGTCCCCCTGTGTGGCCATGTGGAGCGGTGACAAGCCGTTCTATGAGGAGGAGGAAAGAGGGAAAGAAAGAGAGAAAGAGAGGGGGAGAGAAGAAGAGAGCCAGGAAAAAGAAAGAGACAAACAAACACACGCAGACGGACACATAGACAGGTGGACAGACAGACAGAGTAAGTTAGGACGAGGCCGTGTGCTGCACAGAAAGACTGTGAAGGAAGTGTCTGAGATGGTTACAGAAGCATTGTTATAACGAGGTCATTACAACAATGTCTATTTTGTTACACTGGTTGTCCTGCGGGGTCAAACTGCAGGGCTACGCAGCGAAGACAGGCTGTTCTGGAGAGGTCGCACAGACGTTATGGAGACAATGCGACAACACTACAGCAGCATCAAAAGACCTGCTATCTGATCGGATAACAGATCGCAAATCGCTCTGTGTGGTTAGATGTTCTCACTTAGACAAAGAAATGTATTGCAGTGTTATTAACAATGAAAAAAGTTGATTATGTCTCTACAAAAATGCGATCTATTCAGCGCTGAAAGAAATGTGACGTTTTTATGACTTTTCCGTTCTATTCTGAGCCAAGCAGCAACGTCTGAAGTTTTCATCCTAGTACCTACCTTGGTCTTTGACAGGATAGGAGCTCCTCGATCCAGCAGGATTTCTACCACCTGTTCGTGCCCGCTCCTCGCCCCACAGTGAAGTGGCGTCAAACCGTCCTAAAAGGCAGAAAAGGTTCTGATAACTGAAAAGGAATACACACATTGTCTAGTCTGCCCTTCATAAAGTGTTTAAAATGTAGTTTTTTCCTTCTAAAAGTGAAATGAAATTACAAAGAAAGAAAGAAAGAAAGAAAGAAAGAAAGAAAGAAAGAAAGAAAGAAAGAAAGAAAGAAAGAAAGAAAGAAAGAAAGAAAGAAAGAAAGAAAGAAAGAAAGAAAGAAAGAAAGAAAGAAAGAAAGAAAGAAAGAAAGAAAGAAAGAAAGAAATGACCAGGATTAATCAGTAACCGTGACACTAAGGGCACGTGTGCATAAATCGTACATGTATCTGAGGAGGCTCAGTCCTGTTCTCACCTTCGTCTTCGCATCAATTTTGGCCCCCTCTGTCCAGCAGCAACTTCACCATGTTGCTATTGCCTCTTTTTGCCGCCACATGAAGCGGCGTGATGTCATTCTGAATGTATAAGAGGACGATTGTCATGTAAAGGTATCATAAATTCACATTTAAACAATCGTTGTGTGGACTAAAATAATGAAACACTTCTTGCTTGTTGGTTAGGAACACACAGCCTTTTCGTTGTTTTCCAAAGCAGCTGTAAATAAACGTCCCTTTCTAATTGCAGTGCTCTAATTAATCTTCAGTGCTGTGGCACCACTCTCTAGACCCAACCCGTAATCAGTGTCAAAAATCAGCATGAACACAACCTCGGTTTCACACACCAGCTGATAAACAGTAATTAGAGGCTACTGGTAACTTTGGGCAGACAATATCTAATTTGATAATGAATTTTAGAGGCAGGCACCCTTAGATCCCAATATAAAGTCTGCATTCAATAACTGGAAATTTAAATTTGCTTCAGTAACTGAACTGCATTGTCGTGACAACACCTGCTTTCTTTCTTCGCTGGTTTCTGAGTAATGGAAAAATCACTGCAATCCTATCGAAACTACCAGACTTTACTCTCGTTTTGAGGATGTTTCAGTAGAAAGCAACACATTCAGTTTCTCTTTCTTTTGAATATACATTATTTTCACCATAACACACAACCCTTTAAGAGACACCTTCTCACTACTATATTATTTTCACATTGCATGTTTGCCATGACAGAGGTTGTTAACTCTGTTTTAATTTAAATGCCACGGTGTCGTTTGAAATTCATGACAGTTCACATGGATGCTTCTTAAATCGTTATGCCCTGTCTACTGATCGCAGTGATGCTGGGTGTTAACCTGAGAAGATCATTGTTGATGTAAATTGTCATTTGAGTTAAAGCTCATACTTCTGTAGACTCTCAGTTACCCAGGTCATGGTCATCTAAATGCTTTCTGCCACTGTAACCACCACTGATTTAGAGTTAAGGAAGTATTTTGGATGACCATTTAAACATCTTCAGGATTTAGTTTTTATGGCTTTTGATTTGTAGGAGTGTAAGACTGAGACTGGTCATCACAGAAATGCAATTCTTCCTTTGTTACACTGCTGTGTGGGCTTGTTGTTTCAGCATCACACTGTGAACATATGCCTAGCGTTTGCCTCTAAAGCTGGTTATACTCCTCCCAGACAGAAGAGGGCAGAGTAAACTCACCCGAGCCATGAAGTCCACAGCGGCCCCTCTGTTCAGCAACAGCGTGGCCACATTAATGTTGCCATAATGAGCTGCAATGTGCAGGGGTGTGAACCCACTCTGAAGATTGAAGGAACCAGACACACACGCAGACACAAAGGCACACACATTATAGTAGAAATGGTAAAATGCATGAAAAGTCAATACCTCAGGTGTTTTTCACAATACAGACCTACAGCTGATTTTCAGTCACACTCTATCAGACAAGGACAACTATACATGGTCACACTAATACTAGACTTTTTGTTACAGAAAAAGTCTTTTTTACTGAAGCATCAAACATGGGGCCAACTTTTGGTGTTTTTTCGTGTGGGCTTCTTGTTTTTTCACGATTTGAATGTTTATTATTCATTTAACTAACACACTAAGCACACATACAGTAAATAATGAGGCCTGGCTGTCTTTATATACTGAGTTTTACTAGTAAATCTGTCTCATGCCATTTACAGCGTTCTGATCAAATGTCCTGAAAATAAACCTAATGTCTGTTTGTTTACATCTTCACCAGGAACCGTTTCCTGGCAGAACTCCTAGTTTAGTGAGCAAACATCTGTGAAAGCTACAAAAGGACACTGGAAACAATCTAAGTGAGGAAATCCCGCATTTTAATCACTGGAAGCCCATTTGGAGGGCAGCAAAAATCAAGTGGGAAGCAAGTATCTTCGACACGAGTGTGCATGCTGCTGAAGGTGCTGCAGGTCTGGAAACACACCAGCTTCATCAAGAAAAAGTTTCACTCAAAATCTATAAAATCTAACAACAAAATCAGCCTCTCTGTGCAAAGATTGTAAGTATGTGACAGATCCGTCCCACTTAAACTCCAGTAACCATTTTCCGTTTTCCATCCGAGTAGTATGCAAATTGGTTTACCATAATGCACAAGCTTTCAGGTCAACAAAGGCATTTTTTGGGGGGGGTGAAACATACCAGATGACTGTCAAGCCTGCCAAAGCCAGAATCACGCCAACCAAGACAGGCACACACAGGAGGTGGCCACCTGGCTCTGGTGTGGCAAAGCAGCCCATGTTAACATGTTAGTTTTGTTGCTTTGGTCCCATGCAAAATGCTTTAGATTTAAAACAACTCATAGGGGGGGAAACTAGGAGAGAAATGTCACTAAATGCCTGTTTCTAGAAAGCGGTTATTTTTTTACAGCTTAAAGGGAAGTTGATTGGCATGCAGGTCTTAGAAAAACGACTGCTTTTCAGTGGATGATAACCACTCTTCATGCATTCCCTGGTTATCATTGTGATCAGTTTCATGGACAGAGTGTCAGGACACATCAGGACAACATCTTTTTAAACACTCACAAAAAATTTGCCAAAAATAAGAAACAGTTTTGGGACACCATGAAACCATTTGAATCAAGGAAAACCTTGATACCCAAAGCCTCCAGCCCCAGGACTTACTCAGTCAGTATTAGTGAAACATGCGCTATCGCTTTGATTTTCCCCATGACTAGAGATATCCACTACATTAATGAAGCGATGGAGAGGAGGAAGACAGGACTGAGCTAAAATGGAAAAGGAGGATGTGACAGAGGGCTGCAGAAAACTATTCATCAAGTCAGGGGCACTGAAGTGATTGCTGTTGTTCTTTTCTGAGATTTTTATGAACTGCAATGAGGAGACTACATAATGTACAGATAGAGGTGTACCTCTGTTGTTCTATTCACCATCATCTACAGAGTCAGCCAAAAGAGGAGAGAATGGGCAGTTAGTGTGAAAAAAAGCAGTAAAAGGCCTCCACTGATGTGAAGTGGAGAAGCAGAGAGGGGTAAAGGAGTTGAGTTAAACAGTTCAAGAAAAAAAAAAAAGCCCTGATGTTCATCACTGTTGTTGCTTAAAATTTAAATGCGATTTTAGGTTTGTGAAAGACACTTTCAGACTAGAATGGATATTCAGCATGATCATGATGTGTATTCACTGGGTCGTGTGTCTTCCATCCAAAATATTTACTACAAACATAAAGGTACTTTCACTCCTTTCCCCTTTCTGAAAAAAAAGAGCATCAAAAACAAATTCAAAGAAGAAATAAGGAAAGAAAAAAAAAGCAAGAAACCAAAACTGACTAATTAATTAGTACTCAAAACAGAAAACAATCAGAGAGGGTTGAGAAAAGGCCGACGTCAGTGCCGTTGCTCACCTTGGACTCCACATCTGCATTGTGGTCGTTCTGCAGGAGCAGGGCCGCGGCCTTGGTGTCGTCCTTGCGTGCGGCGATGTGCAGGGCAGGGAGACGTACCTTGCCCTTTGTATCGTTCTCCAGTAGCAGGGAGACCACCTGGTCATGGCCCTGCTGGAGGGCCACAGCCAAAGGGGTGAAGCCATCCTGCATATGAAAGGAAAACAGGAGTCACTGATGCAACATAGTGAGGGTGATGCAGAAAGGTCATACTGGACAGTTGATTTGAGCAGGTTAAAAGGAGATCGTGGAGAAAGGGCTCTTGTATATTTTTATGTTCTGAAATGTTTCTTTTGCTGAAGGCACAGAAAGCAAAAAACAACCAATGAATTCAATAGACGTTTTAAAGGAGCTGGGACTTATCATCCACCCTTTCCTTGCCCTCTCTTTGTCTGTGCTACGGTTGTTGGCTGCTGCAGCCTGAGGGAGGCCGAGGCTTTCCTCTCCCCAACTAACTCCTCTCAACGGACTCCTCCTAAATGTGGAGCAGTAAGTCTACTCCAGGTCACTCCTGGATGACTGAACTTCTCAACTTCTCAAGGTGGAGTCCAGCCACCCTGCGGAGAAAACTAATTTCAGATGCATATATCTGTGACGTTCTTCTTTTGGTCACTATCCATAGTTTAGGCCCATAGGTGAGGCTGGGAACACAGACAGAGCAGTAAACTGAGAGTCCCGTTTAATAATCCACCACATGCAGGAGGGGCCATATATGTCAGGTACCCACAATGCACGTGACCACTGAAGACGCGAGCCTCAGTGTAGCAACCTTCGTTCACTGAAACTGGGTATTGAGGAGTTATCAATAATCAAAACCATTTAGGTTGTTCTACGTATTTTAATGTGACATATACAGCTGAAGACAAAATATGATTTAATTACATGCAAGGTGCATGAAGATTTCAGTAGGAAAAATGTATTTATGGCAGGAAAAAACTGAAAAAAACATGGATAAAATACTATATTAATTAAAGTCACAAATGCTATAGTTATGTTGAGAAAATGCTCTGATTAAATTAATTTAATATAACTGTTTCCAGTCTAAGGATCCAGTCCAATAAATGAAAACATATACTTTATAGAAAAAAAGAAGTAATATTACAGTGCATTTTCAGTTTATTTGCAAGCTTTACTTGCAGGGACACGATAGGCTACATAATGAAGACTGCATTAATAATAAACTTAAATAATGTATTTCCACATGCTGTGTGAGAGTAGCAATATGTGGAGGTGAGTGCTAGATCTATTTTGAAAACTGTGCATTTACATGTGTGTGCACATATGTGCTAGGAATATGCACCAGGAAGGGCATCCCATGTTCCTCCCCTCGAGGTCACTCTCCCTCCACCAATATACACTTAAAGGCCCTCGTGAGGAGACAGGGAAGGGAGAAGGGCATGAGGAGAAGAGCAAAGGGGTGGAAAGACAGGTAGGCAGAGCAAGAATGTGAGACAGAAAAGACAATGGGTGAGGGTGAAAGAATAAAAGAAGGAAGGGAAGGAAACAGAGGCTGTCTGTAGACTCCATATGAGCGAGGCCAATGCATAAAGATATACTGTAGGGACGAGTGTAGAGAAATAGATACATATACCCATATAAATGCACACATCCATACACAAAAACACATAGATATGTAAAAATACACATATGTACAGTACCTCGGTGGCTATACTCTGGCTGGCGCTGTTCTCCAGAAGGAACCGTAACACCTCCAGGTGATTCTCCTGGGCTGCCATGTACAGAGGGGTGAAGCCATTCTGCACACAGCATCGACCAAAACACACACGTCCTATTACAAACATGTCAGGACTACTCAGCAGGACACAGCAGACAATCCACATCCCAAAAAAATGAGAAGCGTTGTGATACGTCTATCTATGATACGCAAGAAAATGACATTTTAAGGAAAACACAAGAAAAAAAGAGTTTCTGATATTTAGTTTGCTAAGCGTTTGCATATGAAACACTGTTCAAGGTGTGTTTACTGAAATGTGTTTGTGAAATCTCCTTTTTTTTCCCTCTTAGTTTGAGAATCTGAATCTGCACACTTAGAAAGTATTGTCAGAGGCTTATAACAGCAATTTATTCTGATTCTTTCCCCCCAGGGCTAATATTAATTCCCATTTTGCTGGAAACATTTATAATGTTCTAACTAAAAACCCCTTCATTTCACGTTATTTTTGGTCCCTAAAAAACACTCGATGCCATTTAATAATACACCTATTCCGATTTCTTTTACTCTTGAAGGTTCCTTTAAATGTAAAGTGCAAGGACGGCAGTTTCCAGGAGAGACCTAGTTGGCACGATGCCGGATTCTGAGTGTTTCCCTCAATGTCACTGGCTTCTTGATGCAATATCATCAGAACAAATGTGCACATCTCAGGATTGTAATTACATTATGTCTGCTTCAGGTCCTGACAGCAGAGCGGCAGGGCCACGCTGTCTTTTCATGTTGAAGTATATTTATTTGTGCATGTGTAAATGATGAGTCTACATATAAATATATATATCCCACCTGTGATTGTGCGTTGACGTTTGCTCCATTAGTGACCAGCTCTTTGACGACTTCTGTCTGACCAGCCAGTGACGCTATGTGCAGAGCAGTGTTTCCTTTCTGGATTACATGAAACAGCCACAGGAATGCATGTTAAGCTCTGTACCACCTGTCCTACTGTCTTCCTTGTGTGACTTTTTGCCACTGCAGCCTGTATATGTATATATATAACCGTGTCAGTATCCATCTGGCCTGATGAATCCCATCACACAAATCACATGTTTGAACTGCTGCATTCTAGCTCTGGTATCCCCCTGGTTGCTGCCAACAATGTGTCACTTCCGATCCCGATGTCTCTAACGTAAATGAGCCTTGGTCTTAAAATAAAACTACAGAAGGCTTTTTATGAACCTCTACAGATTCACATGAAGGCAGAGTTGACCCTCAAATTGTCCCTTCGGTGCATGACACTATAATTCAGCAGTCCCAGAGTGCTTTTATACAGTAGTGATAAGTAACATTGCATTAGTTGCATTCTGAAGCAGGAAAACAAAGGTATGTCCGTCAATACATGAGTCGAACTAATGAGGCAGATAAAGCACACATAGTTAAGCAGCAATATATATATAGGAAAAAAAAAAAAAAATTAAAAAAAAAATATTTATATATATATATATATATATATATATATATATATATATAATTTTTTTTCATAGTAACATTGCTGTGATTTGCTTCTTTCTTCAAAGGGAGTAGAGTAAAAAAACAATTATAATTCAAAAGCTCCAACATAAACTAGTCCCTTTGTTTAGTCGCACAAAAAAGGGGGTCTACCATTACAACAAAAAACATCTGTCTCTTTAGCATCCAAATTCGTCTTGTCTGCCCTCCCTCCTCCTACATAGCTGCAGGAATGTGTTTTTATTATCCAAAAGCGATGCAAATACAGCTCTGAATGCATTGTAGTAAAACATTTTTTTCCCTTAAAAAACTTTTTGTATGTATTCAATTTGTAGGCTAAACTTTCCCATTCAAATTTTTTTTTTCTTAACATTCATAGCAGTGTCTCCATCAAAATAACTTTTTAAAAATTAATTTATCTTCAAAAATACAGAATAAATATAATTTCTAGGGGACAAAGTTTCCGAATCGATGTCATTTTTGTTTGTCTAATCCAGTGCAAGGAGTCAAAAATATCACCCACCGTATCTCTCTCAACTAAAAAACAGACCTTCAACATTCAGTAAAACAATACAAACTACAACATGAATGATTACAGCAAGTTTAAACTACATTTGTCTGGAAATCACAATGTTCCAAGTTCCACAAAGGCTCTAAGTGGGTAAGGAGCTGAAGACAAGACATTTCGCCTGATTCTCTCCCAACAAGAGCAGCACAATCTCTAACTAACCAGCCCCTCCATGCTACTAAAGCAACGTATCCTCGATGGCATTGCCTTCGCTGGAGGCATGAAATAAAAATTGATGGCATTAGGACGCATGCAAACTCTCATTTTAATCCCTATGCAACCTTGGGGTTACAATAGAGGGAAATTTTAATTGGCAAGAGTTTCTTCTCGATCATAAATATTTTATCGTGTCTTGTGTTTATGTCAGCATTAGGCTTGTGGCCCAGGGCAGAGAAGCTGAACCAGACAGCAAAATAGGAGTGGAAGCCTTCGAGGCACAAATATGAATAATGTTTTATATGGCTCTACTTCTCAACTCCATTTAGCATTTGAATAAAGATGCTTCAGTGGAAGAGACCGACCTTATTATTAGATATCATGTTGGATAGCGAATAAAATATTATTCCTCTGCTCCGTTTTCCTGCCTTGTTTTTTTTTTTAATCACTCATTTAATCATTACATTTCCAATGAAAACTGAACACTGAACCCATCTTACTTGAGTCATACAGTATGTTTACTATTTTCCTTTCTTCATTTGCTTGAATTCCCACAGGGGTCATTAATTACAGTCAGTGCAAAGCCCTAACCAAAGCTGCACACTTGAAAGCAGCCGTTCTGTGCTGCAAGCTGTTTAGTCCTAC